>CM055403.1:184016593-184091686 GCA_029228625.1 Pseudolycoriella hygida | reverse complement strand
ACTTTGGCATTTTCAAATTTTCGGCACCAAATGTCCTGGCTGAAAGTGCAGACCTATTTTCCAGAGCAAGTTTTGTTAAAAAATCTAAGCAATCCGAAAAAAGTAGCTCATCTGCTAGATGCAAAAACAATGAAATTATAGAGCTATTGAAGTACTTTTTTGAAATTGACAAATTTTTTTAACAAAACTAGCTCTGTAAAATCATCGTTTTTACCCGGGCGTGCTCTTCTGAGTGTTTTTATTGTGGTAACAATTGTCTGACAAAGATGGCGCATATCATCGTCCAATTGTTTTTACGCAGTTATTGAAATTATATATTTCAAAGGTTTGGAAAAGCATTTCTTCCGCTCAATAGAAAAGCAGTACGTTGAGGAAAATATCTACAACGAATTGTGTTTATAATATACGCCGCCGACGTATTATATACGCCGCCGACGTATTATATACGCCGCCGACGTATTATATACGCCGCCGACGTATTATATACGCCGCCGACGTATTATATACGCCGCCGACGTATTATATACGCCGCCGACGTATTATATACGCCGCCGACGTATTATATACGCCGCCGACGTATTATATACGCCGCCGACGTATTATATACGCCGCCGACGTATTATATACGCGGTGAATTTGAGTATTGTGTAGTATACCATACGTAAGGAACGTGTTATGAGTTCACATAATATGTGAACGGCGTTCGTAATACGTGCACGGTGGATAAAAAACGTCGGCGGCGTATATTATAAAAACTTCACTACAGCACACCGCCATCGGTTTCCAATTTCGAACGCCCAGCTCTCGCAGATCACTTTTCACATAAATGATCCATCATTTCTTCGGTCGATCTCTAGGGCGTGAACCCTCGAGATCTCGTTCGTGAATACTTTTTTGGCCATCGGTCATAAGGATCACATCCACACACCCATCTCATTCCGACAATCGTTTCCCGTCCAAAAATTTCCACAAGTTCTCTATTCGTCCGTATCGTTTACTTTGATGGGTCCACAGATTGAGCGTTGGATTTTCCTTTCGAAACATTTCAGAATACTTTCTTGATTTACTGTCAAAATCCAGGCTTCGCTGACGTATGTTGCAACGCTCCTGACAGATGTCTTGTATGAACGACATCTCATGGCGGTGTTTAGGAGATTGCTTTTGAAAAGATGTTTCAATGCGTAAAAGCACCGTCTCGCTTGCACCGTCTGAATCCTAAGTTCTTCATCTACATCATTGGTGACAATAGACCCAAGATAGATAATTGAAGCACTGAACAACCTCAAAATTCGTTCATGGTCATGTTTTGTCCGATGCTTGACTTCTGTCGAGTATGAGGTCTTTTGTTTTTTCCTCACAATCAGTCCTAGTCCTAATTTTCTGGTCGCCTCGTCCATCTACCAGACTGTAATAGTTCGTCTTCCCAAGAGGTCTGTGTCGTCCAAGAAAGGGTTCAATTGTTTGAATGTATTGAAAATAGTTCCGACTCCGACTGCGCAATCCAAGTGTGGGATATACCCGGGAAACAGACAAGCATTTTTAAAGTATTAGCCTGTACGTCTCCCAAGATTGCTCTTGTGTGACGTAGGCACTGAATACTGAGTTCTCCAAGACCGTAGTGTCCCGCGACCAGTTCGCTCAGAGTTTCCTGTGGCTAGCTGGTTCCGATACATTACAGTCAGCGCTGTACCACTACTTGGGAAAGCTGTATACTTATATACTGTTACATTCCTGTAACAGTAACTAACAACCACCGATGTCGCTCGAGCATCAGTTGGACTAAATGTTGTTGATGTAGTAAATTCAACATAGTTTCGTAATTACCTGTATCGTCCCGACCTATGTTGTGATTACCTGTCTACGTCATCTAATGGTGTTTTGTTCCTTGAGGGTGCGATGTGCGCATCCTGAGCCGACCCGTGTGTTCCTCTGTTGCCATGAGATCCATTCGGCTCCAATTCTTTCCTCCCCATCCCATTCCAACGAGATGGATGCGTCCTGTTGACAGGAGTGCCCCATCGTAGTACCGCTGAACCTTATCGCCACTAACAAGTTTGATCCACCATCCGTCCGCGAAGTCATATTTGATTTACACTCACGGAAATGTGAAAACCGACACATTTTTGTGTTTTGTGGTTCACTGACTTTATTGATTTCTTCATATAGAAATACATGCAAAAAGTGAATTTTTCAATTCATGTAAAACACAAAAGCAGTGTCAGTTTTCACTTTTACGTGAGTGTATGTACCGCAATCCATTTAACGTGCCTGGATTTTCCCTGTCTCCTGGCCGTTTCTATACTGCCATGCTATCGATTCAGCAATTTGTTCTTCATCCTTGTGTTAATAGTAGCAGTCTGACTTCTTCTTTAGTACAAAATTCAGTAACTGTGGGATGAGAGATTCCGGGTGCTTCGGCTTCTGTTGAGCCGCTCGTGCTTGATTGGTCCCACGTTATTCCGCTGTAACTCAGTTTTAAGGATGTCCACACGAACAGCATTGTTCACTCCCTTTTGTGAAAAGCCTTCGAACCAGGTCTTGCTGGTTGAATTCCTCTAGTGGGGTCATTTACGGGTCCCTTCAGGAAGAGTTTTTCGCATATTTATCGCCTGTTTTTTATCATTTTCCTATATTTTTTTTCGAGGCTAAAATTTTCACGACAACACTGTTTCACCTGCTTAAGATAGTTCCGTGTCAATTAACCTGTATCTTACAAGACGTACAAAAACGTCCCACGTTTAAATTACGGGTTAATTAAGAGCGCTCTAGCTACCTTCTCAAGTGCCAAGTTGAACGGAAGTGTAGATAGGATGTCACATTGTTTTAGACCTGTGAAATAAGAAATATTGTTTTGACTTGAGGTGGGCTACTGTGGAAGAAACGCTCATCTTTATTTATATTCGAAAAGTGAATTAAAATTTTCACCAAAAAAGAAATGAATCTGCCTGCAGCTCACTTATATGAACGTTAAAAAGACGGATAACGATAAGTAGATCTTAAAATTATTTTTTAGGTTTCTTTCCATTTATCACTGAATAATTGACTGATATATTTGAAAGTCAGGGATATAATAACAGTGGACGTTGCTCAACTCAAAGTTACTTTCCCAGTAGGTGTATTCCTATCTAATCGTACATCATGAATTCTAAAGGAAAAATATCAATTAATTTGTTATCCTGATAGGTGTAGAATCCTTCGACTTCATGGAATTTGATATATCTTAACAGAAGCCATTCACGCGTTCATTGACGCATTTAATAAAGTATTGCGATTTTCATGATGAAATGTATTGATGACTATCAAGAAATTCATATTTTACTCGTATGACAGAGACATGATATGGCGTCAAAGTTCCCCACATAGACTATAAATCTGATGAAACAAATTTTCATATTTTTTTTTGAGGTTATGCGCAATTATCTGGTGACAGCCACTTATCGTTTGCAGATCTGCACACGATAAGTGGCTGCCGGTGAATTTATTTTGATGTATAGACAAGTAACGCTGTGTTCTATGTGAAAGAATGTCAAATTCCATACGTTTTTGATACCCGTCATAAATAATATCTTTAAAGCCATCATTGAGGAATCATTTTTGACACGGGGTGTCACAAGATTATTGCGGATAGGCACACTGTGACGATGACATTTGCTCACATGAAGTCTATAATATGAGGAACCCATTCGCCATATCAAGTCTCTGTCGTATGGATTTGGAGCAACTCATCACGAATTTCGCCATAGTTTGACAGAAATAGAGATGAGCGGGTCGACCATTTTTCGAAACCCGACCCGGGCCGAACCCGACCCGATAAAACTTTTCGAAACCCGAAACCCGAATTGTTTCAAAACCCGACGTCTGCATTCTTCACGGACCTTAGACTAAAACAAAATTCGTGTAATGTAAGATGATAAAATTTAGACGAGTTTTGTAAAATATAAAAAGTCAATGAAGGATCGGGTCCCGAATAAAATGACACAACAACCCGACCCGGACCGAGCCCGACCCGATAAAATTTTTCGAAACCTGAAACCCGAACTGTTTCCAAACCCGGCCCGGACCGAGCCCGACCCGATTAAAATTTTCGAAACCCGAAACCCATGAACCCGAAAAATACAATTCGGGTTCGGGTTCGGGTCGGGTTTATTGAAGTTTCGGGCAACCCGCTCATCTCTAGACAGAAACCAATGTCACACTAAACGCCTCAACTTTGAATATATCACACAAATTACGCGTTATTTATACAAAAAATACTTACGCAAGTCGGAGATTTTCCGTCATACTGAAATAATTTTTTTACGAACCGAAGGAAAGTTTTAGAAAAGCATGTTGTTTATAAAAGACAAAGTAAAATCAGAAGCAACGCCCTCTGTTATTAATTCTATGAACTAATTTGATTTGTTTTTTTGATAAGTTGTTATTTCTTGGCTCAATTACTATTTCGTTCGTTTAATATTTTTTAATTGCACAATCGTCCCTGGAAATATGTGCGAAATATTCGTCATTTTTTATTCAATTAATGATCAAATAGAGGAAAGTCTCAATGGACTAAAATGAAAAATCGCAGATATTTTGCCATATCGATTAAAGGACTAAAAGTATGGGTAAGCTCTAAGAATCAATAATTAAATTAATAATAAATATAATCGCAAAAACGACGTAATATATAAATAAAAAATAAATAAAAATTTAATTTATTAAATTATAAAAAATAATTGAAATCACAGGTAAATATTAAAAACCATTTTTTTTGTAAATAAATTAATCAAATACTCAAAACATGAAATAAGAAATGATTAGAAATTTGAATACAAACATGAAAAAAAAAAATATTCGTTGTATAATTGTGTGTAGATGTTTGGTAATATTCCACTAAATGAATGATAAAACACAAATGAATATTCAAATTGCATAACATTTTATCAAATTAAATATTTCTATATATAATTCAATTTGGTTAATAAAAATAATTTTTAGCTTGAACCTAAGATTTTTGGTCCCATTTCTTTTCAACCAAAATGCTTTGAGAAACTTATGTCATTCTCTTTTGTGAGTTTAACGACAGGATGTGGGATTATGGTACAAAATCATCATTTATTCTGTTTGTGTTAAATTTTTCAGTTTACATAAAACGATGAATGACTTTTCCATGTTAAGTCTACCTTTTGGTTTGGGTTGAACAAGAATTTGCGACATAAAATGTTTCTCTTTATTTATTTATTACCTAAGCTCCTTTCACAGTTTTCACTTGGATACCTGCCGTTCTTAAATAGTCATTCACACAACGAGGAGCGGATATTAAACTTTGTAGAATGAGAAAAATTATACGCTAAATGCTCTAAAAAACGGACCTTGGGGATATCGTCTAAGTCCTCGACACTAAATAAGGAGAGTTTAGCCTATTAATTCACCGTTCACGACACTAGTTCATGAAGACTCTTGTAATACATTTTTTTATACAAACGACTATTTCTCACGAAACATAAGGAAAAAAAACTTAGAGAAAATCAGCGAAGATTTTTAACGAAATTGTCGACAATCAAAGTAGCGACAAAGTTAAACAAAAGATTCTCGGCGATTTTATGTTTAATTTTGTCGCTAATTTTTTTTTAAGTTTTTTTCTTTATGATACGGCAGAACTGCCCTGCAACGCATAAAAAACTTAGCGAGGAGGTTGTTGTCTGAGTTGAATTGAAATTCAATGAATTTGCTGGTTTCTTGTTTTCCGTGGCTGTATATGGTGTTTCTACGTTTTTATACTTTTACATACTTTTACATTGTACCATACTGCAAGAAATTCTACAGTCACGGGACAAAAGTGGTTAAAAGTCTGCACCGGTGACGCTGAAAACGTGCTTCTTCAATATTTCTCCGAAGACTGATAACATTTGGCTGAAATTCACTACGACAAATGGCAGAGTAACACTGCAAAAACTTGCGCAGAAGTACACAATTCTATTTAACGCAAAAATATATTTCCATAAGTGTAGTAAAAAATCAAACATACCGCTTTGTGAGCGCTCTAGAGGGCGCTAACAGCGACGGCTAATAAACCCAATATATGGAAAGAGCTGTTTGTGATATTGGCAGCAATTTTTGTTAAATTCGGTCTAAGTCTACCAACAAATACACAACCAAGTATACCCAGGCTTCCGAACCGAACCGAACCCCTGAACCGCAGATAATTTGACAGAAAGAACCGAACCCAAAACCGAACCGTTTTTATTTTTGAAAACCCTGAACCCGAACCCGAACCGTTTTTTTCATTTGCGAAAAGCCTGAACCCGAACTCGATCCGTTTTTTTCAATGGCGAAAACTCTGACCCAGAGACATAATATGGCGGCTGAGTTCCCCAGATATACTAAAAATCTGAGTGAAACAAAATGTCATATGGATAATTTTTTCTTTGTATTTTATATGGTGACGGATTTTTAGTCAATCTGAGGAATTCAGCCGCCACATTATGTATGTGCCTAAACCCGAACACCGGTCTTGAAACTCTAAAAATTGTATACGGCTATTACGAACACTTGCGTCACATTACATTTTGCTGTGCTATGTACTTCACTTTGTTCCACATAAAGCAGTTTGGTGGGACTCCAAGAGTCAAATTCGGTCCGGGTGAAACAATTCTCACATACTGGAAATCCAGTAGCTACTGCAACCGCAATTGTTTCAGCTATCGGAAATAATATATGCCGTCCCTGCTACTCAAGTGACAGTAGAAAGGGCGTTTTCAACCCTTCGTATTTACTAAACGTAGAGGGCGAACAAAAGGTGGAATTTTAGAGAAACAACTAATAGTTTGTTTAAACAGAAAATTTCTTGATGGATGATTTTCTTTTAATTCTCTTTCGTTTACATTTTTTTTGTAATATTTTTGTTTAATACTACTACTTTAATACTAAAAACTCAACTTGAATTGAGTCCAAAACCTTGTTTTTATTGCGGAGCCGAACATGAACCTTAGTTATTATTTTGAACCCGAACCCGAACCGCTTTTTTTATTTTTGAAAACCCTGAACCCGAACCCGAACCGTTTTTTTGATTTGCGAAAACCCTGAACCCGAACCCGAACCGTTTTTTAATTTTCAAAAACCATGAACCGTAACCCGAACCGCTTTTCCAAAGGTTCGGAAGCCTGGTATGTAACCAACCAGATTTTCCTGAAATTATTTTTTTCGAAAAAAT
This sequence comes from Pseudolycoriella hygida, assembly GCA_029228625.1. Classification (NCBI taxonomy): domain Eukaryota; kingdom Metazoa; phylum Arthropoda; class Insecta; order Diptera; family Sciaridae; genus Pseudolycoriella; species Pseudolycoriella hygida. The sequence continues at coordinate 184,084,494 of CM055403.1, read as the reverse complement.
TGTTTCAAAATCCGCAACCGCTTGAAACCAAATTCCGTAAAATCGAAGAAGCGATGATGTATAGTGTGACCTGGTTGAATTATTCGCGAATTCACTCCTAATGAAAAGAAAGATTCAACTGTAGTGAAATAATGTACATTTTTGTCTTCATTGTGCGAGTGAAAAGTAAGGGTAAATAGGAAATTTTTTTCATCGACCCCTACAGAGAGCCTACATTAAACACTCTACAATTCAACAGCGATGAAGTGCGCCATGCGTTTTCTCTGCCCTCCAGAGTATAAAAAACTTAACGAGGAGAATGCGTTGGAGAAAATATATGCGCAAATACATTAGCGCCCGGTAAGTTGTGTATTCTGTGCATGATACCTACTCTTGTAAGTTCCACTTTATGTTACAGTTCCTGCGAGACTGGAAAGTGTAACAAAGACAAAGTTCTTAAGTACTTTACAGTTACAGGTTTTAGTGATTGTAATAGTACATTACATTGGACCCTGCGATAGTCTGCATTACATGATGACACAATTTTTTGATAAGAGCCAAACACACAAGTGTTTCCAAAGCGAGTATCTAAAAAAAACTGAGAGAGTTTGCGAGTTCACAGAATTGTTTCCGAAGTAATGAATTATGTAGCAGGGTCCAATGTATAATGTTTTATTGCTTGCACATACGAAGTTGAATTTTACATGAAAATTTACGAAAAAAGTACCGAAAATGTGCTTGCTATCATGTAATGGATCATTTTTGCAGGGGCCATATTTGCATGTACTGATCAGCTTTCGCATGGCGTAGGTAGTAAAGTACTTTATCACATCGGGACTTATAATAAGCCAATTATTGCACTGAAAGTAGGGCTATAATGGGCGTATTATAGTCGAGTTTCATGTATTCAATTAGGGGTATAGTGAAGTCATTATATTTGAAATCAACTTTTCTTAATAACAAGATTGAATTTGGGCAGAATCCGTCGAAAGCTTTCGAAGGTACGGTCGAGAAAGTGGTGAAAAACGTGGTTTTATGAAGGTTGGTGGAACATTTTTACTTATATCTCTGCGAAATTAGAACGGAAATCACTCTTGAAAATTTAAAATAAAAGATATGGACATCACAAGGAAAATCACGAAAATTAAATTAGTCAAAATCTGTTGAGTGGTTCGGGCTGTAGAGTCCTCAGAGTGGGCCCAACTCACGATATTTTTCTGGTTTTTTGTGAATATTTCTTTTCTTTAATGATGAGGTTTTTTGTGCAGTGTTGCAGAGAAATGAGAGGCGAACTTTTTCTTTCATGGAAGTATGGATCAAGGCCTCTCTTAAGTGCTCTAGGTCGGTTCGAAGATCGGGCCTAGGGTAATTTTATTCAAATTTTTTCAATTTTTTTTTCGGGCTTTTTTAAGGAGATATTTTTTGCGCCGTTTCTTAGGACGGATTTTTCAATATTGCCCTTTCGGCAATTTCCAATCCAATTTAATGTCGACTTACTTAAGAGTTAAAGCAACATTTACTTTGATACGTTCGAATCTCTTTGCAACATCTACTCTGTTAGCCACATTTGTTCTGTTACGTACGGATCCCCTGCATATGTTTAACACTTCCTAAGGTTGCTTTCATGCAAATCATACAAATTCACTGTACGAATGGAGTTATTTTGTCATTGACATGACACTTCAGGCATTAACTCATCTAGAACAGTTGCCTTATGGAGATTGTTAGAGGAGTTCAACATTTCGGCATCCAGTGCCAATCTTCAGCCAAGTCATGCAACTTGATATGTTGATGAGAAGGTGAACGACGAAACCTTGAAACTTCTATATATCTCGGTTAGAGGTAAAACTTCCTAAGGAATTTTTCCATTTGTTTACCACTTGTGAAAATAACTATTTCCTCCTCCTAAGACGCTATTAAGGTTCAAGCGAGAAAAGTATTTTCTGGAAAATTCCTTGGTGTCTTCTCTTATACTGGAACGGAAAAGTAAAAACCGGCAAGTTTCTGATTCGTATGTTAAATTCGTATAATAAATCAGAAACTTGACGGTTTTCACTTTTCTGTTCCTGTAAAAAAAACTTTAAAAAATGTGTATACTATCGCACTGGTCAAATGTAGGTGGGAAACATCAATACCTACTCGCAGTAAATTCAAAAAACTACTAGTCACGTAAGTGACAAATGTGTAAAACGAGAAAAGGCATCGCTACCTATTTCGACACAAGTCTCGCAAAAACCTACTAAATTATTCAAAACTATTTCAAGTTCACATTCCATCCAAACATTCAACAAACTTCCATCACTTCCATAGCGTACAAGTAGTGGTGATGTGACAGCCGACTCTAAAGAGACACCATTTCATTTAAAGTTAACAATGAAACTTGAACTCTACATTTTCACCATAGGTTTTCCACATCGCTTTCATCCGAAATTGTTTACCTTTTCAACGAGTTTATTCAATTCCACAACTTGTAATCAACAACAAAAGAGGAGTAGTTTGAAAAAGAATTATGCATTTTGCATAGACTCCTTTTTACCATTTTCGTTTTGTTTCACAACATATTATAATGTTGTTTTATCTTCACGACTTTAGACAAAACTTTCTCAGTGGTAACACACCAACATAACATCACAACTCTTGATTCAACGAGAAATAAAAAAAAATCTATTAAAAACACACAAGAGGGTGTTTTGGAGCAAAAAAAAAACGTATAAAGTCAAATATATTCAAATATGCCCGTTGGGTGATTAGCATCATACAGCCAGATAGCGAATGAGTGTATAGTGAAATCAAGCAAAGCGTACTTGAGTATGGGGTGAAACCTCTTTCTTTTTATTTTTATTCTGATTCCGTTCGTTTTTGAATTTTAACATGAAATGTGAAGGTACTTTATGAAAGAAAGGTTAAGCGTTTTTAAACTTTATGGATAACAAACACAACGTAATGGGAAGCATATGGTTGAATGGGTTTAAAATGGGATGAGAACTTTTTTTTACTCAACAAAACCTGCTGAATATGTAATTTATGCACACACTACGAAAGTGTGTAATTTTTCATCGCCACTGTTTCATTCATTTTCCTCGATCAACGCTACTACAAAGGATTTTTTTTTCGTTAAACTCCAGTAACTCTAATGTGGAAGGGGATGAATAAATTGTAATTACCCTTTTATCAGAGACTCACGAGAAAAACTGCAGCCAAAAAATCGCTGCGAAATATTAAAAGTTTACAATTGCAACTTACAACAAAGTTCGTGCATTTCAAATAAATTCCCAGCGTTTTTCAAATAAAATATTTAATTACTAAGTAACTTTGTCTGATTGCAAGATGTCAACGACGTAGAAACCTAAAACTTTTTCATGGAATATGGAACGAAAATTTAATTTCGAGTTGTTTGATTGGCCTTAAGCTTTCGAGTCGTTTTACTTTATCATTTAAGCACTTTTGCAACCAATTCTTTGTCGTTTATGTATGCGGAAAAGGAAATTGTTGAGTGTATATTAATTGAGAGGCGATAAATATAAAACCCATTTTCCTCTTTATTTATTTTCCTCCATCATTGGTGCTTTGACAGACAAGTTACATTTTTAAAACGTTTACATACAAATTTCGAATTTGTTTGACGTGCGTTCAATTTATTAGCCTTTTCCACAAATCACATTCATTTGAGGTTTTACATCGAAATTGGTTAAAATTAAGGTTGATACTTTTCGAACGTGAGGACAAATAGCGTCTATTGATAGCTATTTGACCCGATATTCGAGTTTTTCGACAAACACAAATGACAAATTTCTAAGGATCGGAGTGGGTCGACCCACACCTGACCCACAGTTTTAGCGGGTTGACCCACAAATTTAGCGGATCGACCCACACCTGGCCCACAGTTTCATCGGGTCGACCCACACCTTAAAACAAAGTTTTAGCGGGTCGACCCACATCTGACCCACAGTTTTAGAGGGTCGACCCACACCTGGCCCACAGTTTTATCGGGTCGACCCACACCTGACCCACAGTTTTAGAACGCACAGAAAAACGATTTCTGTGATTTCTGCAACTGTGGGTCAGGTATGGGTCGACCCGTTTAAAATGTGGGTCGACCCACTCCGATCCTTATCAACTTCTTATTAGTAAGGAAGAGTACATTACGTATGTGTTTCCAAATTGGTTGTTTTGACTCGCAGGAAAGAAAATAAGTATTTGGAAGCACTTTACGTACAATATTTTACATGCTGATGCTCGGTAAATGCATTTTCCGAGTCGCTTGCGATGAGGTAATGACGCATGTAAAATCTTTTAGCACCTTTTCCACTCCCTTTCATTTCCTTCTACTTGCTCCTGTTATCAATCAACAAGGAGGGACTAGAAGGAAATATCGTGAATGTCAGAAATCATAAGAAAATATGGGCATTCGTGACCACTATATATGTGACATATTCACGTCTGGTTGAGAGATGTAGTTGTAGTTGTTCAAACAAAACCAATTTTCAAATATCGGTAAAACTAGATGGGCTTTCTACATTTTCATTCGAACCATTTTTTTAACACAATTCCAACACACGCTGACATACGATACACAATCCTAACATTCTCTGGTTGTAGTGTTTTTCGGATACGCGTAGACTCTGTAAACGGTATTCGTCCCCGCGGACGAATATACAGTCATTTCGCAGAATAAAGCGAGCACGGAGTACTTAAAATTATCAATCAGCACCGCACCGATTTTGTAAAAACGAAAATTCTAAATTGTTAAGCAATGTAATCTCTTACATTTATGTTATAAAAACAAGCAAAAAGTAAGTCACGTAAGCTGTGTAGAATGGAGCAATAAAGGGAATTTTGGTATGAGTATTACAATAAAGAATTTCGCATTATTCAAGCGCGTTGCTTGTTTTTGTTCAAAATATTTTAATCATTACAAAGAAGACATAAAACCGCAAAAAGTTTTTATTTTCATTTGCTTCATTAACTGAATGATGAAAATTAGTAAATGAAACAATTAAACAGTGATTTATGTAGCTAGCCAGTTGAGCCGTTTTACGTTTGTATTGATACAAGCGGAGTGAGCTATCCAATATTAGGAAATTACTTGTCAAGCATATCAAGTCGTTCAAAGTCAAGCTAAACTGATGACTCATCAAGTTAAGTGAGGTATAGTAACACATGCGCCGGGGACAGGGCCTATTTTTGAGAAAATTTTCTCAAATTTGCTTAAAGTTTCTAAAAATTTTTCTGAAAATTTATAAAAATCACAACAAAAACCTCTTTAAAGGTAAAATTTGACGCAGTACGTAAGTCTAGTTCCAAAATTAATGATATCGCTTGAGGTCACGCTATCGCTGATAATACGCAGAAGTTTAATTGAATGGAACCTTGTGTTCGACGTTTTAATTTCCTGAAAAAATTACAGCGCTTTTTTTATAACAAAATTACGTTGCGTTAAAAAAGTTGCGTCATAAATGCCGGACGCAACGACGAAATAATTTTTCTGTACTTTCAGTTTTTACACGCAAAAATTTGAATTTACCTTAAACAATCTACGCAATAAGAAAGAAAAGTCAAATTTTTGCAGCGTAAAAACTGAAAGTACAGAAAAAAATTTTTCTCCAAAAAAAATTTTCTCCGAAAAGAATTTTTCTCAAAAAAAATTTTCTCCAAAAAAAAATTTCTACAAAAAAGTTTTTCTCCAAAAAAATTTTTCTTCGAAAAAAATTGTTCTCCAACACCTTCCGTTACCATCGGAATACTTCGTATCACCTCCTGCTAGCTTCGGAATACTTTCTGTCACCTTCGCCTTCCTTCGCAACACTTCATGTCATCTTCGGCTACCTTTGGAACACTTCGTGTCGTCTTCGGCTACCTTCAGAACACTTCGTGTCACCTTCGGCTACCTTCGAAACACTTGGGTTCACCTTCGGAACACTTCGTGTCGTCTTCGGCTACCTTCAGAAAACTTTGTGTCACCTTCGGAACACTTGGTGTCACCTTCGGCTACCTTCGGAACACTTCGTGTCACCAATTCTTCCCACTGATTCATATAACTTTCTTATACAGAATTTAGCAAAAAATCCAAGATGGCGTCACTTTGACAGTTGACAGCCATTTTCTAATGATACCAAAAAATTCTCCTGATGAAACTCTATAACTTTCTGGAAGAAACCATCACTCTAAATAGTGTCATTCGGGAGCTAAAATTCGAAAACTGAAAAAGTATAAACGAAAATCCAAGATGGCGCCGCTATGACAGCTGGCAGCCATTTTCTTAAGATACAAAAAAATTCTACTGACCAAACTCAAGAACTTTCTAGAAGAAACCAACTCTCTAAGTGTTATCATTCCGGAGCTAAAATTCGAAAACCCAAAGAAGCCTAATTTATACCTAACAAAAATCCAAGGTGGCGTCACTTTGACAGATTTCTGAAAATCTAAAAAAATTTTCCTGATCAAGCTCTATAACTTTCCCGAAGAAACCAACCCTCTAGCTATTGTCACTCCGGAGCTAAAATTCGAAAACTCCGAGCATTACCTAAAAAGCCCTCAAAATTGACCACTTTTCCACATGCCACGGCTTTTCCAGAATTTTCCCGGAAAAGTGGCATATGAAATTTTTCATTTGGGACTGAGACTGACATTCCCTGAAAATTTCTGGAAGATCGACTGTCTAGTTCTCGAGATCGAAAATTATTAATAGATAGAACTAGGTAGATAGAAACCGCCAGATCAGAAAAAAAGTTTTCATGATGAGAACAATAGAAAAATTGATTCTCCATACAAAAATGTCTCTGCCAATTTTCAACCGATTTTGATGAGTGAAGGCTAATTAAAATAATTTGGAGGGTGAGGAAGGCGAGGGGAAAAACTCAAAAGTTCGCCTATATATGGCTCCTTGTCCCAAACGATTTGGTATGAAGTATTTTGGGTTTGTGGACGTTTCTTTTTGGGGTGTGGGGACTGCGTCACGCCCTCCGCTACCACTGCGGGCATGATATTGAAGCATTATTGATGTTTTTTACTCTAAAAATTGTTGAAACAACCTATTTTAAGTGTTTTAGGGCATCCTAGAATTATTAACATAAGTACCAAGGGTTGAATTTTCAGCCACCCGTTCATGCTTGGTTTCTTGTTGTTTTTTTCGTCTGCACGACCTCTAATATGGTTCAGAATACACTTTACGTCGATTCTTATTAATTCTACACCTGCACTCATTTTGACTTGTTTGAACGTATTTTTCATTAAAATAAAATACGAGAAAATTTGATAAAATTTTCTCAAAAATAGGCCCTGGTCGGGGACGAAAAAAGTTTTGTTGTAAAACATTATGTAACTATCGCTCTTTCCTCGGATAACAATACCTTATACAAAAATGGAACGGGAATAGGCTTAGGATCGCCTTATAACAAGCTTGATTATTGACGAAATTTTGTATTCAATGCCCTTTTATGAAATTAAACACGTACGCACAAGAATAGGTGTGGCAGTAGATATTGTCCTAATTACGTTTACATTTTTTGAAAAATTTTTCTATTTTTTGAAAAAATTTTTCTTCAAAAAATTTTTTCTTAAACAAATTTTTCTTTTAAAAAAAAATTTAAAAAAAAATTTTTTTTCAGAAAAAATTTCACGACTGAATTGTCCCCTTCGACTACCTTCAGAACACTTCGTAGCTCCTTCGGCTTCTTTCGGAACACTTAGTGGCACCTTCGGATACTTCATGTCACCTTCGACACACTTCGTATCACCCTTCGGCTGCCTTCGGAACAGTTCGTGTCACCTTCGGTTACCTTCGGAACACTTCGTGTCACCTTTGGCTGCCTTCGGAACACTCCGTGTTACCGTCGGAACACTTCGTGTCACCTTCGGCTACCGTCGGAGCACTTCGTGTCACCTTCGGCTACCGTCGGAACACTTCCTGTCACCTTCGACTACCGTCGGAACACTTCGTGTTACCTTCGGCTACCTTCGAAACACCTCGCGTCATCAATTCTTCTCACTGATCTATATAACTTTGGCGAAGAAACCAACTGTGAAGGTATTCTCATTTAGAACATGTCAAAAAATCCAAGACGGCGTCACTTTGACAGCTGGCAGCCATTTTCTCAATATCTCCTAAAATTCTCCTCAACAAACTCTATAAATTTCCCGACGAAACCAACTCTCTAGCTATTGTCAATCCAGAGCTGCAATTCGAAAACTACGAGCATTACCCGAAAAACCCACACCAAACGCAAATCAAATGCCACGACTTTTCAAGGGTTTTCCCGGAAAAGCAGTCCATGAAATTTTTCATATGGGGCCGGAACTGACATTCAGTGAAAATTTTAGGAAATTCGGCTGCCTCGTTCTCGAGATTGAAAATTATCAATAGATACATGGATAGATAGATAGAAACCGACGGATCAGAAAAAAAGTTTTCATAATAATGAGAACAATAGAAAAATCGAAAGTCCATAGAAAAATGTCATTTTCAAACCTCGATATCTCAGCCAATTTCCAACTTATTTTGATGAGTCTGAGCTCGTTCACTCAAAATCTTGAAGATTACGTTCTAATTTTGCAGAGATATAAGTCAAAAGTACCACCAAGTACCAACCTTCAAAAAACCACTTTTTCGACCGTAACTTCAAAAGTTTTTGACCGGTTTTGTCCAAATACAATTCCGTGATCAATTTTTCAATTATCTTTTAGAAAAAAAAAGATTTCCTTAAATCGGATAAGATTTACCCGACTTATGTAAAAAACACGTTAGGCTAGTAGAGACTCCGTTTTAGGTCCCTGACTGAGTCCAAAAACTTATAATCAAAAAATTTTCTTCCGTAAATTGAGGGGTAATTCTTAACATTTCGAGTTAAAAAAAATTGAAAATCGGAAGTGATCTACTCGAGTTCTTAGAGACCTTAAAATACTTAAGCGGTCCTAACGGCCCAAAAATGGCCAGAATCAACCTTCTAGGGAAAACAAGATTTTGAAAATCGGTTGAGTTTTACTCGAGTTATTTGGTTGACGGACGGACGGACATATTTCTCTTATTTATACCCTAGAACGAAAAACACACCAACACCCCCGGACCCCGATCCGGCTGGTTACAAACGCCATGGTAAGCGCGTTTTCATGTCCTCGTACGGGTCTCAGCATATTCTATTTCAGATTTGGGTCTGCTTTGGGATTGAGGTTTTTCAGTCAAGGCTCTTCTCCGATTCGGCTTAAAAGATGAACTAATCACCGGCCAATGAAAATCATTATTATTTATGAAAAAGGTACACAATTTCAGATAAGGAAGCGAAATCTTCCGAAAATTAATACGAATGATATATCGTCAGCAAACATATCAAGACATTATACGTATAATTTATTAACTATAATTACAGCCACAATAGAAAATACGATAAACCATTCTCTACACACGCTATATAGAAAAACGATACGCAATATTACCCCCAAAAACTCAGATGTCTAATTTCATCTACGATTCGCTTCTTGAAAATCCCTTTCGAATGGTGTGTTATTAACGTTGTCACAAAAGGCAACTTAGAGGCTATGGATATGACCGAAACTATTTAAATATTTATGTACAACCGTGGTTACGTTATGACTATAGACATGGGTTTCATTTCGAATATTAAAACAGAAGAAAACTGTATCTCTAACCGAATGATATGCTCTCCTTTGTAGCTGAATAAAGCACACAATTCCAACAGCTATTTAGATGCATAAAAGATAAAACCCATTGGTTGATATGAATGCTCGGCAAAGCCATAACCGCCATAACCCGGTACGTCGTGACTTTTTTTTGTTGCTTTTTTGTCTGTTTGATGCTTTCTAATTAAAAATCCTTTTAAGAAAAATTGAAATAAAAAATTCTTATTATTGCGAAAAAAAAAATCTGCTTTTTTTCTGTTATTGTACAAAAAGTGTAACAAATAATTAGAATACAAAAGAGGAATAAGATAAAAAGTCCTAAATAAAGAAAATTATAATCAATAATTCATGTAAGTACATTTCATGTTTGTTTCATGATACCCATTTATAAGATTAGAGTGAGTGGATGGTTTCCTTTTTTATTTATTTGTATACTTTCACGCAATTTTTTGGGGTTGTTTGGGAGTGTGAGAAATTGCTCTGTAGATTGTTGTATACCTACCTCAAGCTTTGTATGAGTAAAGAATTAATTATTTTTATTGTTTGAATTTATTAATTTCATCTTTTTTTGGCAAACGGGTGAAAGGTGACTTTTTTGTGAGAATGAAAAAAAAAGTTTTTAATCAACACAAAAACGTCTGGGCTACAAAATATAATTTGTCGGCACAATACGTAAAAAGTTAACATTGACAATTTTAATTAAGTTGGGTTACGAGAAAGGTTTAACTTGCTACCAACAACGTAGGATACGCTGTGGTAAAAAGGTTGAATTTATGTAACAAGTTCAGCAAAATGATACTAAGCTGGATGACATTAAATTTGACAATAACTAAAAGAACTTTCCAAGTAGAAAACGCGAAAGAGTTGAATCAGAACAAAAACCCTTTTTAAAAGGGAAATGCGACGCAAGTCCTCGTCTCTTCTTCTAAAGCAACTGATCACGCCCGCAGCGGTAGCAAAGGGCGTGACGCAGTCCCCACTCCCCAAAAAAAAACGTCCTCAAACCCAAAAAACTCCATACAAAAACCTTTGGGACAAGGAGCCATATATAGGCGAACTTTTGAGTTTTTCCCCTTCGTCTTCCTCCCCCTCCAAATTATTAAAAAACTACGTCGCAGCAGCTTTCAAACGAGCCCTCATTCATCAAAATCGGTTGAAAATTGGCTGAGATATCGAGGTTTGAAAATGACATTTTTGTATGGAATTGGATTTTTCTATTCTTCTCATCAACTTTTTTTCTGATCTGTCGGTTTCTATCTATCTATCTACCTATCTAGCTATCTATCTATCTATGTTCTATCTATTAATAATTTTCGATCTCGAAAACTAGACTTCCCGAAATTTTCAGGGATTGTCAAATGAAAAATTTCATATGCCGCTTTTCCGGGACAATTCTGGAAAAGCCGTGGCATGTGGAAAAGTGGTCAATTTTGAGGGTTTTTAGGTAATGCTCGGAGTTTTCGAATTTTAGCTTCGGAGTGACAATAGCTAGAGAAATGGTTTCTTCGGGAAAGTTATAGAGTTTGGTCAGGAGAATTTTTTGGGATCACAAGAAAATGGCTGCCAGCTTTCATAGCGGCGCCATCTTGGATTTTCGTTTTCGAATTTTAGCTCCGTATTGACACTACTTAGAGAGACGGTTTACTCCAGAAAGTTATAGAGTTTGGCCAGGAGATTTTTTTTGTATCATTAGAAAATGGCTGTCATCTGTCAAAGTGACGCCATCTTGGATTTTTTGCTAAATTCTGTATAAGAATACCTAGACAGTTGATTTCTTCAGGAAAGTTATATGAATCAGTGGGAAGAATTGGTGACACGAACTCGAATGTAGCCGAAGGTGCCATGAAGTATTCCGAAGGTAGTCGAAGGTGACACGAAGTGTTTCGAAGGAAGGCGAAGGAGAAAAATTTTTTTCGGAGAAAAATTTTTTTGGAGAAAAATTTTTTTTGGAGAAAAAAATTTTTCGGAGAAATTTTTTTTTTAAAAAAAACGTTTTTTCGGAGAAACATTTTTTGGGAAAATTTTTTTGGAGAAAATTTTTCGAAGACAATTGTTTTTTCGAACAATTTTTTTCGGAGAAAATTTTTTTAGAAAGACATTTTTTTTTTAGAGAAATTTTTTTTCTAAGAAAATTTTCCTTTCTGAGAAATTTTTTTTTTTTCAAAAAATAGAAATTTTTTCGACAACTGAAAACTTCCAAAACGACTGATAGCACAACAAAAACCTCTTTAAAGCTAAACATTTTTTCCCACCAGCGGAATAATTTTTCAATACTTTCAGTTTTTACACGCAAAAATTTAAATTTACCTTAAACAATCTACGCTTATTGCTTCTTAGAAACAATTTTTAGAGGTAGAAAAACCATAGAAGACAAGCTCGTTATCAAGAATATTCGGACACTTGCCGACGAAGATATTGATGCTCGGATTTCGGTCATTTTTCTCCTTTAATGCCATTGAGCACCTATTAAATCGCTCCGGATTTCATCCGATCCATAGAAACTTTTTTTCGGTGGACCATTTGACACCGTTTTCCGGACGGGCCCCCTAACTTTTCGAAAACTTAATTTTTCCGTACATTTTTGGACAGGTCTAATGCACATTGACATAGTTTTTGATTTGAATAAGACATTCAGTTTAAGTGCAAGTCTAGTTCCATCATTTCATGCAGTGTATATGTGAAAGAATGCAGTGAAAGAATTAATAAAATTGCATTCTCATTCAAGGGACCTGAGTCATCCAAGAGATGGGACCTAGTTTTTTTTAGCCAATTTTAAATCCAACGATTATCCAAAATTTTGTGAAGCGCAAAAAGTTATGTAGCTAAAATCTTTAATAATTTAAAAATTAAAATGTTGTGATATTTATAATCCTCCTGCTTACTGTATATTAACCCTTTTTTATTACACGTATCAAAATTATATAAAAGAACATAAGCAGACCCGTACGTATCAGAATAGATAGGGCAAACAGAATAGATGCTGCAAAAAGACTCGAACGTATCTAAATATCTATATCGCACAGCTTACCACTGGCACAGTAAAACTTTCCGGTAATGAAAGGATCTCAAAAAGTAGAACTACAAACAGCGAAACTAGTAAATAATGATATAGCCTCTAGCCCTTCATGGGTTGTAAGGCAGATTATTATATTATTATTATCGAAGTACGTCTGATACCATTGATTTTGATGGTCTAAATGTTCTCCCCTGCACCATATCAAAAATAGAGATCAAGAAATGTTAAAACTATTTTCTCAAAAAAATAATTCTCAACAACTTTGCCCTAAGAAGCAAATTTCAAACTGCCGTAGTTTTATAAGCAAACATTATCCCTCCCGATTCTAATAGTTGCTTTAACCCGGGATTTGGTAATTTTCCCTAAAACCCTGAAACACGTATTCTCTGAAATTTTATTCTCTATAACTTCGCCTTTGGAAGCAACTTTCTAATTGCCATAGTTCTAGAGATATGAGTCATCCCTACCATTTCTAGAAGTGGTCATATCCCAGGATTGATTTTTCGATGAAATCCTGAAACACGTGTTCTATAGAATTTTATTTTCTACAACTTTGTCTTTCGCAGTAAATATCCACTTTGCATAGTTGAGCAAATTTAAAAGAAAAACCATCTGCTTTCGTACATGGTCAAGAAACTCAATTTCGACCCAATTTCCACATAAAAATCCCAGTTTTGTGAGATCAAATGATTTTATTTGACACCAAAATGAACAATTTCCGTGCTACACTTGCTCTAATATTTGCGAAAACGTTTCACCGACCCTCAGAAAACCATGTTTTTGGTTACTTTTTCTCTTTGGTTACTTGGTTGCTCATATTTGAACTTGAGTCATGGGATATAATGTACCTTTCAGGGAAAAATGAAATCCCTGATCCTGGGTGATCAGTGCAGTCGTTTAGAAAAAAAATGACGGGACGGACAGACGGACATTTTTTTTAATTAAATGCGCTCCATGTTACAGTAAAATTGTTAGTAGCGAACGTATAGGACCTTTGTACTTCGTACGGGTCTAAAAACACCGCATTTATTATAATTTCAAACGGGGGCTTTTGTGGAGTTTAACAATTTGTGAGCGTCGTGACAGAAAGGTATTTTCCATCTGTTTTTCAAAAAGAATGTAATTGTTTGTCACAAACTTGATTCAATTCAATTTACTTAATAGATGAGTTAGGCGATTGGAAGTATTTAAGACTTTCACGAGCAGAAAATAGAAGGTTACAAAATCAGTTGTCATTTTTAATTACAAAAATCCCTAAGCAGGAGGAAAAATGTTTTTGGCCGCCGTCGAACAGACAGATCAGAAAAAAAGCTTTCAAAATGAAAATGTCATTTTCAAACCTCAATATCTCAGCCAATTTCCAACTGATTTTGATGAGTCTGGGCTCGTCGGAAAGCTGCTGCGACGTATTTTTTTAAATAATTTAAAGCGGGTGGGAGCGAGGGAAAAAACTCAAAAGTTCACGTATGCAGAGACAGAAAAATGAAAACCAACACATCAAGCATAATTTTAGCTGGTTTTCACCTTTCTGCAACTGTATATGGCTCCCTGTCCCAGAGGTTTTTGTATGGCGTTTTTGAGTTTGTGGACTTCTTTTTTGTGGTGTGGGAACTGCGTCACGCCCTCCGCTACCGCTGCGGGCATGATCAATGTTATTACAATGTGTTGTGCGAAGCTGTTTTTTGGACTTACTTACTTACTTAACCGGCACTACATCCCATTAAGGGTCTTGGCGTTCTCTAACATGCTTCTCCCACCGGGCCTATCCGCAGCTAACGTTTCCCAGTTGGATACTCTCACAGTTTTTAAGTCGGCAAGAGCTGCATCATACCATCTGGATTTTGAACGCCCTGTACCTCTCTTGCCCTCCGGTCTAGTTCTAAGGATTTTTTTCCGAATACGATGATCTACCATTCGTTGTACATGACCGAGCCAACGTAAACGGTTTATTCTAGTGTTTCTGACTATGTCTGGCTCCCCATAAAGCTGGCTAAGCTCATGACTGAATCGGTGCGCCTTTGATCGAAATATTGTGCGCAGTATTTTTCTTTCGAACGTCTGCAGCGATCTCGAGAACTAGACAGTCGATCTTCCCGTAATTTTCAGGGAACGTCAGTCTCGACCCCAAATGAAAAATTTAATATGCCGCTTTTCCGGGAAAACTCTGGAAAAGTCGTGGCATCTAGAAAAAAGCTCGATTTTGATGGTTTTTTACGTTTTGCTCGGAGTTTTCGAATTTTAGCTCCGGAATGACAATACTTAGAAAGTTGGTTTCTTCTACAAAGTTGTAGAGTTTCGTCAGGCGAATTTTTTTTATCTTCAAAAAGTGTCTGCCAGCTGTTATAGCGGCGTCATCTTGGGTTTTCGTAGGCAATAAATTAGTTTTTTTTGGATTTTGAATTTTGGCTCCGGAGTGACGATAGCTGCAGAGTAGGTTTCTTCGGGAAAGTTATAGAGTTTGGTCAGGAGAATTTTTTAAGATCTTAAGAAAATGGCTGCCAGCAGTCGAACCGGCTCCATCTTGAATTTTCCCAAGCAATAAATTAGATTTTTTTTTGGTTTTCGAATTTTTGCTTCGGAATGACAATACTTGGAGAATTGATTTCTTCTCGAAAGTTACAGAGATTGGTAAGGAGTTTTTTTTTTGGATGCTAAGATGGCTGCCAGGTATCAAAGTGACGCCACCTTGGACTTTTTGCTATCTTCTGAATTAGAATAATTACACGGTTGGTTTCTTCGGGCAAGTTATTGAGATTGGTGAAAGGAATTTATTTTCGACGAAAATTTTTTTCTTCAAAATTGGTTTCCTTTTTCTTGCAAAATGGATTGACACTAATTGATTTTATCTTATCACGAAATTCGGGGTCGCCGCCGCTAGCTATGGCAATTGTCTGAAGTGCCGTAACGCAAAATTTCGTCCCTACTTCCAAAACTACTGATATATCAAAACAAAAACCTCTCAAAATTAGTGATATCGTTTGAAGTGACATTTGTGGCATTTGTGACGTAATTATGTTTTAGAAAAAAGTGATGCAATTTTTTTCAGAAAATAAAACTTTGACCACAAAAATTTAATTCTAACAAATTTCTGCGCATTATCAGCGATAGCGTCACCTCGATATTACTAATTTTGGAAGTGGACATTAGGGACTGCGTCACACTTTACCTTTTAAGAGGTTTCTGTTGTGATTTACCCAGTGTCGAGGCAGCAAATAGTAGCTTGTAGCTTTTTCGCGATTTCATTCATTTTCATATAAATTTTCCATGTGGACGGTTGATTTGTGATAATTCTGCATGTAACTCTGCGTGTTTGTACAACAACAACGGACGTGTCTAAAATCAACTGTCCTCTAGAAGACATGTTACATGCATCTATGTTGCACACCATTCGTCCGATTCTGAGTTAAACCAAAACAATTTAAAAAGATAAACAGGCTGGGCCCTGACAACAAACGAAAACTTCACCGAAATATTTTCATTTAAAAAAAAGAATAAATCTTCCGAGACAAAGTTACGTTAACTTATTTAAAATTCATTATAACAAAGTAAAAAAAGGAAAACAAAAATATTTACACCGGGTGCGAGTATACTGGGTTCGCTCTCAATGTTATTTTTTTTTATCTAATAACTTTTGGTTTAATTTGGGCTTTTCCCATGTGCTCGTTTTTCTACTCAATTAAATGAACTGCCAGCGAGCGTTTCTTTCATCCATTATTTTTATAACATTATCGCAAGCACAACCGCAATCAATAACGTTTTACCGAGCAACATGAAACGTTACAGGCATACATGAGTATCAGGGAACATTGGTGGGTATGGGTACGCTAATAATATTCACTCAACCCTTCAAAAATTGTTTGATCCCAATTTCCTAGATGTTTTTCTTTTTTATGTTTGCATATGATGAAGCAGAAGATGTGAAAGTAGTGATATAACGAAATGAAATGAACAAACGATAAAAAGAACAACTTCACGAAAATGTTTTTTGAACATTTCTTTTTATTTTAAATCAATTTTCTTCGCATTGAAAAATCGTTTCCGGAAAACGGGAACGGGTTTTGATGTCTAACGCTAACGTTAAAATTTTTGTGTCATTAAACTGTATTTTTGTATTTATTTCGTGATTTTTTTTGTACGACGTATTAATGGTTGCGTGTGGAAAATTATTTGCAGATGAATAGAAGGGTGGATTTTTTCACATTCTTGCCATTGTGAAAATTACGTGAGAAATTGGATAAATTTGGCGTTTTGATTGTTTGCTATTGAAATTAGATTTATTATCTGTTTTGTAAGTTGCTGGTTGAACGAATGCGGAAAGGTACCTTCATCAATAAAACAATTAATTGGACCGATAGATGGCTGCGTATTGGGAAAAGGATGTAATTGTTAATCACAAATAAATCAAAAATCAAATATTATCTGATTAATTGAATTTTGATTGCACAACGAATAAAAACGAAGAAGACATGCGACACTTTTAACAAACAACGAACCTAAATCTAGATGATTTTGACACCATTAATCAAGATTACAGTTTCAAGAATGTGGAATCATTCCGTCGGAATGGTTTATTTTTAAATGATGTTAGCTTTGAAATGGGTGTTATTAATCACTACGTTGGTTTTATTGCCACACACAAAGACTCTGTTGACTAGCAAAGGCTCGGTTTTGTGTTTTATTGCGTGTCATAAAAAAAAAACTAAAATTGAAAGATTAAAAGTCTTCGAATCGAATTCAATGGGCAGTCCCACATGAAATGTTGCTGAATTTGTAAAATTTGTTTTGGCCTCTTCTATAAGGGGGTATGGTGGGCGTCGTGTATGCAACAAATTCTTCGAGTAATTCGAGTAAGTCTTAAAAACAATCTGGTGAGAATTCAGTTGGCTTTGGAAATCGCAATGAGACGTGCTGGTGTCCAAACCAACAAAGCGCTGGTGAATGGAACAGTTCAAGTTCTGGGCTTTGCAGATGACTTGGATCTCGCCAGTCGTACACATGCAGCAGCAATTGACACCAAAAATCTGAAAATCCAAGCCGAGAGAATGGGCTTGATGATAAACGAATCTAAAACCTAAGTACATGAAGACCGAGTGGACTCCGGTAGCCAATCAATAGGAAGACAAAATACGCATTAAAGAGTTGAATCTCGAGAAAGTGAATGAGTTCATTTATCTTGGAGCGCTGACACGGCCGGTTGGTTATAACACACTTGAAATACACAGACGTATCATGGCGCCAAGCAGATGGTATTATGATCTAGCCAAACATTTACGCTCAAAGTTAATATCAAAGAAAACGAAGTGCCATATTTACAAAACGCTTATTCGTCCAGTATCGATCTACGAGGACTGTCAACACTGATCAAGTCAACAAGTGTTTTGTTATTGTGTTTGAAATTAATTTATACGTTTTCGTAGTGAAAATTGACGAATGAAGTATTTTGTTGACTAAATATCCTTTATGAAGTGTTGAGGTCGCGAACGAAGTTGGAGTTCTCATCACATCGCTAATTGATCCAACGATTTCGTAATATTTGTGGGTGACCTTTCACCATAACCTAACAATGAATGCATGCAGTTATCACAAATAGTGATTGACAGATTGAACTGCCAGACCAAAGCATGTAAAATGTTTTAGAGAACGCATTTTTGGCTGGTACACCACCAAACATAGTTTTTGGGACAACGCGAGACAATGTATAGTATGGATTCGTGAGTACAGTGTTTCTTCAGTAGTAAGGCTATGGAAGATTTGTGCCGGACTGCCACCTTGCTCAGTGATGTCCCCCAGTTACGACTCTCATAGATAGATAGATAATGAATCTTTCGGGTTGCCAACTTTTTGATGGTTGACTGGCACCTGGATCTTCGATCCTTTGTACCCCCTATGGATCCCACATTTATTGTAGACAAGTCAAAGTTTAGTTACAGATACAATTACATTTAACATTAAAATTACGTTTTTAGTTTGAAAATTAAATCGAAATAAATAAATAAATAAGATGCTGTTGTTGGTTGATTTGGGAGTTCAATGAGTCTGCTATAGTCTTCAGCTGAGTCTTTTTGTTAATCTCACGAATTCCACTAGCTAGTTTCAGATCTACTGCTTGCAGCTCATCTTTGTCGAAGATTCTCCTACGGAGGAGCCTGTATCTCGGACAATCAGTAATTACGTGAATTCCAGTCTCAACC
Organism: Pseudolycoriella hygida; assembly: GCA_029228625.1. Lineage (NCBI taxonomy): Eukaryota > Metazoa > Arthropoda > Insecta > Diptera > Sciaridae > Pseudolycoriella > Pseudolycoriella hygida. The sequence goes on along the minus strand of CM055403.1, from coordinate 184,065,675 downwards.
GCATGACCGCACAAGCATTTGGGATTGTCAGCGTAACCGATTCTATGTAGATAATCATTTAATCCACAGTGGTTATTTATCACCTCTATGGTCCTTTTAATGTCCGTTCTGTTCAATGCCAGCAAGGCTTTACTGACTTCTTTGGATGGCTTACCGCAGAAGTTTTTCGTATGTTTAGCGCCTGCATATGCTTTCCAGGCTTTCTCATGTTCCTTGTTAAGCCATTCTTTTACTAGTCGCTTCCTCATTTTCATGGATATACCGATCCTCGGTTCGGGTCCAATGAAACTGTTTTCAGCTCCTAGGCGTGCTAACTCGTCCGAGATCTCATTACCCTCTATGTTTTCATGACCCGGTACCCAAATGAGCGAAACTCTGTTATGAGACCCCACTTCGTTTAACCTGGTTTTGCATTCTCGGACCTGTTTCGATTTAACCACGTGGGAGCCAATCGCCTCTATAGCAGATTGGCTGTCAGAGCAAATAAAGATATCTACGTCAATAAGCTTCCTTAACGCTTCTTCTTCACATAAATGTGAGATCGCGAAAATCTCTGCTTGATGTACAGTCGCGTAGGTCCCCAAATGCTGGCTGGCACTGATCCCTAGGTTTTCGCAGTGGTAACCCGCTCCCGCTAGGCCTTCTTTCTTCGACCCGTCAGTGAAGCATATAATGCTGTTGCCTGGTAGGGGCGGCTCTCTGGGATTGAGCCATTTTTCCCTGTCCGGTATGGACCACGTAAATTCGTCGTCCAGCATTAGTTCTGCCTTCATCTGATCACTAGGCATTAACAGTTCCTCTGTTACAATCATTTTCCTAATGGTGGTGTGACCTTTCTCCATAGTCGCTTTCCAACACTCATTTACATCTAAGTTGTACGCAACATTAAAAGCTGTAGCCTTTATGAAGAGATCTAATGGCGGTAGATCTAGCAGTGTTTCTAATGCAAGCGTAGAAACGGAGTTTTTCACTCCGATAATGCATAGGCATGCTAGTCTTTGCAGCATGTAAAATGTTTTAGAGAACGCATTTTTGGCTGGTACACCACCAAACATAGTTTTTGGGACAACGCGAGACAATGTATAGTATGGATTCGTGAGTACAGTGTTTCTTCAGTAGTAAGGCTATGGAAGATTTGTGCCGGACTGCCACCTTGCTCAGTGATGTCCCCCAGTTACGACTCTCATACACTTTGCCTTCCTACCTGATAATACTCCCTACTCAGGTCGTAGAACTAGGGCTTGCTCGCGTACACGATTGGCTCGTCACTAGTATGGGCAGGCTAGTCTGCAAGCGAGATCGCTCAGGGCTGCAGGGAAGGCGTCGTTGCGGTGTGGCGTGACAGTTGCGCACCTATGAACGAGAGGCGGCCTGGCTCAACCTTCACACGGCGCGTTGTAGCGGTTACTTCCATTTCAGGATCTGGCTTCATGGTTTAACAGTTCTGCTAGTTGAAGTGGTTGAGGCCGTGAAACTGAATTGGGTGGTGATAGAGTCGAATTTTTAATGATTTCAGAATTCGGGAAGACGGCTGCACGACTGAAGCATTGATGTGCCTTGCTGTCATCCCACTCAGCGGCTATGTCACAACTATGATCCTAGGTAGCCTCGTGCTACCCGCCAGTTTACAAACCATCCCGGTTTGTGGACTATTCCAATGAGCGAAAGCTTTTGGCGCTACAGGGTGGCGGAGGTCGACGGTAGAGCAGTGATTGCAGGCCGCAGAGCAGGGATGACACGTGGTTCGACTCTGCCTTGGTCGATACCCAAACAGGAAAGTCTAACGGTTTTATAAACGTATGGCGCTACACCTTGCTTGGATTCAACCGATTGCCGGCTCTTGACCGGGTTTGCAATGTGGATATTTTTGTTTGTGAGTGGAGGAGGTCCGAAAGGGGCTTCAAGATTTTAATGATGACTGGGTAGTACAAAGGGCCTGTAAGAGGCCTGTGTGCATCGATCAGAAATGGTCGGCCCCAAGCTGATAAAATCTAAATCGATCTACGGATGAAGAAAAGTAATGAACACTCCTAACGTTCGAGCGCAAGGTGCTTCGTATCATAAAGGTGGCGACGGCGATATAACGTTGAATCGGATCGATGGAGTCGAACAAGATCTTCGGACGCTCGGAATAGAAAATTGTCAATACTCGGCAAGAAACAGACGCAATTGGATTAGAATCCTCGAGCAGGCCAAGGCCCACAAGTGGCTGTAGCGCCGATAAGTCAAATACTATTCAGCTATGAAAATAGGCGGATGACGCCACCGACAGGCGGCTACTATTGCCTGATCAAAAAAGATGCAAACCACGCTCTATTTTGAAAATGTGAAAGTAGAAACATCAAAAACGTGCACCGAGCAATGCCCTCCAATCATGCATAGAAATCCTCAGTACACCACTTTATCACTCCAGTGAAAAATGCATGAGACACGCCACAGCAAATCGCGCTTTGGGCAGTGAATAGTAATCAGTAATCCGAACAAAAAATGAGCAATTATGCTGATCTGATCTATGCAGTGGAATAACGTAAAAACCGGCAAAACCGGTATCTTAACAAGCATCAGTCACATCCTCGTCGAGAACAGATGACTGTTTGGCCACAAACGACGAAGCTTGGTGAACACCTTCGAACACACATCCCCTACCTGATCCCTGAAGTTCATCCTCTTGTCCATTTCGAATAATATATGACTTTTTCTGGTATTACAACGAATGCGCTGAAGTAGAAATCTAATGATCTCAGTCCGTCCGTTTTCCTTTTCATAGTTTGCCGAGTTTCCTCAAAAATATCTCTCACCAAACCAAAAGATTCGAACGCCATCGGCTCTTTCAATTGAATGTAATGGTTGTTTTTCGTTGTCATATTCAAGTAGGAAACGGCAATGGTGTCCAAAACTGTCACGTCCCATATTAATGACTTGCTATGGCTTCATGGGTAGCTGTACAATCCATCCGGTCTCTCACCATCATTGCGTCAGAGCCCTAGGGGTTCGGTAGTGTTCGGGATTCCGGCTGAAGTGAAGGCCAGCGAAATGATTTTGTTAATTTCCATACGTGACAAACCATGGTGTCCATTTGATTCGACGTTTGCGCCGCATACGCATTTGTGGGGATCACAGATTTTCGTTCCTAATCGGATTGTTACTGCCTCTCCTGCAGCATCGTTGTCGAGCAAGAAGTCGCGCCGTGTCAGTTGGTTCGCTTGACAATAGTAGCTCCTTGTAGATGGTTTTTACTTTTAGAGAATCCCAGACTCCACCGATTTTGGTGTTAATTCATTTGAATATTCGTTGAGTATTGTGGTAAGGGTTTGATTGAGAATGGGCAGGTCTATATGGTTGGTTTGCCAACGATTCCGATTGAAAAATACTCCGGATGTGCCAAGTCTATTACTTTAATTATGGCAAGACCGGATGCGGAAATCCTGTGTCCATGACATGTCGTCCTGCATAGAAATGACTGGTAAGAAAGTATTTTCTCTCTGCTGTTCTTTGCACACTATTTCAAGAATGATTTTAGGACAAAATCTTCATTTTTTTGCGTGTTTGCTTTGTTCCAATTTTCGAAATTTGTGACTCAGTTCCCCCGCCTCCCCTCATCGCTTTTGTCTATCTCCACCGAACCTTCTGATGGACGTTTTTTTATGAACAGTCCCTGTGAGTGTTCTGTTTCCTGTTGATGTTTTTCTACTTACGAAATGATGCGTAAACCGACCGAATTGTTATAGTGTTACAAAAATTCTTCTGTGCAGTAATTTAGTTTCTTCCCTCAATATCAATGCTAATGCAATTATAAGACAAAAAAACAATCATCATTAAGACCTCTATCAATCTGTATTCATTACATAACCTTGCCACACGCATAATTATCCACAAATTACTTCTAGGTTTTACGGGTAATTAAGGACTGAACTGTCCATTTTCTACAGGAAAGAAATGCGTCGCCGTTTCTAAGATTAGGATATATGGAACATGGAGCAATATTTAAGTGTCGTAAATGTCATGTTTGTTTATTCTTATCGTTTGAGCAGATAAAGAGAGTGTGAAGCAAATCCTACCACCATCCCCCAAAACTGTTAATATCGCCTGTAACCTTTTATTTTCATGTTTTTGATTATATTGTACTAATTAGATGACAACAGAAACAGGAAATGACCGAATTCATATCGCTTCCTCTCGCGTGTGGAAGGAAACATGGAAAAAGTGCGAGATTTTTCTCGTCCGCGTGCTTTTTTGGGATGTTGCCTCTTTTAGGGTGAAGGGAATGCGTCACCTCCTAATGTGAACATTTCAGAGTTTGTTGCAATCAATTTTCTAATTGTCTCTGTCGTTCACAGCTACATTTACTCTTTAGATTGAATAAGATGGACCATATTAAGTGGACCATATTTTGTTATCGCAATCAATCGGAGAATTCTCTTTTGTTCTAGAAAAAGTAATGAAATAAATTTCTTTGGAAAAATTGGTATCATTTTCTGAAATAATAATTGCAGGCAATTCGTTACACATTCGGAGAAAATTTAATTACAAAGATTGTTTTTCTACGAAAGATGTTAAAAACCCACAAGGCTTTCTAGGAAATATTTACAGCGATGTTTTGAAATTCTTTTATGTGGCTTTTGTTAATGACACTTCGTTAAATTACATTCTGGTAACTCCAAGCATAAACTGAACTATAAGCCGCATAGCTAACATTACTCCGAAAAAATATCTACACATTTCGGACTAATTACACCGATGATAATTCGATAAATTGTTAAGGAAGCCGAATTTTCAGGTGCATTCGACAACCCACTGTTGAATAGATCTATAGTAGGGGTGTCCAAAATACAAAAGCGTCGAAAAGTTTGGGGGGAGTGTTTCCGTCCATATGTCCCACATGATTGAAATTCATGGCAAAATTGCACCACTTTAATCATGTGTGACTGTGACATATGGACGAAAACACCCTCTGGTCTACTTTCTTTATGCCGATTTTAAGGGTGTCCTAAGACCTTTCGACTACAACACAGCAACCGATGGATTCTCTCATTACTTGAGTCGTTGAATTTTTGACTTTAACGCTTTTGAGCTTTATTTTTATTCGTTTAACGATCAACAAACAGGCCGAAGCCCCAAAAGCATATTACAATAAAATAGAAATCATAATCAAAAGTCCAATCAACAACCGTAGTAGAATTTACATCAGATCATCTAATCATTCCACAAAGTGATTCTTAACGCGCTCCTTAAACAATCTAAATCTCTCGTCCATTATATTCAATTCTGAGAAAAACTCGTCATGGTGTTCTTGCAGCCGAAAAATAGGGCAATTCCTCTGGATATTGGTTTTGAAGTTGGGCAGGTAGAACACGTTCCTTTGCCGGGTGCATTTCATTCATTGATCAGAAGCAAGCTGAAGGGGCAGTTGGAAATCGATGCGGTTATGGATCAGTTTAAAAAGAGTTAATTCATCATTTTCCAGTCTTCTAGACTCGAGGGAATGCAGCTTAAGAAATTTTAGCCTCTTGTCATACTTTTGCCGCTCGATGTTAAACTTGTAAAAAAACATTCTGGAGAATTTCTTTTGGACGCGTTCTATCTGATCTATTGACTTGCGATAAAATGGATTCCAAACCGATGAACGGCTAGTTAGAATAGCTAGAATAGATCGGACGAGAGCATTATAAAGAGACTTGATGCTTGAGGTATCAGAAAAATATTTTCCGCAACGAAAAATGAAGCCCAGAAGTCGATATGAGTTCCTCGTTATGAAGTCAACGTGCTCGTTAAATAAGAACTTGTCATCAATTATGACTCCAAGATCAGTTTTAGATTGTACTCGTTGAACTACTGTGCCACTTAGCTTATAATCAAACTCAATTATAGCAGGACTATGAGTGATCGACATAACCGAACATTTCTTATGGTTTAGGCTCATGTTGTTGGATTTGCACCACTGTTCGACTAGGTCAAGGTCATCTTGTAGAAGTAAGCAGTCACTCCTGTTTGTGATAGAACGAAAGATTTTAACGTCGTCAGCGAAGCCAAGTCCGGAACCTGCAGAAAGGGATGACAGCAAATCGTTTATGAAGATTATGAATAGCAGTGGGCCGAGTATGGATCCTTGGGGGAACCCCGAAAAATCTTGTTGGAGATGGAACGACCAATCACTACGAGTTGAGAACGATCACTAAGATACGATTCAAGCCATTCCACTAGATTTGAATTAATTCCAAAACCATACAATTTACCAATTAGACAACCATTATCGACTTTGTCAAAAGCTTTTGTGAAGTCGGAATAGACTGAGCCTACTTGACCACCATGCACTATTGCGTTAGCTACACACGATACGTACTCCATGAGATTAGTTTGCGTAGATCTTTTTGCAAAGAATCCATGTTGGGAATGTTGAAGATAGCTGAGATGAAACTCACCTTCCACTTGGATGGAAATTTTCTCTCAAATAAGGATTTGTTGTATAGTATGCTAAGCGGTAGGCCCAAGTAAATTGACAAATTTATAAAAAAACATCATGGGAATATTGTATGGGCTGCTTACTTTATGAACGTTGAAGCTTTTCATCGCATCTTGAACTTGACCTTCCAAAAAGGAAAATTCCGTGACATATGCTCACCAGACATACGCTCATATACAATCTTGATCAGGGATCAAAAACCTTTTGTTTTTCAGTTGGTGCCCCAAACTTTTCGATACTTTTATTTCCCCATACATTTTTGGACCTCTCTAATCTATGGCTATACGGCACTAAGTGCGTTTGTATTTGTGCTGTCGAATGAAACCAGTCCCATACATTAAGAACAAAAAAAAAAAAAAAATTGTCCAACAATTGTTGACTTCTAAGTGGAAAACGGAAATTTTAACTGCTTGTAACTTCGGAATTACGAAAAATTAAGATTTCCAACGAATTGAGATTATGATTTGCAATACGTTGTAATAACTACATATTGGCCGAAGTGAAAAGTGATTCTTTTTTATCACCAATGATTCACTGAGGAAGCTGAGGAATCACGAAAGAATCACTGATGATTCAACAATGAATTACTGATGATTCAGCAATGAATCACTGATGATTCAGCAATGAATCACTGATGATTCAGAAAGGAATCACTGATGATTCAGAAAGGAATCACTGATGATTCAGCAATGAATCACCGATGATTCAGCAATGAATCACTGATGATTCAGCAATGAATCACTGATGATTCAGCAATGAATCACTGCTGATTCATCAATGAATCACCCAATCACCTATGATTCACCAATAATTCACCAATGAATTACCGATAATGCACCAATTATTCACCGAAAAGCACCAATGATTCACAGTAGAATCACCGATGATGATTCATCGGTGACTCACCCATGATTCGGACATCGGTGATTGGAATTTGAGCACACTCTACCGCTACTTTCCTATACCTATGGTTTATTGTTGTGCCATCGGATCGTTAAACAAAATTTTCCCATAGAATATTGGCTCTGACAACAAAAACTATTCGTCGTTGTCGGCAAGACAACAAAGTCAAAATTTTTAGATATTTACCCGACCGTCTGTGGGGTATCACCTCTTAAAAAATGGGTTTTTCAACACTCAGCGCGTAGTGATACCACGGTATACTGAGCTAACTACTCCGAGGGACAGTCTCCCACGGAAGAACGTGCCCTAGCGGAGAAGACTCCGATAAGCCCAACGGGGTAAGGACCGAATGTCCAAAAAAATATCCCCAACCAAAATATCCCCAGACAAAGGGGGTCAGGGGGAATATCCCCCCTTGCGGTGTCTAAGGGGCGGATCCCCTAGCGGGGTTTGGCGCAGCGTCCCAATTACGTAAATCCGCCTGCAAGGCGTACAAAAGCCCGCCGCAGGCGCGAGGGTGAGGGGGCAGAGCCCCCAACAAACAATATAATATTTAATTAATAATACCTAACTATATTCACCATTTCTGAGTAGACATTACATCTGGGGAAATTTTGTCCGTTTTATGTGGGATATTTTGTCAGGGGATATTTTATCCGGGGATATTTTGACTGGGGATAATCGGTCCTAGAGCCATGACACAACAGATATTACTTCGTTCAATTATTTAACTAATCGCGACTTTCTGTACCCATATGTTATGTGCACATGCACTCGCGGCTCTAATATGCCGAAAACAGAAGAAACATTGAAAACGTGTTTTCATATGTGTTTCCGTACTGAATTCAGTGATAGGCATAGAAGATCAAAATTAAATTATTAGAAGGGAAGTACATTGAAGACATGCTTTGAAGGTATTGTCTTTCTCCCCACACCCGCCTCAAGTTGAAATAGTGTAGATAGTCGTTCGAATGAATTATTAACGTAGCTCAATTCGGGAATCAATTAAATAACAAAACAATCATAAGCTTGGACCCTATTTGTGTGTAGAGCAGAAGTTTTAGTCATTAAATCGCTCATCATTAATTAAACACTTGGTATTTTTGTCCGCACAGCGCGCAGCAAAATTGAATTGAATATTAATTTATGACTGATAAGATTATAAATGCGGGACTTAGTATTTCCTCTTATCGAGTAGAATACGCACAAAAGAAAATATATTCCTGCTAGTGTATCCACTGCGATTTAGCATAAATAGAATATGTGTGTGCTTTTATACTATACAGGGAACTTAAAAGAAAAGCTAGGGATGAAAAACAAAACGATTGTTTAATGCCTGAAATAATTTTGCATGCATACATCATCGAAATGGAATAGACAAAGAGTAACTTGAAATGTAAAGTGATACGTCAACAAGAAAATATAAAGATATATGTGTGAGCGCTCGAATATATCTTAAGTAAAATCCATAGGGTTTGCTTTCGGAGCCATTGTTATAAAAAAAAAAAACAAACTAAAAAAGATGTTGACGATAATGACGCTCTATATGAATACAATATGAAAAAAGTCGCATATTTAATTCCAGTGATCATTTAAATTTATAGTTGTGACTTGATGAAAAGAACATGAAGGAAATATTGGGTAGAATGGAAGAAGCAGAAAATCGATAAAATAAATTGAAACATAGCCCATAGGAAATTATTTTCGATTACTCTAACGAACATAAGTTGAATACAAATATTTTCTCTGTCGCCTTTCGCACATTTTCCCGGCATTATATGCGAGAGTATTACATTACAACAGTTAACTCGTTTTTCGTTTGTTTATTTCTTTTTCTCAACATCTATTGCTAGTCATACCTCTATCGGTGTATAGATAGATAAAGTTGAGCTCCAAATGTGAGCCATTTTCGATTTCGATTCATAGGGTTGAATGAAGTTGTTTTCATGCATAAAATACAGTTATTCACACAGGCTTTCCACATACGAAATGTTCGAATTTGTCAAGTAATACTTCTTCACCAAATCTATTGTTGCATTATTTGCCGATTGTCCGAACATCAGACATTTTACAACCGAAGAGATCTGTAAGACGATAGCTGCGTCTTATATCTAACAAAATTCTAGTGGCCACTTATCCATAAAGTACGTACAAGAAAGCTGACAATTCTAAGACCACCCCTCCCCCCCTCGAACACAAAAATGTATGTGAAAAAATGTTGAAATATACCGGACATATTCATATGAAACTGGACAGTCTACTATGTTTGTCACTTTCATTGAATGATTGAGAGCATCGTATAAGGTGTCCAGTTTCATATGAAAGGCCCAGTATATAACGTATATGATGTATCTTTGGCAAATTTGATTCTAGTGGCCAGTACCTAACGGCGCAATACCTTTTAGTTTGACACCAGGCTGCCTACTTTGTGCCGTTAAACTTATGAAAGAGATGGCAGCCTGGTGTCAAAAAATGAACCGTATCACTGTGACGACGTTGACGAATGCTTTACAATGCACTAGTTTTCAATTTAACATCAGGCTGCCGCTCTCCCATCATTAAACAAATATAGCGCAAGAACGCAGCCTGGTGTCAAGATGAAACTTAGTACGTACCCAAGAATTCGTCAATGTAGTCACAGTGATATGCTTCAATTTTTGTCACCAGACTTCCTACTTTGTGACGTTGAAAAATGACAAAGTTCGCAGCCTGGTGGCAAATTGAAAAATAACACCATTTTTTGATCCCATAACACTTTTCCACTTGTTGCAACTTTATGAAGGCTGCGTACTTCACATTCAAGATCTAACAGGTTCATCCACTAGAAGAAAGCTCAATCTATTGCCTGAATGATCTAAAATTGTTGGATGCGTTGGAGATTTTCCGAAAAATTGTAACAAAGTACGCAATCAATCTGTGAAAAGCCACCAACAAATAAAATGTAAGGAAAAATGGTGTTGCATACTCAGCGAAATTTATTTCGAATGTTCTCAACGACTTTCTGAAAGTACACATTAAGCTTACATTTAGTTGTTGCTAAAAAGTTTGAAAATTGTTTTTACATGTTTGATGTAGCAACACTTTCTTTAAAAGCACATTTTTGTTGTGCATTTTTGATTGACTGACTGGTTTGAAACATGGTAAGAAAACAAAACTGTGAGTAGGTGAGGATGCTTCGGTGTAGAATGCAGAACAAGGGAAAATGTGATTGTAAAAATTTTAATTCATGTTACATTGATAACACTAGTCTACAGAGGTTTTGTATCTTTCCTGTCTGTCATTGCCCAATGTTAGGCTTAGTGTGTTGTTGCAGAATATGACCTAGTTGAGTGTCCATCACCCCTCAAAGTAGAGTAATTGGGATCCAAAGAAAAATGTTAGGACATTTTCATTTAGTCATTATTATATGTTACTCAAGTTATATGTAACGTTAGTATGTACGGATTACTAGTGCATAGTCGGGCCTACAAATCTATACTAATATTGAGATAAATCTTACTTATTATGATAGATTCTGTATGGATCAGAAAAGTGAACTTTTTCTGACGTTTTGGCTATGGTTGGAAAAGGGCGTAATTTGTAACTATGGTAATCGAAGTTTCCATTTCAAATAATTTTCGAAAGAGAGAGACCAAATCTTGTCAGAATTAGTAAATTTTTGATGAGGTGTTTGTTTTGTCGAAATACGGTGCATGAAAACATTATAGCAAAAACTATATAATTTTCGACTTTTTTCATATACTCGTCTTCTGACAAAACAAACACCTCATCAAAAATTTACTAATTCTGACAAGATTTGGTCTCTCTCCTTCGAAAAATATTTGAAATGGAAACTTCGATTACCATAGTTACAAATTACGCCCTTTTCCAACCATAGCCAAAACGTCAGAAAAAGTTCACTTTTCTGATCCATACAGAATCCATCATAATAAGTAAGATTTATCTCAATATTAGTATAGGTTTGTAGGCCCGACTATGCACTAGTAATCCGTACATACTAACGTTACATATAACTTGAGTAACATATAATAATGACTAAATGAAAATGTCCTTACATTTTTCTTTGGACACTCAACTAGGCCATATTCTGCAACAGCACACTAAGCCTAACATTCAGCAATGACAGACAGGAAAGATACAAAACCTCTATAGACTAGTGTAATCGATCTAATGAAAAAAAAAAACTTAATTTAATGAGAATTATATGCTACAAGTATTGTATGGGAAGCCTGTAAGCGGAAGGTAAAGTTCGAGGCAGTTTTTGTTTGGATTGATTGCTGACTACGATGTTTTTACTTGTTATTAACCAATTAAAACGATAGCGAATGATGATGAAACTCGGAATGAAAGTAGAAATAACTGATTTCGAGGATTAACTGTTGTTTTTGCTCTCTATAATCCATCAAGCACAAAAATTATGACGAGATCTGTGCGGCCACAATGATACATCAGTATAAATAACTCTACAACACATTACACAACACTATGGCTTACGGAGTATTCAGTAAATCGTTTCCAGCAGCAAAGACTTTTCAATTATTTTGAGGCCCGTACGAAGTGCAAAGAAGTTTCGGTGGGTTATGTTTTTCTCGTCAGCCAAATCGAAACAAATGTATTGGTTGGTTGGATACAATTCCAAACTAAACCTGTATAATAAAAGTTTACTTTATGCATCTTCGCACCAACTTGGACGTATGACGAGAGGGAAACAACGCTAGGAAATGGTGAAACGTCATGACGGAAATGGTGAAACGTCATGACGAAAATGGTGAAATGGTACAAGAATTTGTGACAGATTGTTACGGCGAGGGGAGGGGGGGTGGGGGGTTTGTAGAAATGTTACGTAACAAACACTTTTACAACCAAAAACTTATATTTTTAATTAAATTTATTCAAAATCGCATACGAGAAACTTTTTTGTGATCATCTGTTATATGCTTTTCACTTGCTCACGCAATGCTATTGTTTCTAGTCATCTTTCGCTAGTTTTAAAAAATCCGAAGATACCACGTTGAACGTCATAACATTTGCTTGTTTTTGTTAAAAAATAAATAAATTCCTCAGTTTTGTTGCGCAAGGGGGGGGGGGGGTTCGAGTGATTGTTACAGTGTGTGACAACGACGGGGGGGAGGGGGGTTAAGTGGCCAAAAATTACGTAATTTAGGGACAGCCCCTGTCCAATTCTTCGACGTTGCACAAACAAACTCTATTCAATGAACTGTTGTGCGATGATTTACTTTTAATCCAAACTAATTATTTGCACTAACTGCACTGGGCGATCTGACCCCATAATCTATTGTTGTTGGTGGATCTAGGACTAAAAGTAAAATACGACCGGTTACGTTGAAGAATGATACAAAAATATTTCATTTATTGACTGATGTTTTCTTCATTAAAAACTAGGTTACAAGGTGTCTAACCTATGTGACCATACAGCCAGTAAACACGAATTTCATTTCCAACAGTATCGCCATATTTTACAGTCAAAAAAAGGGGAATACAACGAAAGGAGAAGGTAGTCTGTTTCCACCATTACTTTCACTCATTATAAAGCCTTTGTTCTAACCTACTACTGAAGCTCTCTAAAAGAGATGAACTAGTAGAAATTTCCCGCAATTATTTCTCTATATTTTTGAATATCATGAAAATTGACGTAGTGTATAGGAACTGGGCCCCCTCCCACCTACCGCGGACGTCCTTTGTGAGCGGCCCTTAACTTCAGCTACTACTTCAACAAACTTTACGTTAAATATCTAGAAATAATACGGCAGCGTACGGGCTTTTGCTTTTATGTTTTTCTTCTCATCTTCGGTATTTCATTTTACATTCTGCATGAATGATTTTGTTCTATAATTTCGATTTGTATTAATCAGACGCTGAATTTTAATCTCGTTTCGCTTATAAGTTTTTCAACTAATTCAAAATCGATAATGGTCACTTACTACACACCAATAAATGACAAAATTAGAGTATTGCAAATACCACGGTAACTGTTCGGGTGTGGATTGATCGGTTGATTTTGTTTTGATTTTATAAAATAAAAAAAATTCATGCTAGAGACCACCCCGACAATTTAGTTCTGGTTGCTCGTTTTGTATTCCAAAGGCACTTAGTTATGTACAATTTTGTTCCGCTGATACTAAGTTTTGTACTCGTCCGGGGTTCGAGAACAAAACGTTTTGGTAGTGCAAACATGTCTGCTTGTATGGCAGCCCCCACTTTTCACAACTTTATCAAGAAAGAAATTTTTCCCACCAAGTGATTCGAAAAAAAATCAGTCTGTTTGATTGCAGCAAATCTCATTCATCGCACCAAACCAAACAATAAACCATTTTATAAACGATGCGAAAGCTTTCTATGTCACATGAATGATAAATCGTGTACACTTCATCAAGAGTAATATTCGATTTATTTAAAATTCAAAAGAAGTCTGAGACGACATGTAATTTAACAAAGTGAATTTTGAAATTAGACAATGAACCATTCAACAAATGCGGGTGTTTCGTCTTGATCATCTCTATCTCTATGAATGTTTTGAACAAAAACTGCCTAACGGCAGAGGTAATTCATAGACAATATTTAATTTCCTTCGCTTAATGGCATCGTCACACTTTTCATTATAACTTTCTTTTTAAGGCAAAATGTTAGATGGGTTTATTACTTTCTGCATAGTCCAATTTAGATAGAAAATCAAGTATTCGTATCGTGCGAAGGGTGGAAGGGCGCTCTATGCTCATAATGACAACAAAATCAAAATAGCCTGTAAACATAATCCAACAAGAACCCAAACTATATCCGAAAAGACAAACTAAAAGTTTACTAGTTTTATCGGATGGTTGTCTATTTTGAAAACCACTAAGCCATAGTTTAATCATTTCCACCACAGCCAGGAAGCTTCTCTGAATGTCTAATCATATGATAACCATCGTTCGTTTTAAGTATTTTGCATTTTATTATTACGTCGACCTGATTTCAAAAGATTGTGTCTTTGCCTCAATAGATTTACATTCTGGTGATAACGTAAATAAAATTAAAACGACGATGATTTACGTTTAGAGGATAGTGATGGCTTAAGAAGGTTTTCCAAATATTTTAGACAATATTCAAAGTGTAGGCTTCCAAATCCCAAGAAGTTTGCGATTGCCTAAAATTATTAATTATCATAGATTTAGTTACGTGTAGCTGGAGCTTGGGTATAATAATTTTTAAACGACACGTGTATTATGTTGCAATCAATAATGCTAACGTAATTTCGATAAAACTTATTTACAGAATTTCAAAACTTTAAGTCGAAATTCATCCTGAGAGATGCAAAATTGATAAGAACATTTGCTACGCGGACCCGCACGATTCCCAATAAAGCCTAAGTCATTAGAAGCAAGGAACGGCGATGAAATCTGAAAGAACAGAAGAACTATAACATTGGGGGGTCCGGCATTTGTGACGCATTTTTTTAATCAAAAGTGAAAAAAAAGAATTTTCTGCGTTCCGAAGCTGTAAACGTCACCCAAATTGATATTAGTTGTTTTGGAAGAAGGGACGAGGATTTGCGCCACATTTTCCTTTTAAAAAGGGTTTTTCTTGTGATATCAGTAGTTTTAGAAGAAAAGAGGAAAACAATTTTGGAGAAAAAATTTCCGGCAAAAAAAATTTCCGACGAAAAAATATTTTCAGCGAAAAAATTTTGGCGTAAAAAAATTAATTTTCCCCCTAAATCCGTCCCATAGCACCGTCGGTCATTTTGTTGGTCACCCTACACACTACACATCCAACCTAACAACTTTTCCTTTGACACCAAACATCTATCTCCATCCTAACACAGTCCAAAAATGTTGCTCATATTTGACCCATACCTTGAATACACTCACATACACATACAAAACGGCCGGCGGGCGCCTTCTAAGAGCCCTGACGCCCAAACGAGGCCGTTGTTTTTTCTACATAAATCTGGTAAATCTTATCCGATTTTCAAAATTTTTTTTCCTTTAAGATAATTAGAAAATTGATTAAGACATTGAACTTTGGCAAAATTGGTTTAAAAATTTCCGTCGAAAAAGTGGTGAAAAACATGGTTTTTTGAAGGTTGGTGGAACTTTTTCACTTTTTCACTGGAACGAAAATCACCTTCAAGGTTTTACAAGACAATAAAGAGGCCAACTTTTTTGTCCATGGAGGTATGGGTCAGAGGCTTCTGCTAAGTGCTCTAGGTCGGTTCTGAATTCTGGGCTTATTTTAAGGGCTAGCAGAGATTTTTTGCGTCTTTGCTTCGGATGGGTTTTTCTATATTGCCTTTTCGGCAATTTCCAGTCCAATTTCGTAATGACGTAATTGCATACAGTTAAGATTGAAGGCAATATTTACTTAGATACGTTCGAGTTTTTTTTGCAACGTCTATTCTGTTTGCCACATCTATTCTTATACGTACGGGTCCCTTGCATATGTTTTAATTTTAATCCAGTGACTTTTTAAAAAATCGGTAGACATTTATTCGAGGTGTAGAGTTCACCGAGGTGTTGACTGACAGAAGTACGGAATTTGACTGGTAAGCGTATACCCCAGATAACAATTAACCCCACGAAATGTACATAAAGTGTCATCGGAAAATGTGCTGATCCCATTTAATGTGCTCCAGTTCAAGAACATTTAATGTATATTAAAAAGCGCCCTTACCATTACATCTTTTCTTTGGAACGTGAAGTGCATTTAATGTACATCTAATGTACATTTAAAACACTTTGAATACACAACTAATGTACCTTCAAGGTACTTTTTAGTGTGAATTACTAGTACATTTCATGTACATATAATGTTATGTAAAAAAAGAAAGGAAAATTTAATTTAGTTTTCCGACTTTTCTATTTCGGTTTTTCTTATGCTGATGGTCGCTACGTCCTCCATCTACATTTTTGTATGCCAAGCTCTCATTTTTTTAATAGAAAATTTTCTGCCATTTGCGGGGCTTGAACCCAAGACGCTCGGGATTATGAGTCGACTGCTTTACCAATTGTACAATCTAGTCATTTGAAAGAGACCTGACTGGCAATACTGAGGTAGATTTACATACATTTACCTCAGTGCTGCTAGCCAGGTCTCTTTCAAATGACCAGATTGTACCACCGGATACTTATGTGTAGGTGTGTTAAATTTGTATAAATTATTAAAATATTAAATTTGTATAATTTGTTAAATTATAGAAAGTACATCACAAGCACATTTTTGGTACATTAAATGTGATAGGAATAGTGTACACCTTATCACGCACATAAAATGTGCGAAAAATGTACTTGTGATCTAGTGCAATAATTTCAAGTTTTAATAGCACAAAAAATGAGCCTTTTATTTACATCGAAAAATGTACTACATCACAAGCACATTTTTGGTACATTCAATGTGATAGGAATAGTGTACACCTTATCACACACATAAAATGTGCGAAAAATGTACTTATGATCTAGTGCAAAATATGTACCACTTTACAGGCACATTTTTCGTACATTTTATGTACATGTTCTCAATCAACAACATTAAATTTCGCACATTTAATGTACATTCAGTGGGCAACCACATTAAAAAGTGTGATCTGTGTTATCTGAGTACAGTACTTACTTCGCACTGGTCTAAAGAAACAAAAAGCTAACAGATACATAGTAAAATCATTAAGATATGGGATTCATCAGAAATACTTCTCCATTTTCTGCAACCCCATCCCTTGCAAAACAATGAAGAAATATGCAAACCAAAATATGAAAAATTCTCATAAAATATGTATAAATGTCCGAAATAACAGAACTGACATTTGTATAACTGAACAAAAAAGGTCAAATAATCATTCAGTCACATCATTCATCATAGATCATCGCAGTGAAAACCCATTCTTCATTTCTTTGTTAAGTAAAAGCCTGCATAGTACAATAATAAATATATCCTTTAGATCCCCATTTTTCAATTGAAGAGCTATTATGATTGCGAAATCTAGGGTAATACAAATTTTAAGAGAAAAACTTTATGCAATTACGCGATGAGATACACGGAAAGAAGTGTTTAATAAATTGGTGTAATAGATTTTCCGTTAAATTATGGAACTGCGCTGTGTAATTTCAATCAAATCATTATCAATGAGGGAGACGAAGTAGACGTCCGTCGTGAGGAGGGGTGTTAGAGAATGATGAAGTTTTGTGGAGTCAGTCTGGGTTTTTACAGAATAGTAAGGACTGGCCAAGAAAAAATTCGCTCTCACAAAAACGGCTATATCTTTTGAACCGATCAAAAAAATTAAAATTTCTGATCATAGTAGGCTATCGAATATACGTCAGAAACATGTGGAACAGTTACTTCATACAAAATTTGTTTCTCAGTCGCAAAATGTCAAACGAATTGAAAACACGCAAATGGATAATAAAACTTTTCCAAGCAAATCCAAAGTGGAGCTTCAAGAAAATCGCCAAAGAGGTTTGTGTTCGTCGAGAAACGGTCTCAAAAGCTGTTAAACGTTTCAAGGAAGACCTTACAATTAGCCGCAGGGAAGGATCCGGGAGGAAAGAGGGATTTCATAGCCCGAAAAAAGCGAAGAAAGCCGTCAGCCTTTTTCATAGGAATCCTAACCTCTCAGAACGAAAAGTGGCCCAAAAAGTGGATTGTTCGAAGTCAACCTTTCAAAATATCAAGGCGAGTAGTGGACTAAAGACATATAAAGTACAAAAAGTTCCAGAAAGAAACGCTGTGAAGAATCAAGAAGCGAAAAAAAGAGCAAAGAAATTGAACTCGTATTTCTTTAATAAATTTTCCTGTTGTGTGTTGCGTGAACCGATTCGCCGATTTCTCACAGCTTCCTGGTCAGGAATTTTATGTTGCACACTCTCGTGGGAATGCCGACGAACAGTTTAGGGTGAAGAAACAAGCAAAGTTTCCTAAGAAATTCCTTGTTTGGCTCTTGTGGGAAAAAAATCAAATTTTTCGTTGGTGGTGGCAGTGTTAATTCAAAGGTCTACATCGAAGAATGCTTGAAGAAATGACTTTTACCTTTTTTACGTAAGCATGATATGTCAACATTCTTCTGGCCAGATTTAGCTTCATGCCACTACAGCAATGCCACCCAGAAATGGTGCGAAGTCAACGGGGTGGTTATGGTCCCCAGGAAGGCCAATCCAGCAAATTGCCCAGAACTCAGGCCAGTCGAGAGATAATGGGCTTTATCGAAAAGAGAATTGAAGAAGACTAAGAAATCAGCAAAAACAGTAAAAGAATTGCGACAAAAGTGGAAGACAGCATTCCAGAAAGTGATTGAGGCCACCATAAAAAGCTTGATGAAAGAACTTCCAGAAAAAATCAAAAATTTCTGTAAAAATTAATTTTAATTTTTTTTGTAAAAACCACTTTTAAAGATTGAAAAGAAATTTTTAAAATCGGCTTGCTATCGGAAATCGGTCTGGTGGTCCAAAAGATATAGCCGTTTTTGTGAGAGCGAATTTTTTCTTGGCCAGTCCTTACGATCGGAAATTTTGGACTCACCACTAACAACTCTGATCTCATTTATATTCGTTAGTTTAATATATTCAAATCTGGCGATTATTTCAGTGCAAAGAGCACACATTTAAAGTAATCTAAAGTAATCTATAGGGAAGGAACCTAAGAACCCTTACGGATCATTAATTTTGGCTACAGTAGCTTTATGTTCTATTACATCGATTATTAATGAATTTCGCATGAATCTACCTTACGTTTTTTCGTGTAAAATGTGTCATGAACATTAAATTTTCTGATAGGCTTGCGTTCCTTTGTTATGTATGGTAAACATAAAACAATTTTCGAACAACGAACGGTCTCAATATTGAATACACTTCGGAACATGTTTAATGAGTCCAAAACCCAAAACATTATCTCATAGCCACCACCATCTGGAAATAAGCGAAATGAGATTTAAAACCAAACGAAAGTCACGTTCACAGTTATGAAAGGTGCGGTAACAGTATACTTAACTTTTATCGTGTCCTATATAGAGTGACATTACTCTAGCAGAACACTCCTATTCATTAAAATGGGACTCCCCGCCTCACACCCACAACAAAAATAATAATCAATCATCACACACTTATTTGATTAATTTTCTAAAAAATGCTCAGGAGTTTGCTAATGAAATAATTGGAATAAGGGTTTTGTCATGTGTGTGATCCGCCACGGTGGAATAGAAATTTAAGCTTATCGTTTTAACTGGGACACGGTACTTTGTGGAAACTTTTTTGTTTTATTTATACCTCAAATCCATAAAATGCTACAAATGAGTGAAAGGAGTCATGAAAATAAAAGTTTTGTGATGTAAGTTACAAGACAAAAGACAATAACATAAGAAAGAAAATGTAGAAATCCAATTACTCCGATCTATCTGAATAATAAAACTTTTCCCTGGCATAATTCTATCTTCCTTCTTGCCACATACCACAAGGTATAATAAATTTATTATTGTCTACATCTACGTATGCTGTGTTTTGCTTTTAGTGAAGTGGAATATGAAGCACAGTGTGTCGTATATTTTACAGATATGAGTCACTGGTATAACAGCCGCCGGGATATTGGCATATCTAAGGTAGAGTGTCATTTAGATTTTAATAAAAAAAAATCTTTTTTGGCACGGAAAGAGGTAGTTTAAGATCCTTTTCGAAAATCATTCGTACCGAACGAATCTCTTGTCAATTTCTATTTTTGTTCAAGACTGTTTTTCGGTTACATTCAACCTATGTTTCCAAGCTAAAAGGGTTGGTGTACACTGGCCCCAACCATAAAAACAAAAAATCATTTGCCTCGGCGGGTGTAACCTTATATTTGAAATTATAAATTCTATGAAATACACAAGAATCGAATAAATGCGACACCTTTTATGTTGGAAAATTTGTCTTCAGCAATACCTTTGAGTCTGGTTGATACGTAGAGAATATTTTCTTTTTAATGAGATTTCATTGTTGCTTATGTGAAAATTTTCATTTTGAGGAGGGGGAAGTCAAAGGCGATAATAATAACACGTGTCGTTGGTTTATAAAACATTCTGATATATGCATGCGCTATTTTATGCAACATGTCTAGTTTTTGCGACAGCTTGTCATGCTAAATTAATTTCATCGGGCATAAACACAACAACACAATAGTTATTTATGCAACTAGTTGCGAAACGGGTTGTTTTTGTCACTATATGTAAAGTTATCAAACGAGCAAAGCGAGTTGGATAACCACATCGTGTGACAAAAACAACCAATTTCGCATCGTGTTTCATACAAGACTTTATGCAAAAACTTGTGAAACGTGAACTTTTGAATGAGTGATAAAAAGTAACTTTTTATCACTAGTGACAAAAAGTTACTTTTTATCACTAGTAACAAAAAGTAACTTTTTATCACTTATGACAAAAAGTTAATTTTTATCACGCAAGTGATATCACTTTTCCATGAGGTACGTTCCGTCGCAAGTAAAGCTTTTCAGCTTTTCAGATTCTCTCAGAGTTTGTCGCATTTTATTTGGACGACGGTACACTGGAAGGCAGCCACGACAGTGTCTTTGCAGACTTCAGCAAGATAATAGAGGTATGTGGTAAAATCGGATCACGGATAATTCCAGCGAAATGTGAGCTTCTTTTTGTGCAGAAACGGACCAAGATGTGGTGACTCAATTCGACAAAATTTCTCCAGAAATCAGATTGGTGGACAAATTCAACTTATTGGGCGCACCAATTACGGATTGACGGAATCTACACTAAAAAGGCGGACAACGTGAAAGTATTGTGTGATAGACTTATTGAATTAAACAACTACCACATCGCCTTTTACATACTGAAGAATTGCTTCGCCATACCAAAATCGATTTACATGTTGAGAACATCAGCTGCTTGGAAACATTCATCCTTTATGGAATCAATCGACCTAAGCATCAAATCGACGTTAGAAGTTATCACGAACATCGAATTGCATCATCAAACATCATCGAAACATCACTGCCCACAAATTGTGGAGGCCTAGAAATTCGGAGAGTACAGGATATAGCTCTACCAGCATTTTTGTTATCGATAAACAGTGTACTTCCACTTGTTAGTATAATGTTAAGCTCACCTACACTACAAGTGGACGAAGTATCGGATTATCAGGACGGTCTAAATACATGGGAGAGATTGAATCCATTGTTCCAGAAACACCGGCTCTTCGGCGTCAGTGGGACGGAGTAAACATCGAAACAACGAAATACAATCAGAATACAATCTAACAAAGCAAGAATTCTAGCGTTACGGAAATCTGAATCCAATGCCTGGCTTCATGCACTACCATGGACGGCGATTGGAACGTTGCTAAACGACAATGTGCTTCGTATAAGCGTGGGACTACGATTAAGATTGAACATTTGTACTCCACACAAATGTGTTTGTGGCGGCGTGGTTGATTCGAAAGGAATCCATGGAATGAGTGAGTGGATTGAATGAAATCATCCACAGAACGTTGTCATTCCGTCGAAACTATAAACTAGAAACTAGAATCCATTGGCTTAAGCTGCGCAGATGGTAAGCGAGTGGATGGAATGATAATAATATACATATACATAAATATACATAAATATAAAAGCTTGATCGAACAAAACTATTTCTTTATCCCTTTAACAGTGGAGACAATGGGCCCGTGGTGCGGCGAAGTAAAAAGATGAATGAGTAACATTATATCTATTATAACGAACGAGCCGAGAACGAAAGCATTTCTCAAACAAAGAATTAGTATAGCGATACAAAAAGGCAATGCGGCATCAATAATGGGAACATTTGACAAATCCCAGAAGATGGAGAAGATTTTCTATCTTCTCTAGTTAAATAATTTTGTCACTATAAAAACGACTCATGTACTAATGCTGAAAATAAATTACCATTTCAGTAGAACTGGGAACTTTTATACCATGCGGAAGTATAATATACCCGAAACTTGTATGCATAACCTACAGTATTAAGGCGATTTGCACTGCTACCGAAATGTGAAAGAGGTTATACAATAATACTTCCTTATTGAGTAGTGATAAGTACTTTATGTTTTCACCTTTCCTGTCAGTCCGTCCGTCTGTGCGCCCTTTACTGGGTAATCACCGATGATTCACCGTGGAAACACCGATGATTCACCGTGGAAACACTGATGATTCACCAGGTAATTACTGATTATTCACAATGAAATCACCGATGATTCACCGGGGAATCACCGATAATTCACTGGAGAAATCACCGATAATTCACTGGGGGAATAACCTATGATTCACTGGGGGAATCACCGATGATTCACTCGGGGAATCACCGATTATTCACTGGGAGAATTACCGATAATTCACTGGAAGAATCACCGATGATTTACCGGGTGAATCACCGATAATTCACTGGAGGAATCACCGATGATTTATTGGTGGAATTACCGATGATTCACTGAGGGAATCACTAATGACTTATTGGGGTAATCACCGATGATTCACTGCGAGAATCACCGATGATTCAATGAAGTAATCACTGGGGGAATCACAGATGATTTACTGGGAGAATCACCGATGATTATATGGGGGTTCACCGATGATTCACTGGGGTAATCAACGATTATTCACTTTTACTGGGGAATAATCGATGACTCACTGGGGAATCAGCGATGATTCACTGAGAGAATCACCGATGATTCACTGGGGGAATCATCGATGATTCACTAGGGGAATCATCGATGATTCACTGAGGAAATCATCGATGATTCACTGGGGAAATCATCGATGATTCACTGGGGAAATCATCGATGATTCACTGGGGAAATCATCGATGATTCACTGAGGGAATCACAGATGATTCACCGTGAAATCACAGATGATTCACCTAGGAATCACCGATGATTTTCCTGCGAATCATCTGATTCATTGGTGAATCACCGGTTATTCTCCAGTGAATCATCAATGATTCACCAATGAATCACCGATGATTTAGGTCCAAAATTAAATCCTTTGACTACAATCTATCGCTACTTTCCTATACAATGGTTTATTGTATCATATGCTGATAGGTGGCATATTATACTAACCCATTGTGCAATTAATTATACCTATATGGATGGTATATTTGGTAGCATAATTTCTTTAAATGAAGAGTAATGAGATCCAGAGCAATGTTGCTCTACACAGCCAGCTAATTCTTTATATTTAACAGTAAGCGTGCAAGTGCAGTTGGTCATCAACCGTCACGTAAATTCATTTAGTTTAATATCCAAAATGACTCCAGCAGAATAAAGATCAGCTGTAGTGAGCCTATAGAAATCGCAAACATAGCAAAATGAAACACCGAAACAGATGTTTTTAATCAAACGACAACTCAAAATCACACCATGTAACCATCAAACCTCTGCTCGTCAAGTATGTATCACTACAACCAACTTCTGTTTAAAATGAATTTTGTCTGAAAACACAACCGTTTGGCTATCTGTCGGAAGTTTGGTTTTAATCGACACTTTGAACACAGTGGGACTTCTTTGCTTGAACACAAAAATGAAATTCCCTTTACTTTCGCCACCCTTCAAAAAGATTGTTTTTAATGAATGTTTGCTCCTCGTGTAAGGATTTCGTTCACAATAGTCAAATATGCAAATTAACAATTTTCCTAATGTGCGTTGGCGTACACGAAATCGTCCAAAATATCAGAAAAATAAACTGCTACAGCATTTTCGGTACGATGGGGTCCAACGGAATTATTGCATGATTACACATCATTTTATTTGGGTTACCGAAAATACCATATTTTCCCGCGGGAACGGCAATTTTTGTTGTGAACACATTGAATTTTAGTTTGTTGTTACAACATTAAAATAAATAGTTATTAATCGCACAAGAAGCGTGCATGTCCCTTAACACCGTGGAAGGTGATGAATTTTCCCATTATGATGTTATCAAAATGAAAATTTAACAAACGAGGGTGGCTGTTTTGAGACTGAAAACATCGGGTTTCATTGACGAAATGGGGTTGCATTAGTGCTGCCTGCATCCTTTAGTACTCGAACTCAATATAAATATAGCAGCCTGGTGTAAAGAGTTTTTGAGGAGCTTGTAGAATCCGTGTCAAAAGATATTGGAAAATTGTTAATTTTTATGTTAAATTGCCTTTAGGTCAATTGCTTATATTGTTATGAAGTTGTAGGTTATACGCATGGGGGAACTAACCGCTCGCTCAACCCTCCGTCCCCCTCTAGCTTACCTAATTTCACAAACCAAATATTTTCAAAAAAATTCAAAGTAAATTTCAAAAAAAATTGTCAAAGATATTAAAAAAGCCTAAAAAAGATTTTGTTTCCTCAGCCCTCTCTAACACGGTGTCTATCCCCCTCCTTAACAGAGTGAAGAGCCGAAAATAAATCGACGGCGGCGGCTATCAGACTAAAAAAAGTCCGGCGACGGCGGCTTGATCGGATAAACCGTTCAAAGATTTGTTGTGGCCCCTTTGAATCGATTTGAAGGAAGGCAGTAGGGGGAGCATCGATCATGGGCCTTAGATGAAAAATCTGCGAAAAAGTAACCGACTTCCAATTTTTTCAGTGAAACTTCTTGGCTTATAAATCTCCGCGATTTACGAATGGAAATTGTTTTAGAATGAAGATTTGGACTTCGAAAAACGACTTTAAAAAAATTGATGACAATCGATTCACTGCTTTAGGCTGAAGATTCCATAGAATTTGCGGTTATTTAGAGGTAGTCGAAACATCAATAGTATTCAAAAATAAAAAAAATCGCTATGTTGCTGGGAATGTTTTTACCCATGGAAATATCGGTCCAAGCAAGGTCGGGCTCGCTAGTCAATTTTTTTTAACGACACTAACGCTAACGCTAAAATCGAAAAATATTAGCGACGCTAGTCGCTAGTAGCGAATATTTTCAAAAACTAGCGCGCTAGTAGCGAGCGCTAATCTTCGCTTATGGTACAAATTTTTCATTACATTGAAATAATTAAAAAAATAAGAAAATTTTTGTGGAAATCGTCTGACCGAAAAATAAATTCAGAAAAGCTGAACAATCTTCCACGGCTACACAGTACAACCGGGGTGTACTTTACAATTCCCTACATCGGAAAAGTTAGTCTAACTCTCTATTTATATATTGCCGAAGTCACAGACAACGTGCACTTACGAGAATTTTCACTTACGTCCGTCGTCGTCGTGGAAAAGGTTTATCCCCTTTTGACTGTGTACTAACGTCTCACAGAATTTTTGGAAAACTTGCATTGCAATTGCAATAGAAGCGTAAAGATTCTACGAGCTTTTAACAGTTAACAATAAAGTGCGACGTTTAGACGAAATCGGGATTTTGGCTAGTCGAATTTTGGACTTGAAATTGAACTGTGGAAATTTGAACTCCAAATAATTCGAGTTTGTACAATTGCGAAGTAGCGACTAGCGAATTGGGTCCGCTAGTTGACTGATTAGCGGTTCGCTAGTCGCTACTAGTTAAGTGACTGAAAAACTAGCGTCGCTAACCCAGCGGAGCGTCACTGCAAAATTGAGGTTTCGACGATATCCAATGTAGTCTAATCTAAGTCTTCAATTGCAAACATTCTTCGATATTCTATGGAAGTTTAGGGTTTGATTTAAACATTAAGAGTTTGCAACAGTTGTTCTGATACGTTCATATCTGTTTGCTAATATACGTGCGCTAGCACTACCAAAAACTCGATCGAAATTGGAGCTAAGTCGAGATAGTAATATAGACGAAAGGTGGCATGAATTATCTCACAGGGAATTATCGCCCGGAACAGAAATTTTGAGAATTATCACCCGGAGAATTTTCACCCACGAATTATCATCCGGAAAATGACCATTAGATGCGATACAGGCGAAAAACTAAACAAAGTCGAGGTAGTAGCCTGGGTAGTGTGCTCGCCGTCTTGGTCGGCGGCGCTTCGCCTCGCTTAGGGGCCGATGGTTTCTCTCCTGGACTTATTGATAGTTACGATAGTTAACTGTTATGTATTGGTATAATAGGCAGGGCCATATATGTAAAGATAGGACAATTAACATTGGCATCTGATTGTACAATCAGTATGTAATAGAACATAACGTAGAGAAGACGTGTTGCTGTTTTATTACTACTCAACCAAAACCCATGTCCAATGTAGGACATAACATTAACTGGGTCATAGTTCTCTCATAGCTGGCCGTTAATACAATAGGGCATTTGAATTTTTGTCCTATAATTCCCAAAATTTCAGCTCCGGGCGATAATCCAAGTCACCTAAACGGAAACACTACCGAACATTCGCATCAATATCGTTCTTCTCAAAATATTGTTAAATGAGTTGGTAGGTGTCGCATCGATGGATCCAATCTAGCACTACCACCAACGAACAATTAACTGAAATGAAACATCTCACCAATATGGTTTTTAACGTGGACCAATTGAAAAATTAGGCACATTATTATAAGGAGGCTCAAAAACGAAGGTAAAACCAAATCTCGAGTGATAAAAAAAAGTACCGAAATTTCTTGACTTTCAAGAATTTAAGAAAATTTCTTGATTTTGTAAAAAGATATTAAGTTTTGTTATAATTATTTTCAATGAAAAACAATCCGCCGAGTCAGCCGACCAAAACATTGAGCCAACTTTTAGCCGACGTAGATGCTCGGCGGCGACCGTTTAATCCGTTAGCCGCCGTTCTGCTACTTAACTCAGAATCTACCAACCTCTAGATCGAAAATCGAAATGTTACAAACGTAGGGACAAACGCAATAAACGTACGATTATAAAAATGAAGTGAGTTTAGATGGTTCAGATGCATAATGTCGGATTTGTAACGCATACGCTACTTGCGTTGTCAATAACTGTTATTTGCACAAACTGAGTAAATTCTCATTTCTGTAATTTAATATTGAAATTTCTGGAATCACTACAATTTTACGCGTATGTTACGATAATTGGAATTGGAAACTTTATTAATGTAGTTTCATTCGATATTGTGAAATAATTCGATGGAAAACAATACATTTTCAGATAAAAACAGGTACAATATCCAAAGTTTTGAGATGAAAAATCATAATTAAATTTAACAATATTTTTAGCTGGGGCTTTTGAGCACGCTCTGTAAGCAAGCGACAGAGTTTGGAAACTCGATGCTTTTCCAGCTTTTGTTAAAAAAAATTTTAAATTTCGAAAAGGTACCTCAATAGCTAAGTCATTGGTTTTTCATCTAGTAGTTGATATTGCTTAGTTTTGTCAACAAACTCCTCGCTAGAACTAGAAGATAGGTCCGCAGTCTGCACTTTCAGCCAGTACATTTGGCGCCGATAATTTGAAAATGCCAGAACGTTGTATAAGTTTATAATTCGACACCTGGCTACGTACTTTGGTTACTTACCTGGGAATATAGAAGGCAGCATGGTGCTAAACATCTGTGTTCACCAAAGTGTGCTCATTAGTGATATCTACACTAGGCTGCATCCTCGATTTAAGACTTTTTGAAAGCAAAGGGCGGCAGCAGGTTATTAAATAGTGACACGATCGGAGTCAGCACCATGCTGCGTACTTGGTCCCCTAAAGCTGGGAATAAAGAAGAGAGCCTGGTGCTGAAAATCTGATTTCGTCAAATTGGAGGCTAAAGTAAGTTGTATACGTCACATAAGTTTCAATTCGGCACCAGGCTGCTGCCGCCCTCTGCATTCAAAAAGTCTTAAATCGAGGACGCAGCCTAGTGCCGAGTTGAAACTTATGTCGACAATAGTGATATTGGCAGAGTTCATGAAATTCGGGACCTGGGTGTTATTTTGGACGAAAAACTCACCTTCAACACACATATTGCTAGAATGCTTTCTAAAGCCTACTCCATGCTTGGTCTCTTGAAGAGGGTTTGTTTCAATTTTCAAAATGTCAAAGCTTTCAGTTCTTTGGAATCCTAGCTACGCTGTCCACAGCGACGTAGTTGAGTCAGTTCAGAAACAGTTTTTCATTTACGCTCTCCGAAGGACCATTGAAAGGGATTCCAATCACAAACTCACCCATTACACTGGCAGGTGTTCTTTACTGGGCCTGGAAACATTAGCTGCTTCAAATTTTGATTCGATGAGGAATGTTCAGACACATTCATATGTGCTGCGTGCCCTGAAATTTTTTTACATCGCATTCCATAGGACAAACCATGGATCTTCTGAAACGATCAATGTGGCTTCGAAGCTATTTTCCGACGGAGTAGCGAGGGGAGCTTTTCGAACAGCTGTATGAGCACACAGTGCCATCTGACAGGAGGTCGTATAGCGAACCCGCGTCAAGCATTTGTTCCTTTTACTCATGAGTTAACTTTCTAGGCTTGCGTATTATGTCATGAATCTGCTTTACATACTTTTATTGTGATTTTATCAGTCAAGTTTTCGTGACTATTTGGTAAATAAAGTGTATAAAATCAAAATCAAATGTGACGTATCACTAATGTGTACACTTTGGTGAAGACAGATGCTTAGCACCAGTGCCTTCTACATTCCCAGGTAAGGAACCAAAGTACGCAGCCAGGTGTCGAATTAAAAATGTACTCGCTACTTCATGAATTTTGGTATTTTCAAATTTTCGGCACCAATTGTCCTGGCTCAAAGTGAGTGCAGACCTACCTTTTAACGAGGAGTTTGTTGAAAAAACTAAGCGCAATCTCAAAACAGAAGCTCAACTACTAGATGAAAAAACAAAGACTTTATTTAGCTATTGAGGTATCTTTTCGAAATTAACAATTTTCTGTATACGTGAGAGTGTATTGATTGTGACGGAAAATATTTTCCAATCACTTCGCTTCGCCCGCGCGTACGTACTCATCTCGTGTGTATTGGGGATGTTCAAATATACTATTTTTTTAACAAAAGCTTTGCTGGAAAAACATCGTTTTTATCAGGCCTGCTCTTAGTACAGTCGAGTATTTGCCTGCACTTTCCTTCTATTGACCATTCGTCTTTCGTAAGGTCGATCAATCATTTTCTTCGCTAATACTCGCTTATCATTCTCTACAGGTGTAGTAAGGATTTAATTTAATTTACAGTCAACAGCGCTGTGAAACGAAAAATGTCAAAGTAGCGCTGATGCACTAATATAATCACAACCAGGAGCTTTTTCACATAACATTCCTGCGTTGACCTCGCTTTGCACACAAAGAAAAATGCAACTATAAAACGAAACCAACAAAAACCTTTTAAAAGGTAAAGTGTGACGCAGTCCCTAATGTCTACTTCCAAAATTAATGATATCAGTGGAGGTGACGCTTGCGCTGAAAATACGCATACATTTCCTTGACGCCAACGTTACCCTGTGTTCCAAAAATCGCGTCACAAATGCCAGACCCACCAGCGTAATAATTTTTCAACACTTTCAGTTTTCACACGCAAAAATTTAAAACTCAAAACAATCTTCGCAAAAAGACACGAATGTTAATTTTTTGAAGCGTAAAAACTGAAAGTACAGAAAAATTATTTTGTCGTTGGGTCTGGTATTTGTGACGCGATTTTTTGAACACAGGGTAACGTTGTCGTCAAGGAAATGTATGCGTATTTTCAGCGCAAGCGTCACCTCCACTGATATCATTAATTTTGGAAGTAGACATTAGGGACTGCGTCACACTTTACCTTTTAAAAGGTTTTTGTTGGGATATCATTAATTTTGAAAGTGGACATTAGGGGCTGCGTCACACTTTACCTTTAAAAAGGTTTTTGTTGGGATATCAATAGTTTTGGAAGTTTTTTGTTTTTTGACCCACTTCTGCGCCTCGGCGACCCTACTTTCTTATCATCAAAATGATGCGCAAGTCAATATCTATCGATTCCGACGAAAAAAATTTTTTGGCGAAAACTTTTGCCTAAATTTTGGCCAACTTCCGCACCTCGGCGACCCCGGTTTCTATTCATCAAAATGATGCCCAAGTCATCTATCGAACTTTCCCGAAGGAACCAACTCTCTAGCTATTCTAATTCAGAAGATAGCAAAAATTCCAAGATGGCGTCACTTTGACAGTTGGCAGCCATTTTCTTAGGATAACGAAAAAATTCTCCTCACCAATCTCTATAACTTTCCCGAAGAAACCAACTGTCTGGCTATTCTAATTCAGAAGATAGCAAAAAATTCAAGATGGCGCTTTTTGACACCCGGCAGCCATTTTCTTATAATCCCAAAAAATTCTCCTGATCAAACTCTATAATCGCTCGGAACAAACCAATTCTCTAGGTATTGTCACTCCGGAGCTAAAATTCGAAAACTCCGAGCACTACGTGAAAAACCATGAAAATTGACCACTTTTCCACACTTTCCGACTTTCCAGAGTTTTCCCGGCAAAGCGACATATGAAATTTTTCATTTTGGACCGATTCTGACGTTCCCTGAAAAATCGGCTGTCTAGTTCTCGAGATCGAAAATTATTAATAGAACATAGAAACCGACATATCAGAAAAAAATTTTTCATAATAATGAGAAAAATGGATTTTGGTAAGATGTATGGAAAAGTACCATCTTCAAACCTCCACATCTCAGCCAATTTTCAACAGATTTTGATGAGTGAGGGCTTGTTGGAAAGCTGCTGCGACGTAGTTTTTTTTAAAAATAATTTGGTGAGGGGGGCGAGGGGAAAAAACTCAAAACTTCGCCTATACATCGTGTCTTGTCCCAAAGGTTTTTGTATGGAGGTTTTTGGGTTTGTGGACGTTTTTTTTTTGAGTGTGGGGACTGCGTCACGCTCTCCGCTACGGCTCCGAGCATGATATTTGTCTTTTATTCACATTTGTTCGATCTGTCGTCTTTAACTTTTGGTCGTTTTTCTTGGTGATATGTATTTTCGAAAATTACTTCTGGTACAAAATTCATCATGTGAGTGACGTCAGAATGATGTTGCATATTTTGCTTTTTCGTTACGGGCATCGAATACCGTATTTATAAAGCTTTGGTTAGCTTAGTAACAATTCTTTTCCCTATTTTATGGAAAAACCGGAAGGGGATCGAACCTGGACACTTTTGTTGTAAGTCCATTGCGTTCACCACTGAGCCACCCGTCCCACCAAGAGTGAATAGATAAAAAATGAAGAGATTAATTTCTGATTTCGTGATGCCTAACAGTTTCCCCCACCCCAGATGATACAGCCACAAACGAATTCCTCGAATTTATCATTTTTAATTAAAATTTTCGTCTTCGCCCACAATATCGAATGTCTTGCGGTCGATCCAAACAGAATACCTGGAGATTTGAAAAATTTGCATGCATGCCAGAAATTCATCTTACAGGTTTAAAGAAACATTCTTCCGTTTTATATACGAAAAAAATCTCTCCCGCTTTCCTTGGCGGGTAATTTTTTTTTTTGAATACAATAGATTCAAATAAATAACGAATAGACTTTTGATGAGCGATTCAACAATTCACATTTTCGACACTATTGAGAGTCTTCTCCTCAATATTGACTGGTACACCTTGAACGTACTTATGATGAGCTCATCTTCTCACATCATACACTCAGATTTCTTTCTTTTTTTTGCAAGAATCCGTTGTTAGACGCTTCATGTTAATGTCGTGTGAATGCGGTTTCTGCGCATTCTCACAAAATGTAAATTTTCTCTGTGGTACCTGCGCTATCATCCGTTCTCCTTCACATTCACCAACACATACAATTCCATCTGGTTCGCAATCTTCTGAAGTGCCTACAACTCCAGGATTTTCTCCATTTTATCAATGGACTTTTGTTTTTTTTATATTTTGCACACATGAACGTTACTATCACACACAACGCAGACAGTGATATGCACGTTCGGTGAAATAGTTCTTTCAGTTTGTGCTGGATGTTTGGTGGGTTCAAAGCTTTTTTGGGGAGTCGAAAAGTTGTCTTGTTCAAAAGTTGATTTAGTGCTGTATTGAGACACACAAACAGTGGGAACTTTAATGTAAAGAATTTTTATTCGGGGTAACAAAGTAAAAAAAGATAAATTGCCCATCCAAGCAATTTCCAATTGACCGTATTTTTCATGTGCACTATCATAACACACCTTAAATATTAACAAAAAAAGGATTTTGTTTTTCCAGTTCGTTCTCATGTGCTTTTACGGTGTTTTTTGTCCATTTGTTTGACTGTGCTGTGATGAATATTTCATTGTTCGATCAAAATAAAAAAGCATATTACTCACAGCCATAAATACAAATGGAAAAATCTTGATTGTGTATATGGAATTTACGGTGCTTTATGACACAAACAGCGAGAAAAACATACACACATACACAACACAAAAAAAAAAAAAAAGTTAGAGAAGATCACAAATTCGATTAAGATAAAAATTTGTGGAAATAAATGTTTCCATCAATGTGTCACACATAGCTCCTTTGCTAGGAGATCTTTTATACGCGAATACAAATGCTGAAAGACTATATAGTCGGGTGTAGAGACCGTATATTGTGGAATGATAACAAACAACAAGACAAAAATATGTTTTTTATTTAAAGAATTCGATTACGGTATATAAAAGTTCGTCTTGAAATGAGCTTTGTCCTTTGAGAACGAAAAAATTCGTATATTGTTAAAGTGTCTCTTTGTGGTGCACTTAGGTGTGAAGATAAAACTACCCTCGACAGAGTGTAACCTCCAGGCAAGTAATGTATGCATATGAAATTAGTTTGTGATGTTGTTTATTATTATCGTTTGTTTGCGATTTCATCATTTCATACATTCGAGCGAAATTAATGTCACTTGTGTACTGAATCATGATTCCTCATACAAACGTTGATGTAGAAAGATTTGGACTCATTTTTTTTTATTAAATTTATGTCGTATTATTACAGTCGTAATTTATCATTGCCATTTCTTTTATGACATATTACACCTCGTTTATGTATTTTGGAAAACACCATCACGAGATTTATTGTTTGTATACCTGAAATTTAATAAGAAAACGGAAACACCGCATAAAGTATTTTCTGATTGTTATAAGTGGGTTTTATAGTCCCAACTTCTTGCTTTCACGCTTCTCACATAATTCGTTTCACTACACTTTATATATGTAGTAGAACCATTAAATTTATTATTAAACAAACAATTTTAACTTTAACGCTCAGATAGGTTAACGACTTTTTCCATGCCGTTGTTATTAAAAAATTTACAGTAAATTACATCTCTCACCCCCTCCCCCCCCCCCACCCCCGCAATAATAGAATTAACACGATTCACAATTTCTATCTACCCCTTGACACACATTATGTGACCATTTGTCAAGTTTTTCATGAGTGAGAAATAGACACTTTTCACAATTTAACTGTCAAATGTAATGTACAAAAATGCATTTACATTACTATGAAAAGTGGTTGATCCAAGACGAATCACACGAAAACTTGACTTTTCATTCTTATCCCGAGTTATATAACGTACTTTTCAGGCTTTTGACCCAAGGGAATGCAAAAGTATGAACATTTGTTTGTCACTAAGAGGTAATATTTTCTCTCATTTCGACTGTCTCGAATTGCGAACTCAACCTCATTCGCGAGAAAAGCACATTATATCGTTAAGGTGAAAAACGAAGGATATTGAACAACATTGGTCAATATCCGACGGTTTTTATTAAAGTCATAAATACTATTTAATATTCAGGCTGGCAACAGCCAGCTTTTGAATAAACATATGCTAGGGTCCCGTACGCATCAGAATAGATGTGGCAAACAGAAAAGATGTTGCAAAAAGGACTCGAACGTAATCTCAGTAAATATTGCCTTAACTCTTAAGCGTATGAATTTACGTCGACATTAAATTAGATTGGAAATTGCCGAGAGGGCAATATTGAAAACCCGTCCGAAGAAACGATGTAAAAAAAGCCTTCCGAAAGTACAAAATTGACTCCCAAATAGACGAAAATGTTCATCTCAATTCATCCCCTTGTTGTAGGGTACACCATTTTTTTGTCTAGGGCCGACCTTAGGACCGACCTAGGGTCTTCAGGAGAAGCTTCGGACAAATACCTACATAGACAAAAATATTTCCCTCCATTTTCTCTACAACATAATGAAAAACCTTAGATCTTAGGACCGACCTAGGGCCATAAGGAAATGCCTCGTACACATACTTTCATATACAAAATGTTTCCCTCAATTTGCTCTGCAACGTAACAAAAAAACATTTTTTTGGTTAGGGCCGGCCTTAGGACAGGCCTGAGCGGTAGTAGAGACTCGTTTTTAGTGCCCTAGCTATATTCTAGGGCCCAATCTCAAAAAAGTTTCTTCTACAAATAGTAGGGCTAGAGAAATTTTTTTTTTCGGGAAAAATTTTCTTTTTGGTGAAAAATTTTTTTTGGAGAAAAATTTTTTTCGGAGAAATTTTTTTTCTGAAAATTTTTTTTGGAGAAAAATGTTTTTCGTAGAAATATTTCAAAAAATTTTTTTGCGTTCCGAGATCCCTGGAGCTTCTAGTATGAGCTCAGGAAGAAAAGTGATTGTGCTCCGTGTACAAGATGTGGTGCTGTAATTCAATGTAAAGGTGGATCGACCTAAGAACAAAATGCGAAATTGCTTTCTCTAAGAAACCGGAACATGAAAGCAACGAACCAATAGGTATTTTTGTGCCGAAAAAAGGCAATGTGTCTCGTCCAGCTGTTTGCATTCACGTTAAATGTGTGCGACAAGTCGTTACGGAAAGGTACATAAAATTTTTAGGGGAGCTGCGGGAATGTATGAAATTCGGCAAAGTTTTTGAATCTTTCAGAAAAATCGACAAATTCCGATAATGATGAATGCAATCTTTGGAATTAATAATTTTTTGACTGATGCATTTCTTTCATTTTACAACGTATACATCGGAAAACACTTAACTAAAACTTCGTTGAATAGATGCACTTAAATAAAATTCATAATTTCAAAGATTGCATTCATTATCGGATTTTGTGGTTTTTCTGAAAGATTTACAATGCCGAAACATTCCCGCAGCTCGCCGTACAGGCAGCCAACTCAAAACGACAAAGATCAATGATTTCTTCGAAACAAAGTCTAAACAATTTGATGAAACAAATGCTAGGCTGGTTACAAAAGATGGATTGACGTTTCGAGTATTTAGAACCAGCACAGATCTACGTCGATGTTTGATGACAGATGGGTTCACGGATTTGCCTACGTCACCTGATTCATTTAAAAGGATGGTTGTCGAGTATTCGAAAAAGACTCGCGAAAGATTAAAGGAATCTATCAAACAGGAACTGAGCAAGGGCATATATAACGAAATGAATAAATTCATTGAGAAGTGAATAAATTTGTTGATCAAAAAAGATTTTTTGAAACGCTGAAAAAACCGGAAACCGGTTTTTCGATTTAAAAACCGAAAACCGGTTGGTAAAAACCCTGGAATTCCCTACGCTGCTAGAACACTGAGAATCACTACACTAGCGGTGGTAATGTGAGCAGCAAATTACTGCTCACCGGTCTGGTTCAACATCGCACATTTCAACAAAGTAAATACTCAGATCAAATATGCACTAAGAATTGTCAGTGGAACCAACAGAAATCGAGTGGTTGCATATAATAAGCAATATAGCGCCACCCTACCTTCATAGTCAAGAAGCAGCACTGGAAGAATGCAACAAAATCAAAATGGACACTGAGCTTCCGATCTATGAAGACATCGAATCCAACCACTCTCCGACTGAAATCTAGACATCCTTTCTGGATTTTCTATCGAGACAAAGACGATTTTGGCGACATGAAGACAAAATGGAGAGACTAACGGCACAGTGCTGAAGTCGTAAACAAGCAGCTAATAATAGACCCCACGATGGAAGTAGCAGGGTACGATCTTCCTAGAAAAATCTGGGTACGATTGAATCGTTTTCGAACAGAGCAGGGTCGTTGTGCCGTTAAAAATTCGCGGATTCTCCTCTATACGAATACGGTGGAACACAAACGATGAGCCACATACTCAACCAATGCAGCATTAAGAAGTTCTCCGGCGGAATACGGGAATTGAATGAAGCAACCGCAATCGAGTGGTTGAAGAACTTAAAGGTGGAGGTTTAACTTGTTTTTTTTAATTTGAAATTCAGTTCTGAGACTCAGTTTTATGACCCTGGCTGAGTCCAAAGGCTCAAAACAAATTCTTGGGAATTCCTAGACCTTTCGAACAAAAAAAAGTTTTTGCAAATCGAAAGACATTTCCTCGAGTTATGTACAAAAGACCCAACCAAAAGAACCAGTTGGTCAGTCCTAGCTCAGTGGCACTTCAGCCCATCTGCAATGCCCATCTGCAATTCCAACCTTTCAGGAGAAAAAACTTTTGAAAGTCGACCAACCTTTACTCGAGTCGTCTTTACAGGTGGACGGATGATCGATGCTTCCCCCTATTCCCCCATCAAATCGACTGGTTACAAACGTAATGGTAAACGCATAGACCCTCGTACTTCATACGGCTCTAATTTTGACAACAACTACAATCCGGTGAAATGATAGATAGGGAGAAAAAGGGAAAACACTGACATAGCGAGGGGCGGACGGTTTTCCGAACAACAAGATAAAAAAAGCAGATCAAAAAGCTGAAGCTGACGAGGGTGGTAACGTTGTTTTTGAAACAAACACCTGATTACTCAACCGTTACTCTTTTCACAAACCATGCGTATAATAAACATAATACGCACATGGATTGATGTAGCTAGAAGAGCTTCTTCCACTGTTTAACTCGTTACACTTCAATCATATGTGACGAAAAGCTTGTTTTATGTTTGATTTCAATTTTTACCATGATTGAAACTAAGAAAATTCTTTTTTGTCCTAAATTCTTTCCATATTATTTACATGCATTATTGCTACGCTGAACCGAGCAAAAATGAATCTTAATTTAGTCGGTAGTTATCAAACTATTTCTCGTTGCCTTTGTGTAACGAACTATTTCTCGTTGCCTTTGTGTAACGGAAATAAGAATTTTCGCATATCAATTTTACATTTTTTCCTGACATGCCATTCACTCAAATTTACCTCAGTTTATGTTTGATTTATTGATCAAAATCATTATCTAACTTGAAAGAAATGCTATTAAATATGTAAGGAAGAGTCATGAAGATTGTCATTTCACTTTTCGGAGATGGATTTAGGCGAATTTTTAAGTGAATTTCTTATTTCGTGGAAGTGACCCTCCTGTTTCAGAAAAGATTATTCTAATAAATCAAAGCGATTTTAAATTGTTTCTTAAACGATAAATGTAAATGGTACAGTCCCTGGACACGTGTAGCAGTTAGTAGCGAAACTAGTGGCGAAACGTAAATTTGGTTTCGTATTAAGACGCTTTAATATTCTGAATTACTCAAAGTTCGATTACGAAATCAAATTCTATCAACTAAAAACACTAAAACACATTTAAAACCAACCACTAAAAAGAAAAACTCAAATGACTACTGCTGAGTGATGAGTGAAACAAAGGCGTACGTCTTTCTAAGGGTATTCCACAAGAATTAGGAAAACAAAAATTAGGAAAAACAATTATTTGTCAAAAATAAGGAAAAACAAAAATCAGGAAAAACTAAAATTAGGAAAACCAAAAATTAGCAATGAATTAAATTAGGAAAAACCAAAATTAGGAATCAGGTAATCAGGAAAAACCAAAAGCAGGAAAATAATTTTTGAGAGAATACGCCGCAGGCCGTGATAAATCCTTAAAAAAAAGCGGGGCCGAGGGGCGGTCTAAGGGGCAGAGCCCCTAGCGGGGTTTGAGGCATAGCCCCATGCACGGAAGGCAGCCTGCAGGGCGTTAGTAGCTCGTCGCAGGCGCGACCTCCTTAGGAATTGAAAACTTTGATGTTTTTCCTGATTTATTTCCTTCCTGATTTTCGTTTTTCCTAATTTTGGTTTTTCTTAAATTTGGTATTTCCTGATTTTTGTGTTGACTTATTTTAGGTTCATGATTTTCGTTTCTTGATTTTCATTTCCTGATTTTTGGTTCCTGATTTCTTCATTCCTGATTTTTGCTTTCCTAATTCAGGTGGACATTGCTTTCTAAGACTTTTTTAATTATGAATTTTTGGTAACGATGAATTGCATCAAATAAACAAAATTTCAGTCAAAGAAATATTGTTTACGGACTGGAATGAAATGCATCTGGAAAATTCAGTCGATGAGATAAACTCACGGCTTCCCATTTCACAGACACATTGAATCTTTAAAAATGTTTTGCAGTGAACTTATTTTAAAGTTCATCGCGAAGTTTTCCGCGCACGTCCTTCCTAAGCTCCTATTCAGTATGTTTCGTCGGTCGAACGGTTCCCGAAGTAAGATTTTCGTCACTTCTGGAACCATAAACAAGCGATTCTAAATAGAAGATTGAAATAAGAAAAGGGTCGTACCATTTCTGAGACAGCTGAGTTCTTCAACTATATTCTGACCAGATTTGGCATTTTCCCAAATACCATAAAATTCATAAAAGACAAAAATTCAGACAAAAAAATGATTTCGTCGTTAAATACATCAATCCTATAAATGTTCCAAAATGCTGGCCAATCGACAGTGAAGGAAATTCTACTGAAAACAGGAAACACTGCGAAACTCATTCAAGATTTCAGGAATTGGATCGCTGCATGCAAAAAAGTGAGAAAACATACTGTCCAGTAGCTCATGAAGGATGTGAGCAGAAAACTCTGCGATGAATTACAAAATAAATGAAATGCGGGGATGCGATGAAAAACATTTTTCTAAGTTCGAAGTATCTGTCGAATAGGAAGCCGAAACTTTATCTCATCTACCGAAGAATTTTTCAGATGCGTTTCATGTCAGTCCGTAGTAAAGTTAGAAGGAGTAGCTTTATGTTCAACCCGTCCGTAGTCCTAAAAATCCCATTCGAAGTTTTGACGCCTTCGGCTACGGCCACAATGCCCCACACGTCAAAATAACAATTTGGCCAGAGGTGCATAATCTACTATTGCTGACTTAAAGCCACAAAATTTAGTATTTTCTCCACGGAAATGTTCCTCATAGGATTATTGAATATTCCAACTGAATTTTTGTTTTCCATGTTGCACGTAACTTTACTTTATAATTCGTAGATCAATTTTCGTACGTACTTTAAATTGGGGTAGGGGGGGGGGCGTGCAAAAGCGTAGGATGGAGAAGGTATGGAGAAGGTATGTCAAAAAATCCAAATTTTTGGCGTACGTACTTTGTGAATGGCCCTTACAGCGGTAGTAATAATGTTTTTTTTGCAATTGTGTCTGTTTGCTCACATCAAACTGTGTGAGAAAACTTTTTTCGCACGCCTTCCATACCGTGAGAGGAAAACTACCTCACACGACATCGAAAACAGGCCATGAAACAGCATGAAAAGCATAATGAAAATTATAATTATTTTTCTTTTGTTTGTTTTCTGTTATTAGTTTATTTATTTTTTCCAACTAAATCCAATTTTTAAACGAATATTTTTAATTGATTTTCGATTATATGTTTTGTCGAAACACGATTGCACATAAGGCTCTCTATTCTTTGTTGTATGTAACAACATTGGGGATGTAAGTTGTAAGTGCCCCATAAATATACGCTGTTGATGATTGTTTGCACACGAACTATGTAATTTTTCCATTTGTATGCACGACGCTTGTGCTTATTCACAAAACTCTATTTAACGGCGGAATGTTCCGCAATAGTTATTTGGATCACAAGGAATGCAAAATTAAAAATTCAACCGTGTGCGAAGTTTGCAGCCCGTGCCGTGTTGCATTCGTTACTATGTCACATAAAGAATTTTGTTTTCAGAACCGACAGACAAACTGGAG
This sequence comes from Pseudolycoriella hygida, assembly GCA_029228625.1. NCBI lineage: Eukaryota > Metazoa > Arthropoda > Insecta > Diptera > Sciaridae > Pseudolycoriella > Pseudolycoriella hygida. The sequence continues at coordinate 184,025,585 of CM055403.1, read as the reverse complement.
AGTTGCATCCAGGGTTGTATAGCGATTTTGGATCGTGTCAATCAATTCATTGAAAAACATGCTCGCCTTGGGCCAGGGCCATTATAAGAGCGTATACCTTCATTCAGAGTAATTAGTGATCTTAGTTATGGTGAATTGTACCTGCCCATAATTATTGAATGAATAAACGGGATGATCGCGTTAACCCGACGTTTGACTAACGTCGTTAATCCTAGCTGCTCACATTTATTAGTATACGGGTTTAAGACATGTGATTCCGTTAGGTGTCTCTTATCATCACCGAAAAGGAACAAAACCATTTGTTTTTATGTAGAAACGATAAGATCAATTAAAGACACGAATTGTCGGTAAAAATAAAATAATTTATTAGATTGCAAAAACGTGTGACTTTGACAACTGACCAAATCAGAACGATTTGTAAAATCCTTTACTCCATACAATGCAATTGTCATTTCAATTGACATAAAAATTAGATTCACTTTACCGATTACGCCTGTTCCTACATTTGCACACTCTCTATCTTGTTTTTATGAACCAAGTAATTGGGCTACCAGATTATCGATGCAAATTCTAATAAGGACCGAACCAGCATTTGGTATATGATTTTTAACGTATACTTTGAGAAATTTTTTGACAACCTTTTCACGAATTTCGATGTTGTAATCGTTCGATTGGCAATGTATTCGTAATGTGACTTGAAACTTGAATGTAAAGCCCTCATAAAAAAAACACCCAAGTCCATTGTCTCTTTGACTCTTTTCACAGATTCTCCATTTATGGTATAGTTGAAAAGAATTGGATTTCTTTTTCGTGTTAAAGTGATTACTTTTCATTTGCCCTTGTTGACTTGCAACCTGTTTTCCTCACACCACTTCATGAAACAATTGATTCCTTCCTGGAGGTTCATACAATCTTCGGTGCAGTTTATGATATCACCAAGTTTTTTTATCGTCGGCAAAATTTAACGCAATAATCTCATGCATTAATGGATCCGAATCGTCGAAAAATACGATAAAAAGGAATGGACCATTTACCGAGCCCTAACCGATACGCGTAGTAGTCTCGATCACAATAAAAACCCTTTTTAAAAGGGAAACGTGACGCAAGTCCTCGTCCTTTCTTCCAAAACAACTGATATTAATTTGGGTGACGCTTGCAGCTTCGGAACGCACAAAATTCTTTTGAAATATTTTCACTTTTGATTAAAAAAATGCGTCACAAATGCCGGACCCGCCAATGTAATAATTTTTCTACGCTTTCAGTTTCCATACGCAAAAATTTTATTTCCTGTACAAAAATACGCCATACATCCCATAAAGTCAAATTTTTGCATTGTGAAAGCTGAAAGAACGGAAAAACTATAACATTGGGGGGTCCGGCATTTGTGACGCATTTTTTTAATCAAAAGTGAAACTGTTTCAAAAGAATTTTGTGCGTTCCGAAGCTGCAAGCGTCACCCAAATTGATATCAGTTGTTTTGGAAGAAAGGACGAGGACTTGCGTCACGTTTCCCTTTTAAAAAGGGGTTTTGTTGTGATATCAGTTGTTTTGGAAGAAGGGACGAGGACTTGCGTCACGTTTCCCTTTTAAAAAGGCTTTTCGTTGTGATTGTAATGTTTTGCATTATTTTGAGCCGCCGCTGCCGCCGAACCGAAGCGCGGCGGCTACTACTTCCATGGGCGAAAATGATCCCATCAACTTCCTCTACAACATATCAAAAGTTTTTTTTGAGCCGCCGCCGCCCAACCCAACAACTTTCCCTTTGACACCAAACCTCTATCTCGAACACACAACCATTGCCTCATGCAAAATGGGCTATCATGCACACTACACATACAAACACATACATATGGGCTTTATATGGCGCCTTCTAAGAGCCCTGGATGTTTGCATTAACTTTGGCTTCTATGAAACAGCCCTTTTTGTATAGGAAATGATCATTTTCTAAAGGTCGTATCTTCGGATCCACCGAACCGATTTTAATGAGTGAAAAGACATTTCGCCTTAGAATTTTCCGTAAAATCCAGGAAAAATATTTTCCGGGGGGTACGTCGCAAGGGGGAGGGAAGTCAAAACTAAGCTGTATATATGGTTCTGAAGTCTACGAAAAAAATTTTTCCGAATTTTTTGTTCGTATGGGGACTTGCGTCACGGGCGCATCGCTACCGCGCGCCCATGATTTAGCTCGGCCTGTCTCTACATTTTGGCACCTATCAGTCAAATAGGATTTGAACCAAAAGAGTGCCTGATTGGGTAGTTGATGTCGCGCTACCTTTCTTACTTGCTTAGAAGTGTCAAAAGGGTCCAACTGGGAGTTGTCCTCAAAAGCTTCATAGATGTGAGTTATTTGTTCTAGAAGATTAGTTTCGATATTCCTGCTAGATATGAATCCATGCTGAATAGTCTTAATACGTGATTTGATTATAAACTTGTGTTAATTACGTTAGACTATACCAAACACTTTTGCTATGTTTGGTATACGGTGTTCACTCCACGATAATTTATAATTTCTTTCTTTGCACCTGATTTACATACCGTCCGATTTTAAATGCCTTGGGGTAATACATCTTTGAAGTCGATGTTGAACAAATCAATTTCAGTGGGTCAGTTAGTTGTTCGGAACATTCACCCAAAAAGATTGAAGCAACACCGTCAAAACCATTCCCTTTGTTAGGATTTATTTTACGTAAGGTGGATATGGTGGTCGGAAATCGAAAAGTGAAGACAATTCTCGTCAATTCCATTTGTTATGAACGAGTTGAGAGTTATGTTCAATGGATTTCGTCTATAAAAATTTGTTGTTGAAGGCCTAATCACCACTGCATTTACTTATGTCGCAAGTGTTGCTCCCAACTAAGCAATGCCTTTGGAATTATTATTATTTGATTGGCAAAATTAGCATAAATGCACTTAGTTTGTTTTGACATTATGTCTAAAATACCCTCATCCAACTGCACTCGTGCGGAAAGGCCAGGCTTTATATTAGAATGTGAGACAATTTCTTTTATTGCATTTGACGGCGCAACGGTAAGTTCTGTTTGCATTTGGTCTGCTCGTTGCAATATAAATTTCATATTTGCATCCTCAGCAAGACCTTCAATGTACCAATAATTTGTCATGCAAATTTACACAATGCAATTCAAATTGCTTTACAACTTCTCGACTACTTCTGCAATAAAATAATAAATTAAATGCTTGCTTAAGGAACGCTTACATTTCGGTTTGCACTAAAATCCAGTGAATATTATTGTTAAAGAGTAAATAACATTCGTTGAATTCGTGTGCTCATTTTCTGCTACAGAAATTTCTTCATAATGCAAAAGATAATTTCGATGGCACAAAAAGCGAACCACATATGCCGTTGAGTTTATGCATTTATCGCTACCACATATAACACTTTGTAAAAGAAAGGAGACTGCAGATACCTTTTGTGTAGTGCTTTGATCTTTGTAACATATTGTCAACTCTCGGGGTCCAAATGCTGCACAGCACAAACGCATAGACAAGTTTTGTCCGGCCTTGAGTCAAAACAATGTTGCTCATTAAACTCCTTAAAATCTCAAGCTTTGAATTCCGACTCACAATAGGGAAAACGTAATACTTTAAATATAAACGCGTAGTACGGAATATGAATCAATACCTTTTACAGATACTTTGCCTTGACGTAAATGAAGTAGCACGCGAAAACCACTTAAAAGTATGTCAATACTTACTTTTCAAGAAATTTTTGGAATATAAATTTTAAATTTCTTAACAAAAAATTTGCATTTGAATAAACATCTGATGAGATGATGAAAGAACTATGAATTCAATATGATTACAATGGTTAGCAGCGTACGGTGGACACTGCAGATTCAGATGATCGGTACATTTATGAATGCGGAACGGCTAGAATCCTTCAGAGGTGATTACAATATAAGTAAAAGACTGGCTTACCAATTTTCTCATAATTGCTATGACTAGTCAATTGATGTGTCCCTTCTATCGGATGGTGTTCAGATCTTGAAGTTAACCTCTTTTCATTGTAATGGTAGGTAAATAATATCCTTTATCTTATATGTGGTCGGTATGTTGTATCCGTTTTTAGGGAGTAAAGTTGGCTATTAAGGGGCTGTACATAAATGACGTCTGTTTTTTTTCAGGCTTTTCAGACCCCCCTCCCCCCTTGTCTGCTAGTGTCTGTTTTGCCGAACCCCCTCCCCCCCTAAACAGACGTCATATTTCTTAATCGAAAAGTTTTTACATTCGTTTTAAATATGAAAAATTGTTCCAGAAAATCTGCAATTCAGAAAACAACAATCAAAACCTGAGCTGCGTCTCAGCGAAGGTGGAAAAAAAAGCGGAGTCGAGGGGCGGCAGCCCCCGCTGTGAGGGGTCAAGGGGGGTCCGGCATTTGTGACGCAATTTTTTTAACACAACGTAATTTTGTTTTGAAAACAGCGCTGTAATTTTTCAGGAAATTAAAACTTTGAACACAAGGTTCCATTCAAACAAACTTCTGCGTATTATCAGCGATAGCGTCACCTCAAGGGATATCATTAATTTTGGAAGCAGACTCACGGACTGCGTCACACACTACCTATGTTTTTGTTGTGATATCAGTCGTTTTGCAAGTTTTCAGTTGTTGAAAAAATTTCTATTTTTTGAAAAAAATTTTCTCCGAAAAAAAATTTTCTTAGAAAAAAAATTTCTCCGAAAAAAAATTGTCTTCGAAAAAAATTTCTGACAAAAAAAAAAGTCCTCCAAAAAAGTTTTCGCCGAAACAAATTTTTCCCTCCGAAAAAAATTTTTCTCCAAAAAAATTTTCTCCAAAAAAATTTTTCTACAAAAAATTTTATCTCAACAAATTTTCTACAAAAAAATTTTCGCTGCAAAAAAATTTTTCTCCAAAAAAATTTTTCTTTGAAAAAAACGTGGGCCTAAAAAAAATAAATTGTCTAAAAAAAATAAATGGTCTCCGAAAACAAAATTTCTACGAAAAAAAAATTCTCCAAAAAATTTTGCGCCGAAAAACAATTGCTTTCCGAAAAAAATTGTTCTCCAACACCTTCGACTACCATCGGAACACCTCGTATCACCTTCGGCTACCTTCCGAATACATTGCGTCACTTTCGGCTACCTTCAGCTACCTTCGGAACACTTCGTGTCACCTTCGACTGCCTTTCTCCAAAAAAATTTTCTCCAAAAAAATTTTTCTACAAAAAAATTTTATCTTCAACAAAATTTTCTACAAAAAAAATTTTCTCTGAAAAACTTTTCTCCAACAAAATTTTTCTTGAAAAAAATTTTTCTAAAAAAAAACAAAATTTTCTTACAAAAAAAATTTTCTCCGAAAAAAAATTTTCTACGAAAAAAAATTTCTCCAAAAAATTTTTCTCCTAAAAAAATTTTCTTTCCGAAAAAAATTGTTCTCCAACACCTTCGACTACCATCGGAACACCTCGTATCACCTTCGGCTACCTTCCGAATACATTGCGTCACTTTCGGCTACCTTCAGCTACCTTCGGAACACTTCGTGTCACCTTCGACTGCCTTCGGAACACTTCATGTCACCAATTCTTCTCAGTGACTTATATAACTTTCCTGAAGAAATCAACTATCTAGGTATTCTTATTCAGAATTTAGCAAAAAATCTAAGATGGTGTCACACTGGTGTCACAAAAAAATTCTCCTGACCAAACTCTATAAATTTCTAGAAGAAACCATCTCTCTAAGTATTGTTATTCCGAAGCTAAAATTCGAAAGCCAAAAAAAACCTAATTTATTGCTTGGGAAAATTCAAGATGGCGCCAGTTTGACCCCTGGCAGCCATTTTCTTAAGATCCCAAAAAATTCTCCTGACCAAACTCTATAACTTTCCCGAAGAAACCAACTCTCTAGCTATCGTCAATTCGGAGCTAAAATTCGAAAACTCTGAGCATTACCACTTTGACCACTTTTCCACATGCCACGGCTTTTCCAGAATTTTCCCGGAAAAGCGTCATATGAAATTTTTCATTTGAGGCCGAGACTGACGTTCCCTGAAAATTTTAAGGAAATCGCTCGGGCGGTTCTCGAGAAAAAAAAGTAGATAGATACATAGAGACATAAAGACATAGATCATATTTTATTTTCAGCATTGTACTAAAGATAAGATTTAGTTATAAATCAAACGAGGCAATGGAATTTATCAAGAAAGTCGGCTCCAATCTGAAACGCATTACTGGCGAACCAAGGGCGAAACACTACTTCATTCAAAGAATTTCCTTAGCGATTCAACATGGCAACGCACTCAGTATCTTGTCTAGCATACCGAAGAGCTCTGCGCTGGACGAAATTTACCTGCTGCAGTGATTTGTCATGTTTTTTTTTCTTTTAACATTCCTCCAACATTATGTAGAATGAATTGAATAAAATGCTTATTTTTACCTCGAAAAAAAAAAAAAAAAAGTTATAAATTAAAAACTGTCTTCACAGTAAGTAAAAAATCTCGTTCATACGTTCGCAATCTTTGAAAGTTCCCATGACTGCTGCTGCGTTTCCGCGTTGTATGGCCAATGGCCATACTTAGCCTTTGTTTTAGGAATGACTTGGAGCGGGGCTCATGGGTTTTTATGGAAATCATCTTACATAGATCGTTTACACACAACACAAGGAATAAAATTGTTATTACTTTCAAAGATAATTTTACCATTTTTATATAGAAATTGGTCATCTTTGATTGGCGATATCTCGGCTCGTTTTCAACCGATTTTGATGAGTGTGGGCTTGTTGGAAAACAGCTGCGACGTAATTTTTTTTTTTTTAAATAATTTAGCGGGGGATGGGAGCCGAAAGGAAAAAACTCAAAAGTTCGCCTACACATCGTGTCTTATCCCAAAGGTTTTTGTATGGAGTTTTTTGGGTTTGTGAACGCTTTTTTTGGGTGTGGGGACTGCGTCACGCTCTCCGCTACCGCTCCGAGCATGATTCCAATTCATTGACCCCGTCATCGATTCATTCGTTAATCGATAAAAATGTCCTCCTGAGACTGCAACAACGATTTCAATGTTTGCTATTCATCTTGTCATTTATACAAATCTCTTACACGATCTAAGGAAATAAATATTTCAAGTAGCTTTAATAGCGACAATAGCGAATGTTGTTTGGTTTTTCTTATTCATCTCAGCTTAGACACTGTCGACATTAACAAATTTGCATTTCATGCTTAAAATAAGTTCTGAAAAGTTTCCTTCTCATTTTTTATATTGAAAAAGTTTTCTTTTCAAGTAAGGTAAGCTATTTGTCAGTAGAGAGTTGTTCGTATAGTCAGTCAAATAATTACCGAAGCTGCATGTGATGCAGGCACAGCATAAATGGTGTACATACATAGAGAAAAAAGCCATTATGTGACACTAACACTGATGCAATTGCATTTTTTAGTTTTAAATTTTTTAAAAAAGGATTTTCCTTCAACAGATACAATTTTCATTAAAAATTTTCAATAGAAAGTAATATTTTATAAAAGTTATCTTGATGCATGAAGTAAAGGGAACATATTAGAAATTCGTTTCGTGTGTGAGTAATGACGTAGGTGGTTGTAGGATCTAATGTGAACACAATAATATATGCAATGATTCTGAGGTTATCGTCTGCAAGTCATTGCTAACGCTTTTGAATTGAGGTAAAACTAAAATACAAAAACAAAATATGTTTCTCTCTGAAAGGCGATATTTTAATTTTCGCAAGATCTCCTTTTGCTTTGCAGAAACGAAACACATTGAAATAAAATATGTTTGTTGAATCTAATAAGTTTCTTATATTTAGAATGAAAGCGTTTAGAATGTTAAGATTTTTTTGCCGAAATAAACATTCGCCCACTTGTATGAGTTAGAAATGAAGGGAAAACAACGCTGGGAAATGGTTGGACGTCATGATGGAAATGGAGAGAAATAGAAAGCGAATAGTAGGAAATAGGGACGTAATAGGTGGGACATAAATATCTAGCGCTGTTTACCCCTCGATTAGAAATGTTTACTTTCTTCAATTCATTTCTCGAAGCAACATGTTGTTCCTTACAAAGGAAACTGAATGTTTACCACTAACATTTCGGATTCTGGACCGACTTCGTTCATTGGAAACTTCCAAACTTATGTTCGTCGTTCAAAAGACTAGTCCGTTAGGGAGCAATCCTACCAAAACTCACATTAAAGCTCACTTCTTCATCGAGTTACATCGAAAAAAACTGTTTGGGGCAATTCCGGCCCCGACTTTTTTAAAAATTAAAGAAGGAAACATCGAAAGCATTAAAATAGATGTTCCAAAAAGACTCGAACGCATCTAAGGGGCCATTCAAATAGTGCGCACGCATCTAAGGGGGGAGGGGGGTTTTCGGAAAGCGTGCAAAAGCGTGCGAGGGGGAAGGGGGGGGTATCATTCGAAAACGTGCGCACTCTTGTGATATTTGATCTGTTTAGGTTTATTTTCCTTTTAATTAGCAAAGGGACAAGATGGGATGATGCAAGTAAAGTGAAAAAAGCATTAACATAGCCATTCTTCGAATTCGGATTGAATTCTAAGCCAAAAATGAGGTTCTTGGAAATTTATGGTCCTAGAATATTGTCCATTTCTTTAATTGTGTCAATAATATACTTACGCTCGTCTCCATACTTTTAATGGCCACTAATGAGATTTTCCATCGTGTCGTCGACTTTGTGAAATTTTAAAAGTTTAACCACAGCACATACAAACATGCGAAGCAGCATGTACTATGCCAATCCCGAATCGGTTGACGTAAGTAGCTGGGAGACGTTAGCTGCGGATATGTTCGTTTGGAGATGCAGAAGACTTTCAACTGGTTGTAGTGCACTATTTAAAATCTAATCCAGGCTTTCAGAGAGCGACCGATTTAAAATAAATCTTTTGTTTAGGTACCGGCGTTTATATTTTCTCCCTATGCGTTTTCTTTTTCTGCAGTTTTCGCTCTGAAAACGTATATGGCGTGGATTGTGAGTATAAATTTCGTGCGCACTTT
>CM055403.1:183928164-184016093 GCA_029228625.1 Pseudolycoriella hygida | reverse complement strand
ATCCTAAGAAAATGGCTGCCAACCATCATCTTGAAATTTTTGCTATCTTCTGAATTAGAATAGCTAGAGAGTTGGTTCCTTCGGGAAAGTTGACTTGGGCATCATTTTGATGAATAGAAAGCGGGGTCGCCGAGGCGCGGAAGTTGGCCAAAATTGAAGCGAAAGTTTTCGCCAAAAAATTTTTTTCGTCGGAATCGATAGATATTGACTTGCGCATCATTTTGATGAATAGAAAGTGGGGTCGCCGAGGCGCCGAAGTTGGCCAAAATTGAGGCGAAAGTTTTCGGCAAAAAATTTTTTTCGTCGGAATCGATAGACCCAACAAAAACCTCTTAAAGGTAAAGTGTGACGCAGTCCCTAATGTCCACTTCCAAAATTAATGATATCAGTGGAGGTGACGCTTGCGCTGAAAATACGCATACATTTCCTTGACGACAACGTTACCCTGTGTTCAAAAAATCGCGTCACAAATGCCAGACCCACCAGCGTAATAATTTTTCAACACTTTCAGTTTTCACACGCACAAATTTAAAACTCAAAACAATCTTCGCAAAAAGACACGAATGTTAAATTTTTGCAGCGTAAAAACTGAAAGTACAGAAAAATTATTTCGTCGTTGGGTCTGGCATTTGTGACGCGATTTTTCGAACACAGGGTAACGTTGTCGTCAAGGAAATGTATGCGTATTTTCAGCGCAAGCGTCACCTCCACTGATATCACTAATTTTGGAAGTAGACATTAGGGACTGTGTCACACTTTACCTTTTAAAAGGTTTTTGTAGTGATTTTTTTATATTTAAAAACATCCAAAGTTTTAACGCTAAATATTTATTTACTTAAAAAATAAAATGAGACTTTCATGTACTCAATCTGATTATTTCTTTTTTTGAGAATACTAGACCCCCAAAAGCTCTGGCAATAGATCGTTGTCCGAAAATTGTCTTGCTTTTGCAATAGCTTCCAGACCAAAGAACCTCATCTCTGAACACACGTATGCTAATCATGACTGATGGTTGCCAAACTACAAAGTCACGAATGTTTAACCTAAAATTATAAACAAAATTGGAAAACTGGGGGAAAAAATTAAAAAATGAATCAAAGTCATACTCTTGTATTAAGAATCCATCCAGTCACAATCTTTTTGCATGCAATTGTTTTTATCCAGCCGCTTGCGTGCGTTTGTTATCACAAGTAACTTAAATTTGAAATTTAACAAACACAATAAAATAAAAGGCAGCACTTTTAGAATAATTAATGGACCCGTACGAAGTACAAGACGTCCTATACGTTTACTACAAACAATTTTATTGTAACATGGGGTAGATCGAGGTGGAAGTAGGGGGATGCATCTATTATCGTCTAGAGATGACGAATCAGCAATAAAAAAATGTCCGTCTGTCCGTCCGTCTCCACTTTTTTTTTTCCAAACGGCTCAACGTATCAGCCTAATTTTTTTGTCCCTGAAAGGTACATGCCTCCCATGATTCAAGTTCGAAGATGAGCAAAATCGATCAAGTGGTTCCGGAGATATGGTCGAGGAAGTGACCAAAAACATGGTTTTTCGAGGGTCGGTGAAACTTTTTCGCAAATATCCCAGCAAGTAAAGCACGGAAATTGCCCAATTTGGTGTCAAATGAAAACATTTGATGCCAAAAAACTGGGGAATTTTTTTCGTTGGAATCGGGTCAGGGGTCTGAGCACTGGGAGCCATGGAATGGGCGAAAATAAATTTCTCTGCCCAAAATGATAAGAGATAGTTTTTTTTCAGTATTTGCTTAAATACGCAATACAGAGATTTACTTTCAAAGGCGAAGTTGTAGAGAATCAAATTTTAGCGAACACGTGTTTCAGGGTTTTGGGGAAATATGGCCCAGTCCTGGTATATGGCCACTTCCATAATTGGGCTGGATTACCCAGATCTCCAGAACTATGAGAGGTAGAAAGTTGCTTCCAAGGACAAAGTTGTAGACAATAAAATTTTAGATAACACTTGTTTCTGGGTTTTAGTGAAAAACGACTTAGTCCTTGGATATAAGCTTTTCTAGATTTGAATGGTCTGAGACGTACTTCGGTAGGGCCTTTGACATTACCTTGGGTAATTTCTATGGATCTTTGAAATTCTTACAGTTATAAAAGAACAGAAAACGTTGGATTGTTTGCTTATTTGTATATTTAGGCACGTTCGAGTCAATTTGCCACATCTATTCTGTTTGTCACATCTATTCTGAAACGTACGGGTCTTTGGTTATGTTTTTTGTTTTGTTTTGATTTATTTGACAGTGCCTACAAAAGGCAACTTAAAACAACTAGTCCAGTACGCTTAACTTATCCGGTTAAACAGCCAATACTACACGAAAGCTGTTTGTCAATCAGAATGTTGTATACATACTTACTAAACTAAAGTTACAGTAACGTCCGTCCTATCTTTGCCCGCAATTTCTTTCCGCACAGATTTCTACCGGAAATTTCCTCAATAATTTTCCCAACAAAGTGCCAAGAATGTATGTTACCACACGGAAGTAGATTTGATACATTTTTAATGTCTGCATAAATATGAAGCAAAAAAAAAAGAGTTAAAACGTTTCCACATTACATTTTGTTGTTGATTTAATGGAATATAAAAATGCGACATAATTATTCTAAAGAACAATAACACGGTGCTTTTCACCTAAATTATGTGGACATCTTTTAACAAAGTTTGTAACATTAAACATGCGGTTTCTTATAAAAAATTGTTTTTAATTATAAAAAAGTTGACGGGAAGTGTTGTGCACTCATTATGCATACGAACAGGATTCCCACGACTTTTTGCAATACTCTCAATAATACTTTAAAAGAAATCGAACACATTCACTGGACAAAAAATGGAATGTTTCTTGTTTGATGAACATTGGATGTCTGTAAAAGATATACCTAATATGATAGTGACGATTGATACTCAATAATATTGAGTCCAAAAAGTGTACTAGGTGCTAAACATAGCATGATTGTCGCACATATATTCGATTATAATTCCATCAAACGTGTCAGGTTTATTGCTTACTACAATGGTATGAAATAAGTAGCTTTCATATAGGCTTTTTGAGTGAGAGGAAAACAACATAAAAAACATAAATTATGAAGCGTTATATGGGTCATAAGAAGTTATAAAACGTGACTATTAGTCTCCCCTTATGTTTTTACTCACAAAACTCGAACATTACGGATTTTTCTTAAAGAAACAATCTTACATTTCAGGCGTGTGTGGGATGCCTGCACTTTTATGTTTTTAAACCTTTTCGCTTTTACGGAAAGAATGAGATCTGAACGTAATAACACTAAGCCCTACCAACACGTGATAATTCTTTTTTTCTTATGTTTGGAAACATTACGAGAGCTTGAAAGCTTTTTAAACGCTTTTAGCAAATGCACAGTCTGGCATGATAGCCCTACGGATAATTCTTGAAAATGAATTCCTTGATGTGGAGTAGTGAACAAATTGAATGCATCGCATCACTTGCAGAGAATAAATTCAATTTGCACTCATCTGCTTTTAATTCTGTAAAATTCGATTAAACATGAATGTTGCTTCGAAATGAAACCAAATTTATTTGCAACTCTCAACGAAAGTAACGTAAATTCCTGTTATGGAATTACACCAAATCCCTTCACGTCTGTTCCTCAATAATTTAATGTTATTTAACTTTGTCACATCTCATCAATATGGGCATTGCTCCCTAGACTGGTATGTCACAAATATGTATTCTACTTTGAAATTTTGTGGGTTTCTCAGTACAAGAAGTCGAATGGGAAGCGTTAATTTTCTATTCTATCTACGATTGTAGATTTTATTTCGTAGCTATTTATCCATAACATCAGACGTTGTCACCTTTCATTGTGATATCTGGATCTCCCGGGTATATTTCAGAATGCAAATTTTCAAAAAGCAAAAAATGATGTACAAATCGTGTAAACCTTGTAAGCACTAAATGATGTGAAATGTACGTTTATATAAAATATATGGCGTATGATCTTAGTTTTATGTGAAATTCCTGGATAAATTATGTAAAATTTAGGTGTTAGTGCTCCATGACTCTTACATTATTTGTCCATAACTTTTACATGATTTTTACATCAATTTCAGGTAAGTCTTATAATGTAAAAGTGGTGGATAATTTATGTTCATCATCATCATCATCAAACTTTATAGACCATATTAGTAATTTATGTTACCTTTATGTTAATTTGATGTACACATTATGTATTTTTAAGGCCCATAACTGGTGTGCTAATATATAGTCTACATTTAGGCGCTCAAATAATATACTTTCGCTGATATCCGTGGACAAAGACGCAGTTTCAAAAAAGTAAGTCAGCATTTCTCTTCCTAAATTTGTTGCCGTTAAACAGCGACTAAATTTATTTTTTGGGATTGAACCTTGTCTCAGATCGACGAGTTTTTGTGCAAATTTTACGATTTTTTTCACCGTTCTCAGAGTAGGTAGGATCCCAAGTTTAGTTGCTATTAAAAGTCAACATATTTGGGAAGATAAATGCTGACTTACTTTTTTGTAAGGCTCGGAACGGGTCGGGTTTGACCCGATCTACTTCGGGTCGACCTGAACTCGAATTTGACCTGAACCCGAATTCCAAATTTCAGGTTCAACCTGAACCCGAAATTTCCAATTTCGGGTTTGTTAAATTCGGGTTCGGTTCAGGTCAGGTTCAGGTTGACCCGACGGGTTGGTTCAAAAATTTCAGGTCGACCTGAACTTGACCTGACCCGAACCCGAATTTAACAAACCCGAATTGGATATTTTGGGCTGGGGTTCATTCAGGTTGAACCCGAACCTGACCTGATTTAAATCAGGTTTTTTTATTTCGGGTTTGGGTCGGGTCAAACCCGACCCGTTCCGAGTGTTACTTTTTTGAAACTGTGTCTTTGTCCATGGATATCAGCGAAAATATAATACTTGAGCGCCTAACGGTAGACTATATTTTAGGACACAAGTTATGGGCCTCAAGTAAAATTTAAGGTTCGTGTTAGTATGTGTCGACACAAAAGTTCACTTCTAGCTGCATTTTAAGAACGCCTTACAAAAGGACACGAACTCGAACTTGAACGAACTTGAAGCCTTAGTCCGAAAGTGCTAAAGTGGATATACACTGCTATCGTCAGACCTCGACTAAGCTACGCAGCCATTGTTTGGTGGCCAAGATGCAACCTCACCACATCTCAACTAGAAGTTGCACTATTACAAATACCTTCCCTCATTGGGATAACGGGTGCTATAAGCACTGCCCCAACAGCTGCGCTAGAAGCTATCCTTAATATTGAACCACTGCCTATATTCTTTGAAGGTAAGGCTCGACCCGCCGCTCTCGAACTTCCCCATTCATTGGCCCTGAACCGGCGGTACCAGTTTCTACTCTATTCAGGTTAATCACTAGCCGGAAAGCAAATACCTTTTGTAACAAATGGGAATCTCTAAATTATGCAAGTCACGCCAAAAACGGTATCCGAATAGGCAAAAAATTCTCCAATGAGCTTCTCTCTCATTCTCCAAGAGAGATATAAAAGGAAGCACGGACATCCTAACTGGGCACTGCTCCCTCAACAAGCATTTGTGCACCATTGGTCTAGCTAATAGCCCACTATGCAACCTCTGCGTAGATATCGAAACCGCCGAACACCCTCTTTGTTACTGCCCTGCCTACATTATAGCTAGAGCGAAATTCTTCGGTTCCTATATAGTTAACCCTAAATCTATAAAGAACCACTCTCCGAAGATCGTACTTATTAATTACTTAAATCGAATCAAAACCTTAAAAAAGGAATTTCCTCTTAATTCTGTGGGTGTCTATACAACAGACCCATTGGTCGCTTAGGTGGAAGGAACCACGGCTAACGTGTCCCTACCCACTATCCCTATTCCTACTAGTATGTGTAAAACTTGTAAAAAGTTGATGCAATAATCATGTACAAATTGTGGACAAATAATATAACAATGTAATGTAACCATCGATACGGTGCGTGAAAAAAAATTGTGACAAGCTAATACAAACGAAACGTGTGCAAGTGAGCTATCAAGAAACAATGTTCTATAATGTTTGCGCACTTTTGGGAATCCACTGTACATAAAATGTAGCAATAGGGAATTTATTTCCCATCGATTTTTTGGGAACCAGGAAGTATGGGAAATGGAAAAAAGTTTGCCGGAAAATTCCAGGAAATTTGAATGATTCCTCATGTTATTTTTAGATTAGATAAAACATATTTTTTTTCAGAAACTGAAAAAAAGAGTTTCTTACAACATTTGTTTGGATTTTTCACTTCTTTCAAATTCGAAATAGGTGTGAAGAAACGCTAGTTACGTGAGCAAAACAACATCCAGAGACCACAACATCTTTTCTCTGCCATAATAATTTTCGCGCACTACCGGCTGTACAGAATCGATAGAACAAAATTTTACTCGAACAAAGGTTGACGTTATTTGACATCGCATCTTTAGACATAGATCCGCGTATACAAAATCTCAGTGCAAGTTGTTCATATTCTCAGTGTTTTGGGACAAAAGACGCGGGGCACACCACCTTTGTGATTGACCGCGATTATTCCGATTACCCGATGCTGATGTCTTTTATTTAGCCAACACTTGTCCTATTTTCACTTCCATTCGCCCAATAAAGGATATAAGGTGAAGTGAATTGTGAAATTTCCATTGAAATGAAGAGAAGAAATATTATACTAATTTTTAACTGGTGAATAGTTATTTATCACATCGCCGGGGATATTCCATACATTAAGTGTTTCCGTATATAAGGGATACAAGCTTCCTCATCGAAGATAAATAAATTTTCCCGCAGATGCGTAATAATTATTATATATAAGGTGCTGCTGCCTAGGGACTTTCATTTTACTTTATAGTATTACTATCCTAGAACAAAATGTTTTACTCTAGAAATTTCTAAAAAAAATCCATGCCCCCGACGAGACTCGAACTTCGGACCCTCGAGTTGATAGCAAACTATGCTAACCACTCGACCACCGCATCTTCATAGAATAACGAAATGTTATTTGTATAGTTACAGCTAACGTGATTCAATTTAAAATGTACATATGCATAAAGCGTACGACACAGTATGCCTGTGTTTCGAATTACTACATAAAACAATGAATTTCGTTGTTAAGAAAGACAGAACGTATGATCGTAGTATGCGCATGAATGCTACATATTTCGTTTTTTCATTGTAGAAAAAAATCAAAATTTTAGATTAGATCATTCACTGGGCACTGAATGTGAAAAAATTTCATATCCTACGATCCAGTCCGAACGGCTACCTAGGCTTCGTGTATAAAATGCTATTGATGTGGTTTCGCCGATATGATAAAATATTATATGCTACTCACATTACACTCTTGTACAATCTGGTCATTTGAAAGAGACCTGACTGGCAATACTGAGGTAGATTTACATACATTTACCTCAGTGCTGCTAGCCAGGTCTCTTTCAAATGACCAGATTGTACATAAGACACATACACGCGTTAGCTTCGCTTACTTGTTTGTGTCTCATGTACTCGAGTCTAATTTTTGGGATATCTTTACAGTAGTATAGTATATATTTCACGCTTGCTACCAACAACGAAAGTTGAAAAATGTAAGCCCAAGTGGCGAAAGCGAAAGCTAGCAAGCATGAACAAATTAGTACCGTTTCGGCATTTCTTTTACTATCTTAAGTTTGCATTTTCCTTTTTCACAACTAATGCCAGTATATGGTCTTGGTCAGCGCACAAACCATGAATTTTGCGTATGAAAAGTTGAAAGTATAAGAGTATAAGAAAGTTGAAATATAAATTCCCGGGAAACGGGTTTCAATGGTACCGGTATTGCACTGAAAATGTTTTCCCGGATACATTCTCTTTGTAGATGCACCTGTCCTAAAAATAGAAACCCCATTCTTTCACTTACTTCGCTTTCAGTTCTCAAGAATGAGAGCTTCTACCTTCTCTACCTTCTCATTTATTTACAAAATGAAGGTAAGTTGCTCATGAACACAGCGTATCTATCTATCAATTAAGACATGCATTATATAAGCAGAATTTCAATATTTCATCTTTTTTTGTCACACTTCTCGTTAACTATATGTATATATATGTTGGTTAATAATATGGATCCATAGTCTTTACTAGTATTAACTCTGATAATTCTTTCAATTTCACTTTGTCCAACTTAAAATTTATTATTGAAACAATCTATCACACTTTTGCCATAGCTGCTTCTTCCGGCGAAAAAAAAACCAAACTTCCCACTCCCTTGACCCGAACGATGAGTACTTTTTATTATAGAATGCTATGCATTTATTGTTTATTGCAGCTTTCTCTTCCTGGATCGCATTGTCTTGTTCACGATCATTCGTTTCATATCGTATCGTTGGATCGATAATGTTAACTTTAGGTTATTTTGGATCGATATCACTAAATCTTGATTTGCCGTCTGTGTCGACTGCGTATGTAGCATATTCAAATTTTTTTTCCCTCAGCAGTTCAGTGATCGTGTTCTTTACACTTTTTTTTAGATTTATCAGGTTGGGACGACCCACTACTGGGTCATGAAACACAGATCTACTGATCCTTTGTTCCTTTCCCGTTCATCACGTAAATCCTTCGAACCTACCAGTACCAGCGAGGAGCTTGTCGAGGACAATTGGTCCTAGCTTTAGTACATCCAGAGGCCTGATCACATGATCAGCCAGAGGCCTGATCACATGATCAGCCAGAGTCCTGAGTCTCAGTTGAGAAAACTTTGGACACTCACAAATTACGTGACATCCGGTTTCGTTCCCGAGACCACAGGTACATTCAGAATTGCTGACGATCACTTCTTTACACTTTAATGTCGGGTATAAAAAAAAACCGTACTCACATACATACATATGTCGGTAGCGCTGGTACACGCAAACAACAATAGACGTTTTTAGTCCGTTCAATATTTGAATTTTAATTGAAACTTGAATAATTCAAAAGCCACTCACAATTCTTAATCCTACTACCAATTGTTCAACAAAAATCGAAAAACTAAAAGTGCTGATTTCGTCGTTTACGATTCATTTCAGTACACCTTGTCTTAAGACCATGTGTATATCAACAACGATGGCCATAGAATAATACTCAGACTATGTCAACTCGCCTTTTATACAATCCAGATCCTTCGATTGGATGCATGCCATTTCGTTTGAACAATTTGGAAGTAATAGAATTGTGAGTTTGTTTCGGTTATTTTTTTTATGGGTGTAATTGTACCAAAACGAGAATTTTCTCAGTTTTTACCTTGATTGCAAGTTTGTGTACTTCTTTGCACAGAGGGTATGATTAGCCCCTTGGAGCCGAAATATTCACGTAAATACTATCTTTGATAGTCGTTGAATTGTGGTAATCTGCTTAGCAGAATAATTCAAATTAAAAAATAACCGAAACAAACTCACAATTCTTTTACTTCCAAATTGTTCAAACGAAATGGCGAATGCATCAAAAATGCGCAACAGCCTTGTCCCGTTCGAAAGCGATTTAGTCGTAACCGGATTTTGCATGGAAGTTCACAGTCTTTTACTTCTTCTATGGGGTCATTGATTAGCTTTGTTTGTTTGTTTATTGTTCTCTAAATGAACTACATTACATTTTAACTAAATTGAGTAATTATTAAACAAGAATATAATTGAATGACTAGCACAGATTTAGTATGTTTAACAATTCGAAAAATCTGTGATATTATGCTTAGAAGAGTAACATTTATGTGAGCAAAATTTTAAAGTATGAATTGAACAAAGTATGCAAATATAAGCAATCGAATCTACAGTTAACTTGAATTTATATCACTAAAATGCATAAATTTGATTGCGATTGAAATTTAAGAACCTTAAAAATAAAAAAAAAGAAAAGAATGAAGTTTAAAATAGAAAGAAAGTAGACTAAGATGGACTAGTGAGCAGAATGTATATTTTTTTTGGATTTACGACTGTTATTAGCTGTTATTTGCGACTATAGCTTTTTGCCACCATTCCTTCCATCTTGCCTTTATGTCTCCCAGTTCGTCTTTCTGGCGATAAAAAGTCCAGAATAGACGTCTCGATCTCAGTCGCGAGGAAGCTGGGGCTAATTCGATGTCCTTGAAGATTGCAAGTTGATCTTATTGCATTCCCTCAAGGCTTCTTGCCGAAGGATGAAGGAAGGTGCTATGTTGCTAAATATGTAAAGCCATTCGATTTCTGTTGGGTCTACAGCACCTGTAACTATTCATAGTGCGGAGTTGATTTGAGTATCAACTTTATTAACGTGAGCGCTATCCATCCGAACTGGGGAGCAGTAATTTGCTGTCGATAATATCATGGCTACTAATAGCCCAATAATTTCTTTCAATTAGTTATATAAATATTTCCACTTACCAAATTTAGCGAAAATTGGCGTTCGCTACTAGCGAATACAGTCCTTCTCTCTTCTAACTTTTGACACTTGCGTTATACTTCGTTTCTAACTGTAACACTGTTTGAGTAGGATGAGTGTGACTACAAAACATTCGTTGATTATTGATTGGGCAAAGAAGCCTGACTCTGAGTTTAGTTAGTAGCCATTCACAAAGTACGCACTCTACTGAGGGGGAGGGGATTCGAAAAAACTTGCTGCCCTGTCACGGTCGCCATATATAACTATTTAATAATACAACTGATTTTGTTGGTTGTTGTTACTTGACTTATATCTGAATAGTTAAATGCAGAAAGGGGTCATCCACCAAATCAAAATATCTCAGAAAGAAGTGGACTCTGGAATTCTGGAAGTGGCACCTCTCCTCTCCCACTCCCAGGTTAGATTGCTCACTTCGCCATTCTGAAAAAGTTTGTCTTTGGACCGAAAGTTCCATGTGTCATAGTTTCTGAGATATTTTGATTTCGTGGATGACCCCTTTCTGCATTTAGCTATTCATCTATTCATTCATGCTTAACATTCATTCCCTAACTTAACTAATGAGAGTATACACTCTCTCTTAATACATATTTACTATACGTTGAGTGCAGTACTATGCTACTCGCACTATAATACATCTTGATGTACGAAAAATGCGTGCGGAGGGAGGAGGAATAAAAAATTGATTTTTTTTAGGGTGCCTACTGAGTGAGTGGCCGCCTAGGTCTAATGTTAAACATGAGAGTGGACACTCCGGGGAAGCGGAAAATAAGGTTAAGTTGGAGAGTAGGTCCTGCACGAAGGCTTCCAGACTTGTATGAACTCACAAGGCAACACTTGTGAACCTCAATCAGATAAATGGTCTTCCTAGTTTAATGTCTAGCATGGCAAGAGGAAAGGTGGGTTCTAAAATACCGTATGACATAGTTTATAAACTTCCACCGCTCAATAGAGTGATTAAATCACAAATTACCATCTGACTAATTTGCTGTCAAAGGGTTGCCCTCGAGAATTACCATTTTCGCTCCGAATAGCTTCACTCAACAACATTCTGACATTGGATATTTTACATTTTGAACGAGTGAAGTCGTATCAGCATAATTTATCCGGACAATTAATGAAGTACAACAAATGATGAATTCATTACATTCAAAGAGAATATCCCAGTGTATTTGTCAACCGTTTTAAATGTTTTCGTAAAATATTCCGTCGTTTAAATTTAAATTATTTTTTTTTGTTCATTTGCAGTCTTCTGTAATGAATCCTCTATTCATGGTTGGTCATTTAACTATTTCCAAGTAGAATTATAATTACCAGACCGACCCTTTCTCATCCCTACCCACAATGTAATTGATATATATGTTCACGATGTAATTTATTACCATCTCCGAGGTGAACCACCGCGCTTGCCTTCATAAAATCATTTATAGTCGGTTTAATTCTTGAAGTAAAAAAAAAATGCGTTCGTAAAATTCAAAATTTAATCTCACTGGAATTATTGTAAATAAAATTAAATTGTTTTCTATGTCGAATATTTTTTTTTCCTAATTTTCCTCATCAATTTTGCTTTCATACGCTATTTTCTTGCTTTAAAAAAGGAATCTTTCCTTTCCTCAAATGTACAAAATCATTTATCAAAAAAAAAAACACACACCCCAAAAGGACTGGGAAAATACATTTCGCATAGATAGCAAGGGGTAATAAATTTGTAACGAAATTTTCTAAGCATTTATATTTTTTAGTTGGAGTTGATGCTGTTTTATATCTCATAAAAAAAGAATCATCAACCCATTTCTCATTCCATATGCTACATCGTGTAGCCATATAATAAGATCACATTTTCCTTGTAGATCGTCCTTCCGTTCATTTATAATACAAAAATATACTAACGAAATCATGTTCTCTCCATAAAATGTTACTTTAGATGTCTTCAGTGATAGTAAAAACTATATTGCAATTGTAACGGTAGCAACGGTTTATAAATAAAATAAAAATCCCTCCACAGCCAAAAATTCAATTTTGAATTCTCCAAGCTGGACTTAAATAGCAAAATGAAAAATAAAATCCTGGTATCCTCTTTACACCGACAATGTAATCGTGTACCAGTTTTAATTACATATTTATGTATATACCTGATATGATCGGATAAATGTTTTATTTGTGTAAACGTTCTGTTTGAACGATTGCCCGGTTACGTTATAATTATCACGGGTTTTGTTTGAAAAGCCGAAATAAAATCGGAACTCAGGATTCGCATTTAATTATTAAATACCTTTCGCAGCTACCGAGGGGAAAATCATTGCCGCAAAATGTGAACCGATTTTTAATCAAAAATTCGAGTGTCCAAATACAAATTATTCCTGTGGCAAATGTTTCGTTCTCTTTTCGCTACCCCAAATATATAACACACTCAATGTACATTAAATGTGCAAAATTCAATGTTCTCAACTTTTTTAATTTGTATCAAAGAACGAAATTCAAATTTTGTAACAACGTGCTTTCTATTGTGCGTTCTGCTTGTTAATTTTATTCGGAATTTTCAATAAAATCGAATTAAATTCGTAAGTAGACGCGAATAAATGATTTTAAATGTTCGATTTAGATACCTTGATAACAATGGGGACTTTGAAATATAAAGCTCTTTTAATCGTATCAAATATCGAGACCCACCTTGTGGCTACGTCAATGACTGGGACAAGTTATTTGGTTTCATAAAGTTTGCAGATCTTCTTGAGGCTTGAGCTTTTCTCGTGGATTTTCGTTATATCCTTGAAGAGTTTACGGAGCTTACGTACAGGGCAATCATTACTCGAAGACTCATCCTCTTCTTCGTCCGAATTTTCTTCTGGAGTCAACTGTTTGAGGTACTTAGCGAATACGGGGACAATGGGAGTTTACTAGGAGCGATTAAAAGCATTTACTCAGGGGGCAGGGTTGCGGTCAAGATAGATGACGAAATAAGCGAGTCATTCGAGGTTAAGGAAGGTGTTCCTCACCGTCGTTGCCTCCCTCCGCACCTGTTCATAGTTTTGATGGATAAAATCATCAAGCAGCCAACTTGCAGGGAAATGTTGAGGTGGGTGAGGTAATTATGAAAATCCTGGCCTATGCGGATGACTTATTCCTGTTGGCAGAGAACGCCAGCGATTTGGAGGGTGGGATTGACTGCCTAAATGTCGCATGTGGGGAGTATGAGATAAAGATTAGTGTAGGGAAGACTAAGATTATGAATGTTGGCAAATCTCGGAAGGAGGTAGCCTGCAGTCTAAATGAGGAGCAGATGGAACAGGTTTCTGAGTTTAAATGTTTAGGTAACATTTTTTCAGAAGATGGAAAGTTAGTTAGGGAATTTGAGGAAAGGAGAAAGATGGGTAATGCGGTTGCTAGTTAGGTGAGGGCTCACGTGTTCAACAAGAAGGAATTAAGTAAGCAGACGAAGTTAGATATCCACGGATCAATCTTTAGACCAACGATTCTGTATGGTAGCGAAAGTTGGGTAGACTGCGGATATCTAGTGCATGACCTGGAAGATTCTGACATGAGAATTCTTAGGAGCATAGAAAAGGTTAATCGGAGAGAGTAGTGGGAGAATCATATTTGGAACGACGGCATCAGAGAAAAGCTGGGGGTTTCGTCAGTAGAAGAGGCGGTAAGTGTTAGCCGTCTGCGCTGGTTTGGGCACGTTAAAAGGATGGGCGATAATAGGCTGAAAAAGAGGTTCTTGGATGCACAGGTCCCGGGAGTTCGACCTAGGGGTAGACCAAGGAGAAGGTTTATAGATTCGATCAAGTCAGACTTAGGAGTTAGGGGACTTTCACTGGACGGGAAAACCATCTCCTTGGCAGGGGATAGGAGGGCATGGAGAAGGTCGATTCGTCCATCGTTCTAGGGTTGCGGCTCACACCGAAAGTTAGTACCGGTCTATAAAGTACGATGATAATGATGATGAGCCAACATTTCAATTTCGTTATTCTGATATGGAGTGAAACACCAAATTGATGAAGTTTCCTTGTTGACACGTTTGAAAGGCTGATCCACTGTGTAATTCACAATAACGCAGAGAGAACCGCCACTATTACACCAATGCATTTCTCTCAAATATTTGAAACGACCAAACGACATACCAATCTTTCATCAGTGGGGATTAAAACTCATTATCGAAAATGGGCCATGCAGAAATAAACCCGTACGTATCAGAATAGATGTGGCAAACAGAGTTGATGTTACGAAAAGACTCGAACGTATCTAGGTAAATATTGCCTTAACTCTTAAGTGTATGAAATTACGTCCACATTAAATTGTATTTGGAAATTGCCAAGAGGGCATATTGCCCTTGAAAAGCCCGTCCGAAGCAACGGTGTAAAAAAACCCTTCCGAAAACATAAAATTGACCCCCAAATAGATAAAAGTGTTCACCCCAATTTTCTCTACAACATAGCAAAAAACCATTTTTTCAAGCTAGGGCCGACCTTAGGAATGACCTAGGGCCATAAGAAAATGCGTCGAGATACATACTTTCATAGACAATAATGTTTCCCTCAATTTTCGCTGCAATTTTTTTTTGGCTAGGGCCACCTTACGACCGACCTGAAGCCATCTTGAGCCCTAAGCACAGGCACCGGGTCAAAATTTGTTTTTGAATATAATTCGGTAATCGGTTACCTCTCGAATAGAAAGAAAATCAACAAAATCGGTTAGGATTTACAAACACGTTGGGCCCTAGTAGAAACTTAGTTTTTGGATCCTGGCTGAGTCCAAGGGCTTCTAATCAAAAACTTTTCTTCCATAAAATGTGGGTACTCTTAGACCTTTCGATTAAAAAAAACTTTGAAAATCGAAAGAGATTTACTCGAGTTATGTACAAAAAACATGTAGGGCCGTAGCTGAGTCCAAGGGCCAAATCTTAAAAAAGTTTCTTCTACAAATTGACCTTTCGACTAAAAAAATTATTACGAAAATCAGAAAAGACTTTAGAGTTATGTACAAAAAACACGTAGGGCCCTAGCAGAGACTCGTTTTTAGTGCCCTATTCTAAGTGCAAGGGCTCAAAATCAAAATTTGTTGGCCAAACAACGAAAAGTTTATGAAAATCGGAAAAGTTTTACTCGAGTTATGTACAAAAGACCAAAAACCACTTAAACGACCCTAGCTCGGCCCACATTCAATCCCATAAAAGATTTTTCGATTACCAGGGAAAAAAAGTTTTTGAAAATCGGTTGAGATTTACTTTTGTTATCGTGTTGACGGACGGACGGACATTTTTTTTATTGCTAATTCGTTGTCTTAGGACCATGGTCGATGCTCCTCCCTACTTCCGGGTCGAAACACAAGTGCTAAAATTTTGCTAATGCCAAGTGAAAGACATTAATGGAAGAAAGTTTTTCACTTTTTATAAACTAGGAACCAGGCTGTCTCCCTGAATTCTGGCAAGTACTGAATTTGTATTGGAGCTTAGACAACACAGGCTGATGTTAAAATTCTATCTACCAAAAATGGAACTATCATTATCTATATGAAACCAGCCTGCCTCCTTAACTTCTAGTTGCCAATGAAATATTGCTGTAAAATGACATTTTCATAAATAATTTCCTTCTCGGGTTCAAGCGAGTGGGGATGTCTAATTAAATTTCCAGTGTTGGCGTTAGTCTTAACATCTAATCGAAAAGGTTTATCAAAAATTCACATCTGTTACGGGACAAGTTTTGTATCATTTGGAAAAGTACTTGGTACAATGGTACAATGTTTGCAAAATGCAAATTTAGCATATCCTTTCCTGTCGAATTTCATCAAGACGCTTGACCCTTCCGTTCAAGACACATAATCATTTCATATTAAAGTAAATCAATTTGCATCGGGTAAGCAGGTAGTAAACTGAGGGAGAAGGAAAGAAACAGGTCCGAAATTAAAATTGTTTCATTGTTCCATGTTCTATCCATGACTAGCAAATATTACCAGACTTTTTCATCAAGAGTAGCGTCACATGAATTTCTATGGAAGTCATTTTCAGTTGGACTTTTCTACGTGAAAAGACTTTCAACGAAAATAAGAGATGTTTTCTTTTTATTACCCTGACTGTAAATATGGTTGACTCAGGTGCATAATAATTTTCCTTCTTCGAACAGTTACTTGTATCGAAGGTAAAACACGTAACAGCATTATGAGTTCAACATACAATTTCTAGTTTGTATAGCGCTCCTACAAAGTTTGTATATTGAATCTAACAAACTTACAAATTGGTATCGAAGAGAGTTTCATAATGAAATGTTTCACCGATTTATAGCTCACATTACGCCCCATTCACACTTTAGCATTTATTATCTAATGGACAAAATGGTTATATGTTTGTAGTTAATACAATATTGAAGAAAGTGCAACATTTCTGCTTGATTGAAAATTCAATGCAAGGCATCATTCAACGTCCTATTTTTATTAATTCAGTTGTTTGAGAGTTCGATGCTTTTCGCTCGTTGTACTTGATAATACCGCGATTTGCAACTCGTGTCTTCTTTCTCGAAAAATTAACGATGCCGGAAAGCACGAGATTTTCCTCATCTTCAGTTTTTATTTTATGGTTTTTTCCAACGTATGCTCTAGAAGCAGCCGAAGCGCATTAGAACTTAAATGTGAAGAAAAAATAGGCTCGAGGGGCGGCATCTCCCGAGGTGAAGGGGTGGGACGTGAGCACTGTTCTGCTTGCTGGTGTATAAGGACAGTGTGCAATTTCGTGAGTTCAGAAAGTGTCCCTGTTCAAAAAGTTCTTTGAAGAAAAGTAGTAGAAGCGCTCCTAGCGTTCAATTCATTTTAGGTAACATGCCAATTTTACGTTCAAGCGGATAACATCAATGCTGTGAAATTGCTTGCAACTTATCGTTTAACAAGTTTTGCTTAGAAAATTGCTCACAACCCAGATAACAATTTACCCCACGAAATGTACATAAAGTGCCATCGGAAAATGCGCTGATCCCATTTAATGAGCTCCAGTTGCATTTGCTTATCTTTGGTACGAGAAGTGCATTTAATGCACGTTAAATGTGAATTACATGTATATCTAATATACATTTAAAACGCTTTGAATGCACATCTAATGTACCTTTAATGTACTTTTTAGTGTGAATTACTAGCATATTTAATGTACATATAATGTTATGTAAGAAAAGAAAGGAAAATTTAATTTTGTTTTCCGACTTTTCTATTTCGTTTTTTTTAATCTGATGATCGCTACCTCCGTCATCTACATTTTTGCGAAAAATTTCTGTCATTTGCGCAGGGCCGGACTGATGACCCAAAGGCCCATCGGGCTCAATTTCGAAAAGGCCCACGAAATGAATTTTCGGAGGCCCAAGTCGGTGCATGATTTTTTAACAGGCCCACCTTTGATATCACAGTCATGCAATAAAAGCAACAACAAAATTTCGATATAATTCATTAATTTTATTTCATTTTAGTTCACTCAATACATTTCTATTATTCTATCAAGAGTCTTCTCAGTTCAGCTGACGATAGACCGAACGATTTAACGATCTCATCGATGTTTATTTTATATGTCATTTCACGATGAACAAACATTAACAGCAACGGTTCGAGGAGCTGTTGCTTTAAAGCGGATCTTAGCCGCGATTTTAGTACCTTTAGTTTGGAGAATGTCCTTTCACACTCTACTTGTGTACAAGGTAGTACCATAAAATATTCATAGGCGCGGTACAAATTTGAATACGCTGACACGTGTAAATTCAATTTGCCTAATAGAAGAAAACAACACTTAAGACATTTATTGCAGGGTTTTTTCTTAATCAGGCACTTCGTCGCGCCCTCGTCATCATTATCAGAATCGGCTTCATCTTCTTCAACGTCATCGTCATCTACATCGCTTAGCACTAAATTTTCTATCGAATCGTAAACGTTTTCAACTTTTAACAGATTAGCGAAATGTTTCGAGAAATGATTCAATTCCGCGACTAGAACTTCGCTATCTACTTTAAGCACACGCGATAGAATCGAAAGACTTGGTGAACCTTGTTTTTGTTGTAAACTGTCGAAATTAGTTGGTAGAAATATGACATTTCATGTACCAGCTTTTCATTTTGAACTGAGTTAAATCTGTCAGTTAATGTCTGTGTCGTCGAATCAATAATCACTAAAAATTCATTAACTTTAAAATTCTTCCATGCATCGTCGATTGCTTCGTGTCTTGCTTTTTCGTCAGGAAACCGTTTTATGTTACGAACACGTTTAGTCAGCAGGTCTTCATTTACAGAAAAATCCTCGTCGATAAGGGAATCGTTGACAGTTTTACTGAATGTAATTGCCTTTCCCTTCAATTGGTCAAACGAACTACGATATTTTCCAACATCTGATATTGCTGTCTTTGACATTCCTAGAGCAGCCATTAAGTCACATCCTTTAGTTTGAAAATACTTAGACACTGGGCCCAAAATTTCGAAAATTTTAAGAAACGAAAAGGCAGTTAGAATTGTTTCCAATTTTGTCCAGTTATCCAGCAACGCTCCCGCCTCGAAACAGACTTTGGCCTCAAATGATTTGCTTGTTTTGATTGTGTGCAAGAACTGTAGCATTGCCAAATACACCTCGGTGTTCGTTTTTTGGTACGATCCAAAAATTTTTGTTACACTTTTTTCATTCGAAAACCAGCGTGTTTTTCCAAAATTTTCGAAACGAATTAGTTTCTTTCGTCCTGCCAATGTTTTGGTCACCTTTTCCCATTCGAGGACGCGCTTGTATGATGCGGCACAAAAGTTATGCGTAGATTGTAGCAGTCCGAAAAGGTTCCGAGCTGAAGTATTGCATGAAACGGTGTCGCACACACTTAAGTTCAATGTGTGAGCAAAGCACCAGGTGTAGACAATAAGTTCATTGATCAACTTAAGTCTTGCTTGAAGCCCTTTCTCGTCTGAGCGCATATTTGATGCACCATCAAAGGAGCACGCCACCATCAAAGCAACAGGTATTCCAAGCTCTTCCAGGTAAGGAACAATTGCGTTGAGATATCCTAAACCAGTTGTATCAGTTAGCTTCAGAATTCCAATGAATTTTTCTTCAACGTCAAAAGTAGTTTTGTTGATATAACGAACGACCAAACTGCACTGTTCATATCCTGATACATCCTGCGTGCTGTCAACCATCAAGCTATAGAATCCGCATGATTTAATTTCGTTGACGATCGTTTTTTTCATTGAATCTCCGATACCAATGATAAGTTTGTTGAACGTGCTTTTACTTAAATACGTTACTCTGCGACCTCGACCTCTCGGTCCTTTCACGTCGATGTCGTCGTAGCTGCTTACTTCGAGACACTTTTCCAGATGAGATCGTAACTTTTCGTCTTGTTGGCTGGCGGTACGTATGATCTCTAACAAATTCCCAGGATTGACACTTTTATCGGTCCAGTATTTTGTCGACTCAAAATTGCCTCTGTAGGCAATTCCCTGCCTACCAATACACAATACCCAGTTGACGATGCGTTTTACTATATCTTGATTGTTTCTTACGTTACTTATGCGTAGCAACGTTTGCTCCTTGTTAATGAGGTTTTCGATTCGTTGTGTTCTATCAAATCGAAGGTAAGCTTCGGCTGCCGTAATGTGAACGTCGCTTGACTCATGCTCTTTCACTCTGGTAGTAGCATGCCTATTGTCGAAAGCACATCCAGTTTGCCAGACACTTGGTGAAACGCAGAACGCCATACATATGACGCAGTGAAAATTTTCAGTGGCGATGTTGTAAGAGAGCCAGCGTCTGGGAACTTTCATATTTCCACATGATCTAACGAACACGCTAGATTGCCGACATGTCGTTGGTTGAATCGGGTGTAGATGCAGAAACGAAGCAACTGATAATGGGTCTTTCTTCGGAATTAAAAATGGTTGATCACAACTGGCGTTTCCTACTGAAGTTGAATAAAATCAAGATTTTTGCCGAAGACAAGTAAATTTCATTGAATACCTTCAACTTCATCAGGATCAGTAGCTTTCGGTAATGAATTGTCAGTCAATACTTCAGCGGATGGTTCATTGGACAATTCGTCTGCAAATCAGAAATCACTTTTTGATTATGCTCTGTGTATTGTTTACATTATAGAGTCAATTCACTGCACGATCAAAAATTTATTTTCTTAATACAATAAATTGCTTTCACAGGGACGCTAGACATAGAACCACTAATCTTACTTGCCGAGAAAGACACGACCAAAAAAAACTTCCAAATCTAAAATTTAATGATTCACAATGTACAAGTGAAACGTCTACGAACGCTTCGCTTCGACTTTCATATCTCACGTGCTTGTGTCACATTTGAAAATAGAAAGGATAACCTACCGTTGATCGGCAATTCCTTTTTCGCTACTTGAGAAGATTTCTGAAAGCAATCGAGCAAAGATTTCTGATTAGGCGACTGGCCAGCAGCTTTCAGAAGAAGCTTGTTCTTTTCACGGATTTTTTCAGCCCCACTAGGCCGCGATGATTTTTTACTCATCGTAACAACGTAGATATTCGATTTAACGCTACAAGAAACAATAGTAACATTGAATTTTAAAATAAATTTTTCGATTTTTCTTGATTTCTTCACAAAAGGATATAAATTTCCGATACTCACTAATATTTTCTTTTAAGATTCGCTCAAAAAGTTGTTGTTTTTACCATTAGTCACACATCGAAACTGACGTTAAATACAAATCGATAATGTACTTCTAATAATTGTTATAGGCAACACATCGATGATGATTGATGCGTACATTTTGGGTTTTTTTTTTCTTTATACGCAAAGTTGCAAAAATTTGAAGAGGCCCAGTCGGGTCATCTTCCCGAACGAAATTTTGACTGGCCGAAAAGAGCAAAAGGCCCATCGGTGATTGCACCGATCGCCCATTAGGATCAGTCCGGCACTGCATTTGCGGGATTTTAACCCAAGGCGCTCGGGATTATGAGTCAACTGCGTGATAAGTTTTTCTTTAGTTCCTTCATCCATCAGTAGTTTTCTTTAGTGAACCGATATCTTAATTCCATTATTCACTCTGAACAAAGAAGTCATGAACCTTAACAGCATAATCACTAATCTTGGTCTTAAGGTGATATTAACATGTCTCGGAGCGCGCAATGTAACTATATAGGATCTATGAGGGCATTTTGTTTACTGTTGCGAGGTCTTTGTGTTTGGATTTGACGGGAGATGCAGATTCTTAATAAATTTCAAATGCGTGCATTGAATTCATCTTTGGCTTAGGACATCGGCCTTGACGCGACTTGGGCATTAACTAGGAGAACATAGGGACAAGATCCTAGGCTGTGATATAATTGAGTACCTTCGCGTAAACTTGTCCCGAGAAGCACTTCTTCTTAGATTTTGCAAAAGATCGAGCCATGTCACTCTAAGAGCGCGAAATTTTCGGATACCGTTTACTGATGTAATTAAAACGTACATTTCCGGGTACTACACTCATGCTTTCAGGAAAGCGTACAGCGGATACATTGGCAGATGAACGGGATAGAGTCTTATGTCTCTAAAAGATGGTTAGAGAATTGTTTGGATTAATTCTTAGGATATCGGATTCTGTATTCTCTTCTTTAACTTTTTCCTTACAGTTTTTTAGTTTGTTAAATTGTAGAAAGTTTTGCTAATTTTATTAGTTTTTTTGTGTAATAAAATTGCTGTGCTATTCATCATGGACATTTATAAATAGAATTAGAAATATACATTTTTGAAAAAAAAAAGTAGAGCAAGCACATAAAATGCACCAGAAATGTATCCTAGATCTAGTGCAAAAAATTCACATCTAAAAAATTTGTCTTTTATTTACATCGAGAGATGTTCTACATCACAAGCACATTTTTTGTACATTAAATTTGATGGAACACTTTATCAGACACATAAAATGTGCGAAAAATGTACTTGTGATCTAGTGCAATAATTTCGAGTTTTAATAGCACATAAAATGTGCTTTTTATGTATCAAAACATGTATCACTTTCCACGCACATTTTTCGTACATTTTATGTACAAATTCTCGACAACATTGAATTTTGCACATTTAATGTACATTCAGTGGGCTACCACATTAGAAAGTGTGATCTGTGTTATCTGGGTAATTTAGCGATTTATAAGCTTTGTTGCTTAGAAACCATCATTCGCGATTTTCAAACTTTCTGAATCAGAACTTCCCAAAAATGTAGTAAAAGTGGAAAGTTTCAATACCAATCCAAAAATTGCCTTTGAAAAAGTTTTAAACTCTGTACTAGAGATGAGCGGGTCGACCATTTTTCGAAACCCGACCCGATAAAATTTTTCGAAACCCGAATTGTTCACAAACCCGACCCGGACCGAACCCGACCCGATTAAAATTTTCGAAACCCGAACTGTTTCAAAACCCGACCCGGACCGAACCCGACCCGATAAAATTTTTCGAAACCCGAAACCCGAATTGTTTCAAAACCCGATCCGGACCGAGCCAGGCACTCAAGTTTTTCGAAACTCACAACCCAAATTACTTTGAAACAAAAATTATTTCTTCACGGACCTTAGACTAAAACAAAATTCGTGTAATGTAAGATGATAAAATTTAGACGAGTTTTGTAAAATATAAAAATTCAATAAAGGATCATGATCCGAATAAAATGATACAACCCGGACCGAAACCGACCCGATTAAAATTTTCGAAATCCGAGACCCATGAACGCGAAAAAAAAACAATTCGGGTTCGGGTTCGGGTCGGGTTTTTCGAAGTTTCGGGCAACCCGCTCATCTCTACTCTGTACCGGCTGGAATAGAGAGTAATATCAGACGTGCTCTAGATATCGCCTCTTAGAGAAAATTCAGATTATGCAAATGCAAATACTCGAGAAGTCAATGACGAAATAGTGTTGACTCGTTCACTATCTTTAATATGCTTTGGTTACCGTTCGACCGTCATTTCGACTGTTTATTCGATTTGTTATGACAAATTTTGAGTTGCATTTCGTACGTGCATGGGGGGAGTCTAATTTGTACGATTTCGTACGAGGGGGAGGGAAGGTGTCAGAAAACATTATACCGTCAAAGTTAATTATTTAATTGTTGACGGAGCATCATGTTCTAATGTTTTTAATGCCTATTATGCTGATGTGGGTCCTAATTTGGCCAGAAATGTCCCTGTGAATGGCACTGGGATGAATGTGCGTTCCATTTGTTCGAACTCAATTTTCATGAATGCAGTGACTGCTGCAGATATCATGAGGGAAATCTTATCACTTGATGATAAAAAAGGGCCTGGATATGATGGTGTCTCCTGTTCTTCGCTTAAATGCTGTGCAAGCTGCATTTCCCCTTTTCTGAATGAAATTTATAATTGCTCCCTGTTGACTGGAGTCTACCCTGACCTGTTAAAGATCGCTAGGGTTGTCCCAATCTTCAAGTCTGGGAATTCTTTCGACGTTGCCAATTACAGGCCTATTTCAATCTTATCAGTGATAAACAAAGTTTTTGAAAAACTTATTTATCGCTGTGTGGTAGATTTTTTGGAACTGAATGATTTTTTTTACGGTCGACAATATGGCTTTCGAGCAAAATCTGGTACGCACACCGCGTTATACGAGCTTGTGGACGACATTAGTAAGGGGGTTGATACGGGGAAGATAGTGTCCGGCATCTTCCTTGATTTGACTAAAGCCTTTGACACTGTGGACCACAGCTTACTGTTGAATAAACTCGCCGATGCTGGTATCAGAGGGACAGCCAACGATCTGATAAAGAGCTATCTAACACATCGGAAGCAAGTTGTTTGCGTCAATGGGCACGAAAGTGATATGCTCAGTATAACTTACGGGGTCTGTCAAGGCAGCACACTAGGTCCCCTGTTATTTTTAATTTTTGTTAATGATCTTCATAACCTTCCACTTAAATCAAAGCCAATCCTATTTGCTGATGACACTAGTTTTTTCACTGCTTCGTTATGTATGTTCTCCAATGTTAGCAATATTAAGCGCGATCTGAATGTGGTCCTTAGATATTTTAATGAAAATAAACTGACGCTAAACATCGAAAAATGTAAAGTGATCCATTTCAGGTCCTTCAGGAACAAAAATATTCCGCTCCCTGAATTTGTCTTTAATGGAACTGTCGTTCCAACCGTCAACTCTGTTAAGTTCCTAGGAGTTGTTCTAGATGAATGCATTAATTGGAATGAACATGTCACCAAATTGTGTAACACTGTTTCCAGCCAAATTGGCGTCATTAAGAGACTTGGCGCTATACTACCAGTGGGAATACTGAAAAAGCTTTATTTCTCATTAGTGCACTGTAGGTTAACCTATTGCATTGGTGTTTGGGGTGGTGCTAACAGAACGTTGATGGACAAACTCGAATTGCTGCAGAGGAGGTCATTGAAGATTGTGCACAGGGTCTCACGCAGGTACCCGACAAACCTGTTATACACCAAACTTTGCCCGACTATTTTATCAGTTTCCAACTTGTATAAATTTTCGGTGTGTAAATTTGTATATCAATCCGTCAACGAACTTTGTCATCACAATATAAAATTTGTTAAGGCATCGCATTCTTATGACACCAGATACTCTGATTTCCTGGTGAAACCTAGAATAGAGACCTTGATTGGTAGGAGGATGTTGTCATATGCTGGTCCTACTTTGTTTAATACGTTGCCTCGCAACATGCGTGATGCGTCGTCGTATGGTTTCGATCGTTTGTTACGTGACTCGCTGCTGGGAAACATTTAACAAAGAAGCTTTTGATACTAGGGAATAGTATGCAATACATCTCTTTTCGAATCATAGTGATGGTTTTTACATGTTTTTACATTGCACTTAGTTAATATATATTCTTGAATCTTATGAAATGTTGAATTTTTCAAATTTTTGCCTTTTGTTTTGACTAAATTTTT
The DNA here is from genome assembly GCA_029228625.1 of Pseudolycoriella hygida. Lineage (NCBI taxonomy): Eukaryota > Metazoa > Arthropoda > Insecta > Diptera > Sciaridae > Pseudolycoriella > Pseudolycoriella hygida. The sequence goes on along the minus strand of CM055403.1, from coordinate 183,990,774 downwards.
AAGATAGCTTTCATACTTTGCTTTATATTTTTTTTAGCATATTTTTGTACTTGATTAGTACCTTCGAATAGCCTTTGGCTTAATGGCATTTTTCTCTTTTTACCTCTCACATAGTCTCACTAATTTAGTAGTCTTTTTTTTCATAATGTATCTTTATTTTTACAAAACTATGTGTAGAAATGTTTTTTTACTTATTAAACAAAAAATTGAATTGAATTGAATTAAAATCAAATTTTTTACGTGCGTACTTTATGGATAGCCTCTCAAGTAGCATTGCATTTTGCTAGCGCTAAGAAGATTTTTGTTTCAGTCACAAAAGTCAAGAAGACTCCCTAGTCGTTCACATATTACGTCACGCTCCAGGGGGAGGGGCTCTAGCGAAACGCGACGGTCAATGGAAATTTGTGTCAGATTTAGCCGAAAATGTGTGTCGAGAAGTAGGGGGAGGTGTTAAAAATTCCAAAAAATAGAGTGTGGTAATATGTGAATGACCCCCTAAAAACTTAAAGTATGGTGATTTCATTTTTTGGCATACTCAGATTTTTCACATCTGGCTGAATAGATTTTTAAAGAAAATTGTCTCAAATATTTTTCAGACATCAGTCAAAAGGTTAGTGTCGTAATTGAACTTTTTATCTACACGAACTTTCTTTCATTAAGATTTATTTCATTTCGTAACCGCAGAGACAAAATAGATGTTTTTCGAAAAGTTGTTTTTCTCTTTCTCTGTGGGATAATATTTCAAAACAATTTGAATTTTGAATGCAAGATGGCTGAATTTATGTTATCTATGACCCAAATTCGAGAGGGCCCATAAAACACATTCAAAGTTTACGTATCAGCCGATCAGAAATTTTTAATTTCCCACAAGGCGCTTAAAACGGTTTTCGGATTCAAATTGAAGTCGTTAGTGGCTGCAATGAAAGATTTATTGAAGTTCATAATAAATGTGTTTACCGTAAATTCATTTCGTTATGAAGCAAACAAAAAGCCACTAGCGTAAAAGTAAAGTAATACCAAAGTAAGAATAGCGTACTTTAATTACATGCAGTTTCCTTTTCGAAATATTATTTCAAAAAATATCTGAACTGAATAACTTGACCCAAATAAGATGGTAAGGAAAAGCCATGTGATTATTATATATTATACCCTTCATGTTCACCATAACACATTCCAGTGGGAAAAATAAAAACAAACAAATAATCGACTCAAAGCCAAAACTGGAATAGCTCAGAGGCTCTACAATTCTGATCCTTAAAAATATTCCGGTTGCTTGCATTTGCGTTATTTATAGTGGTTCCAACCAATTTATGAAATGCACAATAATTTCTTTTTACCCGCAAACACTGCTAAACTTTACGATCCGACAAAATCCATTTATTTTTGTTCAACAATTTTAATATGCGCTACATAAGTTCCAACAAAAAAAAAAAAGGTTAACAAATTCAAGTAAATTAATTGCCATTTCTCCTAATTCACATTCGCATATAATTTCAAGCATAAATTTCTCGTAACATTTCAGCTGCGACGTTGGAGAACGTTAACAATTTGAACCAGTACGTTAAGAAACATTAAAATTATTGCTGCAGATTAAGGACTACAATCGGTAAAAGCCAGTGATTTGCATTTTGTGGGCTTTACCTTAAATTTTCCTGTACAAACAAATGATTAAATAGGTCGTTACTCCTGCATGCTGGCAGTGGGGCTCTGACACCTCGATCAAAGTGAATCGAAGAAAGTATTTCCATAGTCACCCCTTTTTGTTTTGAAGTGAGTCTGTTGGGAGCAAAACCCCCGGTCTATTCTAACTGTCAAAGTGACGTTTCAAACGTCAAACAAAAAATTTTCTTTTTGTTTAAAACGTTACTTTGACAGTTGGAATCCATCGCTTCATTCATTTCTAAAACTGTGTGTAACTAGGAGTCAAAAAATATTTTCAGCAAAGAGGAAGTGGTACCGAATTCTATACATTCTTTTGCCCTCTGAATATGTTATCTCTAAACCCTGGAATAATTTCAGTTTAAGGAACCTATCTATTTGAGGGGGGAGTGGTAGGAAATGATAGGGGACCTCCCCCAGATCACAAATATGCAACCGGTAGGTGGCGCTCGTGCTCCGTTTGGAAGTTACAGCGGTTCAAAGTTCAAAATTTTATATGTCCTGAAGCTTCATAAAATGACAGGAAAATAATGTAATGGGCTAATTAAAAGGTGGGGATGAATGGAAACCACAGTATCAACTTCAATATGTATCCGGCAGGTGGCGGTGGCGCTAGCAACACAATAGAATAGAATTCGGCGCTTTACCTGTGTAAACATTCGCTAAGTATGCACTTACCCAGATTTGGAGTGATAAAATACTTGACGAAGCGAGGGGTCCCCACCTCACTACAATAAACGGTTCTTTTCAGGGCCTATGGGATACTTGTAAACAGCCTCCACGTGCCGTATCCTGGGTAAGTGCATACTTAGCGAATGTTTACACAGGTAAAGCGCCGAATTCTCTTCTATTGTGTTGCTAGCGCCACCTGCCGGATACATATTGAAGTTGGTACTGTGGTTTCCATTCATCCACACCTTTTAATTAGCCCCTTACACTATTTTCTTGCCATTTTATAAAGCTTCGGGACATATAAAATGTTGAACTTTGAACCGCTGTAACTTCCAAACGGAGCTCGAGCGCCACCTACCATATTTGTGATCTGGGTGAGGTCCCCTATCTTTCCCTCCCACTCCCCCCCCCCCCTCAAATAGATAGGTCCCCTAAACTGAAATTTTACCTAAACTCTCAGTCAAGTTGAAAAGTATAATGTAGACTGCCACCCAAATTAAGCCTATTTTGTGTTACCAGAACTAGTCAAAAGATCAATTTGAATTTCAACATAGCGCTGGTAACATAAAAAATCGAGGACTGATTTTTGTGTGTGTGATAATATCAAAATCAGATGTGGAACGAGTTGGATTGTAATCAAATAAATTAATTTTCCTCTACTGTTCTTGTATTCTTCATTCTGTTTTTTTTTCTACATTCGTCCACCTCTCAAGGAATTTAAGATTATACGTAGTCGAATTTACTTTACTACAATGGTCTAGCTACTGTAGCTTGAATTCGACACCATCAATCCATGGTATTTTCTATGGTTAGTTTACCTTCCAATTTCTCACAATCTCTACTATAACGTGAACGGTAAATAAAAGCTTAGCGCATAGGTGTGTGTATATAATGTGTTTGTTGTGCCATTGGATACTCCAATTTAAAGCTCTTTATAGTCCACACCACATATACCGATTTTGTTTTTCTCCAGCCGATTTCCCATTGGAAATATAATTTTGTAAAATTGTCGGACGCATCTGTGCGGCTATAAAGTATCAAATGTTGTGTATTATGTGAGGATAAGAAAACAAGTGGAACATTTCTGTGGGGGGCATATATTGTGTGAAAAATAACACAAGGCTTTGGAAGCCTTCTGTTTTTTTTAAATAAAAATTTATTATTTTCGTTGAGAAAGCGCGTCGATCGGGGATGTGGATTCGTGTGTGATTCTACACCTTACTTTATTTTCGCTTGAATAGCGGAGGTAATGCTATCCCTTTTCTAATCTAAAATTTATTATTTATATTATCAAGATTAGCCATTAAATGCATAATTTATGTTACATTTATATTGTAGAATTCGATGCCATGTGCTGTGCTGGCAAATGTATTTATGAACACACACTCGACTATAGACACATAACCGAAATTCACCTTTTTTACTTTAAATTATTGTTATTAGCGAAGGTAATGGATATAAAGAGAAAATAAGTTGGGAATACGAAGGGTGCAAAACTGCTGAAACATTGGCTGTATCAAATTAATTTCCCATATATGTTGCTCGTAGCTTTGTATTACGATCCGATAACAAAATGAAGCTCTCAATTCGAAAGTTTTACGAACTTAAAATTGTGTTTTAAAATTTAATTTAGCAAATTTCACAAATGTTTAAAAGCAAAAGTCGTTGAACTAACGACGGTATAGAAACAAATTGTGTACACATTGCAGGTGAAGTAAATGAAATTAAATTCGATTGTGCTCTGTGCTTCATATTTCTGGAATTCCATAGAATTTTCTATGGTAGCGTGTTGTATATGTTCATGGATGTCGTATACTCTCTGCTCTTAATTGAATTGTATTAAGGATTGAGTTGTTTTTGTTGTATTTAATATCTGTAACACAACCGCTTAATTAGCGCAAGTAAACTTGATTAAAATATAAAAAGCAACAGATTTTGGTCTAAATTCTCTCTCTGCATTTGTTCAGTTGTTGATTAACAGTTCGAAAGTTTTTGGCTGCACGAAACTCTCATTAAATGGGGTTTTTGAAATGAACAAGCTCGTGTGACACATGTGTGAAAGAGGGAAGGGCTTTCGTTTGAAAAACGTCGTTTTCTTGTGTAGTGAAGTATCAAACAAACAAAGAAGGCGTAAGCCCTTTTTGTTTAGAAACATTATCATGCCCGCAGCGGCAGCGGAGGGCGCGACGCAGTCCTCCACCCCAAGAAAGAAAAAACCCATACAAAACCTTTTCCGCCAATCTTCCTGAAATTTTCACTGAACGTCAGTCTCGGCCCCAAATGAAAAACTTCATAGGCCGCTTTTCCGGGAAAATTCTGGAAAAGTCTTGGCATGAGAAAAAGTGGTCAATTTTGAGGGTTTTTTAGGAAATGCTCGGAGTTTTCCAATTTTAGCTCCGGAGTGACAATACCTAGAGAGTTGGTTTCTTCGGAAAAGTTTTATAGTTTGGTCAGGAGAATTTTTTGGGATCATAAGAAAATGGCTGCCAGTAGTCAAAGTGACGCCATCTTGAATTTTCCTAAGCAATATATTAGGCAATATATCGTATGCAATAAATAAATTAGGCTTTTTTGGTTTTTGAATTTTCTCGAAAGTTATAGAGATTGATGAGGAGACTTTTTTGTGATCCTAAGAAAATGGCTGCCAGCTGGCAAAGTGACGCAATCTTGGATTTTTTGCTATCTTCTGAAATAGAATGGCTACATGGTTTAGATCGTTTTTTTACTGGCTGCGCCATTGTGAATAGCCTTTTTTTTTTTTCGCTATAAAACTTAGATGCAATCGATATACTTTCCATCCGTCGTGGGGACTTAATATTGATGGAAAGTGATGCATCTACATGGTGGGTTTCTTCGGGAATTTATAGAGATTGGGGCGCAAAAATGTTTATCAAGAAAATTTTTCCGTTCACGAAGAAAGTTTTTTCCAGAAAAAATTGTTTTGGTTTTGTAGAAAAAATTTTTTTTTTGGAAATTGTTTTTTTTTTATTCTGGGAAAGGTAATATAAATAAATTTTTTTTTTGGAGAAATTTAATAGAGATTGATGTGAAAAATGTTTTTCGCAAAAAACGTTTTTCAGAGAAAATTTTTTTGGAAGAAAAATTTTTTTTCGGAGAAAATTTTTTTTTCGTATCTATTTGTCTCGGTTAGAGGTATTTTTGGACTAGCGAAGTGTAACGGAAATGGTTACAGCTGCCACCTGTTGAAGTTTTGTATGAAACATTTCTTGCTCTAACCCTGAGTGTATTGTCTCCAAAGTTAACTCAAGAGCTTATTACGTCTATTACGTCTATTACGCCTATACGATCTTATAGTGGCAGATGCCAACATGTTGTAACTATGTAATGTGAGCGTTTAGTTCGATTTAAACTGTTGCACACATATCGATTTACCGTTCTATCTAATGATAGCTTATCGGATAGATCATGGGAGAAAATTTTTTTCGGAGAAAATTTTTTTCAAAGAAAAATTTTTTTTGGAGAAAATTCTTCTTTTGAAGAAAATTTTTTTCAAAGAAAAAATTTTTTTGGGAGAAAATTTGTTTTTCGGATAAAGTTTTTTCGAAAAACCATTTGTTCAAAATAAAAGTTTTTTTTTTTGGAAGAAAATTTTTTTTTGTGCGGAGAAATTTTTTTTTCTGGGAAAATGTTTTTTGTTTTCTGAGAATTTTTTTTGTTGTTCAGAATAAATTTTTTTGGAGAAATTTTTAGAGATTGGGTGCGAAAAATGTGTTTTCGCAAAAAAAACTTTTTCATAGAAAATTGTTTTTCGAAGAAAAAATTTTTTTTTTTTGGAAGAAAATTCTTTTTTTGAAAGAAAATTTTTTTTCAAGAAAAAAAAAATTTTTGGAGAAAATTTTTTTTTTTCAGAAGAAAATTGTTTTTTAAAAAAAGTTTTTTGGAGAAATTGGTTTTTTTTCGCAGAAAATTTTTTTTCTGGAAAAATTTTTCAGAGAAATTTTTTTTGGAGAAAATTTTTTTTTGGGAAAAATTTTTTTCGGAGAATTTTTTTTGCGGAATAAAATTTTTTAGAGAAAAATTTGCTTTTGAAGTAAATTCGGACGTAGTCTGTACTTTCAGTTTTTGAGCTGCAAAAATTTGACTTTTATTTCTTATTGCGTATGGTAAATTTAAATTTTTGAGTGTAAAAACTGAAAGTGTTGAAAAAATATTCCGCTGGTGGGTCCAGCATTTGTGACGCAATTTTTTAACATAAAGTAATTTCAGGAAAATCAGGAAAAAAACCTTTGAACACAAGATTTCATTTAAACAAACTTTTGCGTATTAACAGCGATTGCGTCACCTCAGGAGATATCATTAATTTTGAAAGCGTACTTACGGACTGCGTCATACATTACCTTTCAAGAGGTTTTTGTATGCGATACTGTAAAAATGAAAATTTCGAATTCGTCCCTGCGTCTCATAAAAATATGCTCAAACTTGGCAAACGAACCCATAAGAAACCAAATTAGACTATTATCGACAGATTAGCTTTAATAAACGTTATCATTAAGCAACTCTAACAACACTTTTCACTTCTTTATCACATTAACTTTGTTCATATTAAGTATTAATACGATGTGAATAGAATAGTAGGCCAAAGAAAAAACTCATATGCTAAAAAGGTTGGAGTAAACAATGATCACATTTTGTTGGGTTCTCCCAAATGCCCAGATCAAATAATTTCCAGACAACTCTCTGATGGTGTTGGTTTGCGATACCTTTAAAGGGCAAAAAAACAACAAAAACTTAACAATTCATAGCTACTGTACTGTTCTAGCAGTTTATAGAAACGAAAATTTTTCCTGTCCCTCATTTAAATGTATCATTAGCACGCAGTTCACAAGTAAAAGTAACATAAGAGTGACAGACAACCGCAAAAAATAATTTTAGAAAATTCCCTCTTGTCATATAATTTTTAAGATTTACCTTGAAGTTTTTTCCTTTTCAGTGTTGATTTGAGATTACCGGTTGTTTCAGGTCGTGTCGGAAACACTCTATAATCTTCCTCACTTGTCTTTATAATTTTATTATTATGTTGATAGTATAAAGTCATTTGAATGTAGTGGTATGACACTCAAATTACGTCACACCCCCTTCCCCTGTTACACAGCTAAATATAACCCAAATTTCTATAGACCGTCACGTTTTGCTAGACCAACCTCAGCCCTTGAGCGTGAAGTCGTTTGTGAGTAGCCCTTATTTGCATATAAATGTTTGTTTGCTTTAAAGCAGAAACAAAAGAAACACAAATTAATGAAATGGCTCTCTTAACATGCCTTATCGAAGCGCTTAGTGCGACCTCAGCTCTGTCAAAACATAGCGACTTTCACGATGAAATGCGTTAGTTCACAATTTACTCTCATCTCACTGTGAATAAAATTAGACAGACACTTCTGTTGCGCTAAATACGTTAATAGCTCTGCTAGGAAGATACTTTCTCTCCATCGTAACCTACTATTTTCCAAAGCAATTCTGGTCGTTCGACCAACAAGTATATCTCCAGATAATTTTCTATTTTACTTAAAGCCATTGACAACTGACAGATTAGCATCCTTTATACATGAAAAACACACTATATTCAAACATTATCAACGTGGAACGCATTTTCTCAGATCTTAACACGCTCAATTTCTTTCTTTCTATCTTTTTCAATAATCTTAAGCAAGAAACCGTGTCTGACATTTTATGTTACGTATCATGCGACAGAATCAAATTTTCAAACTCCTGAAAATAATATTGTCTTCTAAATAACTCATAAATAATGGTTTTTAGGGTGGATCGATTTTGCACTTTTTTGTGAATAATCATTTGGGCGACTGATTTGTTTTTAGATTTATCTGACTGATAGATTCGATTACGGACATCGTACGCGACCGTTGGGATACTTGTCTAGAACGCAGCGATGTGGGAAGCACCAAATTTGTAAAAAAAAATGTAAAATAAAAATCAGCCAACAGACAGCACCAAAAAGTCCTGAGCTCACTCTGAAATATTTCTGAACCTTACGTCTCTGAATTGCACCAATAAACAATGAGTCGGTACAGCCGTCGATCGTAAAATAGTGCAACCTATCCAACTGATCAATTGGGCTCGTACGAAGTACGATTCCTATGCTTTTATCACTATGGTTGCAGCCAGTCGATTTGAGGGGGGAGTAGGGGGAAGTATCGATCATGTACCCTAGATGCCGGATCTGCACGAGGATCTGCAAAAAATTTTGTCCGTCCGTCTATAAACAATAAACACGATAACTCGAGTAAATATGTTGACCGATTTTCAAACTTTTTTTTCCCTGAAAGGCAGTAGCAGTATCAAAAGTGGGGTCGATTTTACTCTCATGGCGTCATCGATGTTTGCAATTCGTAGAGTCTTTGCTTTAGAATCAGATTTAGCAAGAACATTACCGTTGGTTGTCCACACGTATTTGATTCCACAGTTTCTGAGCTCGCGTGCCATTTTGAACAAATATCCAGTTTCGGTTGACAGTTGTTCGCTGATGTACACTTTCGACTGTTGATCCTCGACTTTCAAGTCCGTTGATAGAATGGTTTTGTTTCTGTTCAGTTCTAAGATCATTTTTTTTTTGTCTTCAATCGATTTGAGCTTGAATTGGAATTTTTATGCCGTCGCTTGAGCTGGTAGTTGACGCTGATTTTAACAACCGAAACGCTGTAAAGTGCATTTCAGTCTTTACGCCAATGATTGTGAGCAATGTAGCAATGATTCGTTTTAAATCTTCCTCGGATTTGTGCGGAATACCGGAGATGATAATGTTAGTAATGCTATTGCCAGTGTGCGTAGTTTAAGGCCCATAACTTGTGTGCTAAAATATAGTCTACATTTAGGGGCTCAAATATTATATTTTTGCTAATATCCGTGGACGAAGATGCAGTTTCAAAAAAGTAAGTCAGCAATTCCCTTCCTAAATATGTTGCCTTTTAACAGCAACTAAACTTATTTTTTGGGATTGAACCTTGTCTCAGAACGACAAGTTTTTGCGCAAATTTTTACGATTTTTTTCGCCGTTCTCAGAGTAGGGAGGATCCCAAAAAATAAGTTTAATTGCTATTAAAACGCAACATATTTAGGAAAGGAAATGCTGACTTACTTTTTTGAAACTGCGTCTTTGTCCACTGATATCAGCGAAAATATAATATTTGAGCGCCTAAAGGTAGACTATATTTCAGCATACAAGTTATGGGCCTTAAATTTGATTATGTGGATCGTTTTGGCTCTTGTACTGATCAATATCTGAACGCATGTCGTTTACGAGCTTTTCCAATGATAATAATTTCGTATTAATGGTATCACTTTCACTATTAGCTGCAATTACCGCACTCTTCAGCTGTTCAATGTCGCTTTATATTTACGACTTACCATGGCTGGCGTAACGTTGGACCCAATCCTGTTTTCCGATTCACAGAACATGGATCGTATTTTATCGAAGAAATTGTCTTCGTTGACCCTTATGTCACACGATTCCTTTGTCATGTTCCATTCTGGGCACGGCTGACAATTTATGGAAGAAACTTTTTTGGATTTGAGTCCTTGGACTTTCCTAGGGCGCTAAGAACGAGTCTATAGTAGGGCCATACGTGTTTTTTTGTACATAACTCGAGGAAATCTTTTCCGATTGTCATAATTGTTTTTTTAATCGACAGGTCTATGAAAGCCTAACAATTTTTAGAAGGGTTTGAAAACTGTCGGACCGAATTTGGGCAGGTTTCAAAAACCGATTTTGGGTTGGGTTGTGGGCGGGCGGATTTCGAAAAAACCTCAACCCGCTCATCTCTACTTCTGCTAGCGCTCTACATGTTTTTTGTACATAACTCGAGTAAATCTCTTCCGATTTTCAATTTTTTTTTATCGAAAGGACTAGGATTGTCTCCCGTTTTATGGAAGAATTTTTTTTTGATTAGAAACCCTTGGACTCAGTCACGACCCTAAAACTGAGTTTCTACTAGGGCCCAACGTGCTTGCTTACATAAGTTGGATAAAACCTAAGTGATTTCGTTGATTCTTTTTCTATTTGAGAGGTATACGAGTACCGAATTATATTCAAAAACAAATTTGGACCCAGTGCCTGTGCTTAGGGCTGAAGTGGGCCTCAGGTCTGTCCTAAGGTCGGCCCTAACCAAAAAAAAATTTGTTTTGCTATGTTGCGGAGCAAATTGAAGGAAACTTTTTGTCTATGGAATTATGTGTCCGAGGCATTTCTTTATGGCCCTAGGTCGGTCCTAAGGTCTGCCCTAGACAAAAATATGGTTTTTTCCTTTGTTGTACAAAAAATTGAGATGAACATTTTTGTCTATTTGGGGGTCAATTTTTGTACTTTCGGAAGGCTTTTCTTACATCGTTTCTTCGGACGGGTTTTTCAATATTGCCCTCTCGGCAATTTCCAATACAATTTAATGTGGACGTAATTTCATACACTTAAGAGTTACGGCAATATTTACTTAAATACGTTCGAGTCTTCTCGTAACATCAACTCTGTTTACCACATCTGTTCTGATACGTACATATGTTTAATATTGAATTCAACAATGACAGCTTCAGATTTTCCGAATGTCCTCCTCCCAAATATCTTATGGGAAAACTACATTAAGAAAAATAGCCAAATCGATCCTCCCTAGTATGCATAGGAAGCAAACGGTGTGAACGATGAATCGTGTTAGCTTTACGACGTTGAAAAAAGCTATATTCACGAAATGGCCTCTGCAAAACGTGCGCTTGTGTTTACACCTGAAACAACTCAATCGCACACTGTTTAACAATATGCGAAAAACTAATTTTAAACTCAAATGAAGCAACTTAAAAAATAATTTGTATGGAAATTAGTTTTCCTGGTTTGGATAAAATAAAATTATTCACAGAAAGAGAGAGAAAAACAGCGGCCGTTGGTTGTTTATGATAACAAACATACGAATAAAATTAACTTAAGTTTTGTTTTTCCGAATTTTCATTTTAATTTTTGTGAAAAATTAAAAACTTCATTCATTGTTTCGTTGAGTCCATGCGTTGTTTAACGTGCAAACGTTGCTGTTTTTATTTTCGTCTTAACGTGAATACGCTGACCTTTTAGAACAAAACTTTTCCATCGTACGACCGACGTAATTGAATTCCCGAATATTTTATGGCTTTCGCTTTAACTTTTAACGATGGTTCAACGTGATGCTGTATTTGTTTACAGATCGACGTGCTGTTCCACTTTATGTTATTGATAGAAACTGTTTTTGATTGCATAAATAATTAGATGAACGAGAAAATTGGTTCAAATCAACTCGTAAATCAAACGAGGAACGAAATCATCGCGCATCAACCGATTTAAACCGCGGTTTGATCTCGTCTGCTATTTACTTACTGAAAAGGGCATTTAGGATTCTATAATTAATTCCATTTTGTTGCTTCTAATGAAGGCCTCTCACTTAACTAGTCTTTTTGATAGAAAAATGTGGGAAAATTGAGGCCCATAATTTATTTCATATTGATTTTATATGTTGCAAATAGAGCGGTGTATTGCGAGAGGCAGATATTCATTTTGGATGGCAGAAGGATTACATTTAATTTTGAAAGGTTTTTTCCCACAAATTGAACATTTTCTAATTTTAAAAGTCCATCGCAAAATTCGAAGGTTTTTCCATCAAAAAGAAACAATGTAAATACCGACGCAATTGCCAATTTTGCTCTTTTCTATGGACTTTGCAAAACGGTAAATATTATTTCACGACTTTGGTTGGAAGGTTTCCTTGAAATTAAAATGCTTTCCCACATAACACACATCAGTATTTTTAATGTGGTTGCCCACTGAATGTACATTAAATGTGCGAAATTCAATATTGTTGAGAATATGTACATAAAATGTACAAAAAATGTGCCTGTAAAGTGGATGTACATAAAAATCACATTTTTTGTGCTATTAAAACTCTAAATTATTGCGCTAGATTACAAGTACATTTTTCGCACATTTTATGTGCGTGATAAGGTGTACATTATTCCTATCATATTTAATGTACCAAAAATGTGCTTGTGATGTAGTACATTTTTCGATGTAAATAAAAGGCACATTTTTTGTGCTGTTAAAACTCGAAATTATTGTACTAGATCACAAGTACATTTTTCGCACATTTTATGTGCGTGATAAGGTGTACACTATTCCTATCACATTTAATGTACCAAAAATGTGATTGTGATGTACTTTCTATAATTTAACACATAATCCCGAGCGTCTTGGGTTCAAGCCCCGCAAAATGGCGGAAATTTTTCTAAAAAAAATGAGAGCTTGGCATAAAAAAATGTAGATGGAGGACGTAGCGGTCATCAGAATAAGAAAAACCGAAATAGAAAAGTCGGAAAACTAAATTAAATTTTCCTTTTTTTTTCTTACATAACATTATACTTACTTACTTACTTAACCGGCACTACAATCCATTAAGGGTCTTGGCCTTCTGCAAAATGCTTCTCCAACCGGACCTATCCGCAGCTAACGTCTCCCAGCTGGATACTCCCACAGTTTTTAAGTCGGCAAGAGCTGCATCATACCATCTGGATTTTGGACGCCTTGCACCTCTCTTGCCCTCCGGTCTGGTTTTAAGGATTTTTTTCGGAATACGATGTTCTTCCATTGTATATGACCGAGCCAACGCAGTCGGTTTATTTTGGTAGTTCTGACTATGTCCATAAAGCTGACTAAGCTCATGATTGAATCGTCTGCGCCATCGGTTCTGCCTTTGATCGAATACTGTCCGCAGTATTGTCCGCAGTACTTTTCTTTCCAACGTGTGCAGTGATTGTTCGTCTCTTTGTATCAAGCACCACGACTCCGAACCATACGTAACCACCGGTCTGATCACAGATTTGTATATTGCGCATTTTGAATTTCGGCTTACTGACTTGGACTTTAAGATTTTCAGAAGGCCGTAATAACTCCGGTTGCCCAAAATTACTCGTCTCTTATTTTCGTCCGCAATGTTATTAGTGTTCAGCTCCGATACAAGGTATACGAATTTGTTGACCATTTTGAATGAACATAAACTTGTCTTTGACAACATCCATTTTCCGTCCAAGTATGTCCAGGTCATCTGCTAAACCTAGCAACTGACTGGACTTGGTGAAAATGGTGCTGCTGGAATCTATGTCCATGGTGCGCACAGCTGCTTCAAGGGTCAGGTTAAAAAGCAGCGTCGCGAGAGGATCTCCCTGACGTAGGCCTTCCTTACTCGACTATTAGCTCCGTTCAGTGTTAACTTGGTTAGCGAGATCAGTTTGTTGGGGATTACATAACATTATATGTACATGAAATGTGCTAGTAATTCACACTAGAAAGTACATTAAAGGTACATTAGTTGTGTATTCAAAGTGTTTTAAATGTACATTAGATGTACATGTAATTCACATTTAATGTACATTAAATGCACTTCACGTTCCAAAGAAAAGATGTAACGGTAAGGGCGCTTTTTAATATACATTAAATGTCCTGGAACTGGAGCACATTAAATGGGATCAGCACATTTTCCGATGGCACTTTATGTACATTTCGTGGGATCAATTGTTATCTGGGTTTTGTTCTGCCATCTTTAAGAATTTTCATAGGAATTTAACCAATTTTAAAGATTTCCTTTTTTTTATTTTGTAAGAATTGTATTTTCTTGAATTTTCTAATATTCCCTACAGTTTGGTAAAATTTAATTTTATTAGTTTTTGGAATGCATCGAACGTGCAAAAGAAATTGCTAAAAACTGAGCCTCCGTCGAAAAGGAAGAAAGAGTGTTACAACTGTCGTGCCGCATGTGGAAACAATAAAAGTTTTTTCTTTATACATTTCATCAATTTCGAACTCTTCAAGTCCATCCTGGTAATTAATCTCATTAAAGTCTTTATTTCAAGTAAATTACTTTTTATCCGTCCTCTCTCGTTCATCTTAGAAATTATTGCCATCGCTTTCTTTGCCTTGCAATGAAAACTTCCGGAAAATAGAAACGTAAAACTAAAAACAGAATTTATGTCCTTCATAAATAACAGCGCTTTAAATTAATTGAATTTAATTGAAGACTTTTTATTACAAGCTTTTTTCGTTTCGTACATTTTACATCAAGTACTTATGCTTGCGTTCACAGCAGCAAGAACGAACAAACTTGTAACCACTGCAGGATTATGGGTAAATGTTTTTGCGACAAATACACTTAGATTTCCACCAGCAATAGTAGACAGCCAACTTTGCGATTTTGCACATGATATTAAACATTCTTCGAATAATTCACGAAGGGACGGCTAAAAATATGCAGTGAAAACAATTTTAATGAAATGAAAAGGGCGATGTTAGTAAATGCTTATACATAAAACAATTGGCTGACAAAATTAACAAACGACTCAAGCATAGAGGCAATGATTTTTCTCATTTAGTCACTAATTTTCAACTTATTTATTATTAAAGAGTTTTTTCTACGCTAAACGGCAAATAAAACGAAAACATTGTTTTTTTATGAAAATAGAAATTACCCACAGAAGACAGTTTACCAGCGTGTTCAGAAAGCATATTTATAAAAGTCGTGTACAGTCAGCCAGGAAATCACTTTTGTATCGTTAATTGAAACGTTTAACGCGATGTCGGCTTCTGTTAAAGTATAGCGAATTTCTTTGAAGCAGTTCATATTTTACTCTCCACAGTGCACTTTTGCAATACGCGATCGAATTTCGACGAATTACGAATTACGACAAAATCACGTTGTGTTAAAAAAATTGCGTCACAAATGCCTTACCCACCAGCGGAATAATTTTTCAACACTTTCAGTTTTTACACGCAAAAATTTAAATTTACCCTAAACGATCTACGCAATTAGAAATAAAAGACAAATTTTTGCAGCGCAAAAACTGAAAGTATACAGGAAAATTATTTCGCCACGCATTTGTGGCGCAATTTTTTTAACACAACGTAATTTTGTGTTAAAAAAAGGGCCATAATTTTTTTCAGAAAATAAAACTTTGTACACAAGGTTCCATTCAAACAAATTTTTGCGTATTATGAGCGATAGCGTCATCTCAAGCGGACTTACGGACTGCGTCACACTTTATGTTTAAAGAGGTTTTTGTTGTGACATCAGTAGTTTTGGAAGTAAGAACGAAATTTGGCCTTACGACACTTCACACGGCTGCCATAGCTGGCGGCAGCGACCCCAACTTTCGTGATAAGATAAATACAATTAGTGTCAGTCCATTTTGGAAGAAAAAGGGAACCAATTTCGGAGAAAAAAAATTTCGGCGAAAAAACATTTCAGACGGAAAAAAGGGACGTGGAAAAAAAATTTAAGGCGAAAAAAATTTCCTTCAAAAAAAAATTTCTGGCGAAAAATATGTTTTCGGCGAAAAAAAATTCTGGCGAAAAAAAATTTCCGGCAAAAAAAAATTCCCGGCGAAAAAAAATTTCCGGCGAAAAGTCGAAAAAAATTTACGGCAAAAAAAATTTCAGCGAAAAAATTTTTCAGACTTCAGGCTAAAAATTACTTTCACCAATCTCTATAGCTTTTCCGAGAAATCAACCGTGTAACTGTTCTAATTCAGCAGATAGCAAAAAATCCAAGACGTGCGTCACTTCGACAGCTGGCAGCCATTTTCTTAGGATCCTAAAAAATTCCTCTCATCAATCTCTATAACGTTCGAGAAGAAACCAACTCTCTAAGTATTGTATTGTATTGTATTGTATATTCCGAAGCTAAATTTCAAAAAACAAAGAAACATAATTTATTCCTTACAAAAATCCAAGATGGCGTCACTTTGGCAGCTGGTAGACACTTTCTGAAGATAAAAAAAATTCGTCTGACGGAACTCTATAACTTTTTAGGAGGAACCAACCCTCTAGCTACTGTTACTTCGGAGCTAAAATTCGAAAACTCCGAGCATTACCTAAAAACCCTCAAAATTGACCACTTTTCCACATGCCACGGCTTTTCCAGAATTTTCCCGGAAAAGCAGCATATGAAATTTTTCATTTGAGGCCGAGACTGACAATCCCTGAAAATTTCAAGAAGATCGGCTGTCTAATTTTCGAGATCGAAAATTATTAATAGATAGAACATAGATAGATAGAAACCGACAGATCAGAAAAAAAGTTTTCATACTGATGAGAACAATAGAAAAATCGATGGCCAACAGAAAAATGTCATTTTCAAACCTCGATATCTCAGCCAATTTCCAATCGATTTTGATGAGTCTGGGCTCGTTGGAAAGCTGCTGCGACGTAATTTTTGAAGTGGAATGGGGGCAGACGATATATTGAACGTTGAATTGATGGCTTTGGTGTCTGGTTCAATTTCTGACTCGCAACAATTTTTTTTACTTTTTTTATGTTTTTTGTGCTATCTGTTTACTTACACCAAACCGTGCGAGAAAACTTTTGTTTATTTTACTTCACTCTCGTTCTCCTTTTATTGATTTTGTCACAAAAAATTAGGAAATGCAGTGCGATGTAAAATGGTTCTTGTCAAATGATTTTTTTTTTTCATTTTCTTTTTGTTTTGCCACAATTCAATTGTGCTCATCGCGAAAAATGTCGTTTGCAACTCATTGTGTAAGGAGATTCTTTCAGCACCTGTATACGTTAATGCTGAAAAAATCTCAGTTACACGACTCGTTGCAAAATTGAATTCAAACATATGCAAGGGACCCGTACGCATCAGAATAGATGTGGCAAACGGAATTGAAAGAGTTATGAAAAGATTCGAACGTATTTAAGTAAATATTGTCATAACTCTTGAGGGTATGAAATTACGTTCATATTAAATTGTATTGGAAATTGCCGAGAGGGTAATATTGAAAAACCCGTCCGATGCAAAGGGGTAAAAAAGCCCTTCCGAAAGCACAAAATTGACCCCCAAATAGACAAAAATGTTCACCTCAATTTTCTCTACAACATAGCAAAAAACAATTTTTTGGGCTAGGGCCGACCTAAGGCCTTCAGGAGAGGCCTTGGACAAATACTTCCATAGACAAAAATATTTCCCTCAATTTTTTCCACAATATAGCAAAAAACCATTTTTTTGTCTAGGACCGACCTTAGGACCGACGTAGGGGCATGAGGAAATACCTCGGGCTCATACTTCCATAGAAAAAATGTTTCCTTCAATTTTTTCTACAGCATAGCAAAAAAATTGTTTTTCGTCAAGGCCAACCTGAGGTCAACCTGAGGCCCACTTGAACCCTAAACTCAGACACCGGGCCCAAATTTGTTTTATAAAATAGAAAAAGAATTCAGTTCAGGGTCCTGGGTCGAAAGGCTTCTAATCAAAAAATATTCTTCCATAAAATGTGAGACATACCTAGACCTTTCGATTAAAAAAATTGAAAATCGGAAAAGATTTACTAGTTATGTACAAAAGACTAAACGGCCCTACCACGGCGGCCCTCTTGCCGACAGCGCCTAGATTCAATCCAAAAAAAAGATTTTTCGATTACCTTACTCCCTTACTTACCTACTCCTACTCCCGGGTCGAAATTCGACTGGTTACAAACGTCGTGGTAAACGCCGTAGACCCCTCTTCAAAGAACTTCGATCTTCGTACGCGTCTAAAGAGTCGTTACTGTCATTCATTTCATTGTTCACTGTTCATTCATTTCTGTCATTCAGAGCCATTGTGTGTTAGTGTTAGTGTGTTAGAAGACTTTTTGGCTTCACCTATAGAAGTCTGGGCTGATAAGCAGTCGATAGAATTCTTCAGATAAGTATTCTGCTGACCCTTCGTTTACAATTTCACGATACGAAATCTTGTCATGAATGTAACTGTTCTCAAGTGAAACCTATTCGTTCAATTTACAAACATTTAAGTTGAAAAGTAAAATCCTCAATGACCAAAATGCTCTTCTTGGATAATGTGTTGCTCAATCTATTGACTATATATCGTTATCACGTACTCATACGGCATTTCAATTGATAATAAACCCTTTAAGAGATTAAACAATCTGAACACAAACCGACACAGATGTGGATAGAATTTGACTCTCTGCATTAGAATTCCTCGAATGATTAATAATATATTTGTCCCAAATAAATTATATCTTTGATAAATATATTTATGTATTTGGCATATTCATATAAATCTCTGCAAGGAATAAATAATAAAGTAACTAACTATAGCTAGCGAAAGGTTGCCTTGATCATATTTTTCAAATAAAAAACAATATTTTGTAATCAAAGATGCTCATGATGTATCATTCGTTATCCTTTATTTCACCGTCCGTTTCCATCACAAATAATTTTCTCGTATCGTGATTACTCATTTTAATAGCATACTATAAATTACATAAACTTCTCGCACTTTACATTTCAATTTTCAATATCCAACAATTCTACACAATAGCAATTTTCTGTGTATGATACGTGAAAATCTAGCGTATGAAGAAAAATAGAACTGTGCTCGTAATCATAAATCGAAAACAGTTCAACGCTTCACTAAGTTCGTGATATATTAGCGATGGACTGGAATTTATTTCAACGGATTGAGAATAGCGCAGCGAGAGTAAACGATTTTAACAGATCCGCTACCGTTTTCGCTACATTTAAAATAAGCGCACAATTTCCGGGCTCCGGGCACGATAGGTTTAAAAATAGAAAATGTTAAATCTATGTAGCTGTTTAGAGGATTAAGAGGATTTTGATTAATTTTTTACGCAAAACAGTAAACTTTCGAATAAGCCTTTAAGTAAAACAGTTAATCCGACCGCAAATCCAACCTCTCCTGTGTCCGCTTTAACAGCTATCAAGACACATTCTCACTTGCAAGTAATAAATTATTTCCCAAAGGTTCTCACCATTTTTTTTTTCGTTTAAGTTCCGCATGTCTATCTGAATAAACAAGAAAGAAATTTCATGTAATTTATTGCTCAAACGAATCAGCAATGTCCTTAGAACGTGGTGCTGTGTGTATGTTCAATATCTAATGAGTGCGAACGAGTAATGATGTGAGCAATGGAATTCCGTTTCGGTTCGCATTTTCATGGAAGTGACATATAAAACATATCCCACGTGTAAATGAAACAATTGGTGCCTTTGTGTATCATAGGCATTCAAAGGCATTATGTGGGTCAAGAAAAAACCTTTCAAAAATGTTTTACCAAGAACCCAGATTATGAAATTAAATTGATTATATCTAATAAAATACAACAAAATATGTTGAATGCGATTCGTCTGAGCCTCGCCTTTATGTTATCAAACCACAAATCCTAAGCTGTACGATATCCTTTACCTTATGCTCAACTTAGAATTATGGGATAGTCATCATTTACTCGAACAATATTAAACGTTTATAACCTTTGAGAAATTTATTCAAACATAAACTTAATTCGACATCTTTATGAGAGTTAATCTAAATCTTCAACAAATTTGGATTACAATTTGCTATTTGGAAAATACGTAACCATTCACATTATGAACTGAACACGTATTGATGTTCTTGAAGTACTTAAAATATTATCCGAATTGAATCCTTCGAGACATGAATGCAAACAATGATGTTCAATTTGCTAGTGAACTGCAGTTGACCGTTAGTGCAGTAAACAAAGCATTTCGACCAGATGCGTGTGCCGATGCATAATTCGTCGGCAAAGACAAAGAGACCTTGTATCGGTGAGTTTTTTAACCTCAAAGAATAGTATTTCTGTAGGAAACTAAAATAGGTTTCCTTGTAAAATAAAACTCAAAACCTTTTCGTTGAAACATAAAAACAATAACTTTATTTAATTTCAATGTCAATCGTTTCGTGTTATACCAAAGACTGACTCTTACAATGATGTGAGAACGATGTGCACCAATCGTAATAGAGAGCTTGACTTGTCCAGTTACGTTGACTGTGCCGATGAAACCGTACGTGATGCCACATTTCTACATTCTTACGGTCTACTTTCAGTAAATTCTGTAAAAACATTATCAAGGGAACCCGTACGCATCAGAATAGATGTGGCAAACAGAATAGATGTTACTCGAACGTATCTAAGTAAATGTTGCCTTAACTCTTCAGTATATACAATTAAGTCCACATTAAGGCTCGGAACAGGTCACTTCAATCTGTGACCTGAACTGAAAAACCTGAGTTGATCAGAACCCATATTTTAGGCTGTGACCTGACCTGAACCTGTTTTGACCTGATTGAACAGACAAAATAAAGATAATTGAAACCATTGTTTTCATATAAATGTCGAGTATTTATGAATTTACTTTGCTACTTTATTGTTTATGCAATGTCAAGTTTCTCTTTTCTCCATCAACATTATGTACAGTACACAGTCTACACTAAGCAATAGTATCCACTAAAGAATAATGCTAATTTTATAGTAAGTATAGGAATGGCTCGTTTTGGATGGAACTGACTCAAAAAATATTGACCTGAATTTTTCAGTTCAAGTTAGAGTCGGAAAAAGTTAACCTCAATCTGACCTTAAAAAATTAGGACAACACAATAGAGGTGAGTGGGCATAGCTAAATTTTGTGCCCACATGGCAACTATGCCCACCGTTTGATAAAAGGAGCCCAATGCCCGCAAGTAAAATGGGCCCAGCCCACAAACTATGCGTACAAAAGTCGCCGAATTGTAAAGTTTAAACGTTTACTTTCATTTCATTTTTTCACGGTATATGTAGAGAAGGTCTCCTAGAGATAAACCTGTCAAATGTGTCCTTTTTGGACTCCGAATGATTCCAGCGTCTGCCAAATAAGTTCTCGCAATAATGCTCAGTACTGGGAAGTCCCAATCTCAAAGAACAATAAAATTCAACTCGATATCGATTAGCTCCACGCTTCTTCATGTTGCACTTGTACGCACGTTGTCGTTGTTCTTATATGAACATGAACAATCAGCTTCAGAGTGTTGTTGATTTTTTCGGAAGACCAATGTACATATCGCGCTTCGCGCTCACTTTCACTCATTGCTCCTGCTCCCCATGAAATTTCACGCGAACTGTAAACGATGGAAGGAAGTACGATGAAAAGTCCTAGTGTGGGTGTCCACGTTTTATAAAAGTGTCCATGTCCTGCCCAACGCCCGCGAATTTTGAAGCCCATAACGCCCATGCCCATTGACATGAGGCATCGGCTGCGGGCAGCCCACTTTTGCGGGCGGCCTACTCATCATTAAAAACCAATATTTATGGTTAAGGCTAGGTTGAATTTTGCTTCGACAACAAGTTCTAAAAACGACAAATTCACCAGATCAACCTGGAACCCAATATGAGCAGCCATTCAGTTCTCAGGTTCCGTTTAGGCTCGACCCAAATTTGACCAAAACCTCAGGTTGACCCTGAATATATATCAGGTCACAGGTCAACCCTATTTATTCAGGTCAGGCTCAGATTGAATTTTTAGCGACTGAAAATTGAAAACTGAAAATTCAGTAAACATTTTTTTGAGTTACAAGGAAGAAATTTATAATTTGCACATTCACATATTTTATCACTTTCAGTTGTTTTGTCCTTGTTATAACAATAACAAAACATCTAAAAAATAGAAAAAGAGATAAATGAACAAATTATAAATTTCTTCATTGTAGATCGACCCAAAACGATTCATGGAGGTGGCGGCGCGGTGGCGGCGCGGCGGCGGCGCGGCGGCGGCGCGGCGGCGGCGCGGCGGCGACTAATGCAAATTTGTCTGATGGAGGAATTCAATTAATCAATTTAAAATCTCTACTTCCACATTCTTTGGTCAAACATTCAGAATGATCGCCTTTAGAATTTTTTCAAGTCAGGTCATCAGGTCAGGTTGGGTCAATGGGTCAGGTCAGGTCATCGATATATCAGGTCAGGTCAGATTCAGGTCATTTGAAAGGAAAACCTGACCTGACCTGAATTTTTCAGGTCAGATAGCTTCAGGTTCAGGTCAAAACCGACCTGTTCGAGCCTCAGTCCACATTAAATTGGACTGGAAATTGCCGAAATGGTAATATTGAAAACCACGTACTAAGCAACGGCGGCGCTAAAAACCTCTCCAAACCCTTAATATAAGCGCAGAATTTAGAGCCTAGAGCATCTAAGAGAGGGACGGACAAAAAAGTTTATCTCTTTTTTCTTTACAACAATGCACAGTGTGACATTTCTTTCGAAATGGCGGCGTTTGTCAAAATCAGGCACTACGCCTAATTAACCAACTTAGGCGAAAGCGGATAAGGATGTTGAATCTATTCAGCTACAAGCAACGCCACAGTAAATTTTTTTTTAATTTGTACCGATTTTGCCTTATTTGGTTAATTTGGCGTAGTGCACGATTTTGACAAACGCCTCCATTTTGAAAGAAATGTCACACTGTGAACTGCACAAAAACTTTATCATTAAAGAAATAGTCACGAAAAACCACCAAATATCATGTAGGGTCGCGTAGCATGAGCTTGGTCCTCAATAAGCACACTACAGCCCGAATCACTCAACAGATTTCCACCAATTTAATTTTCGTGATTTTCTGATGTTCACATCTTTCATTCAAAACCTTGAAGAGCGATTTTCGTTATAATTTCGCTGAGACATAAGTGAAAAAATTCCACCGACCTTAAAAAAACACGTTTTTGACCACTTTTTCGACCGTAACTTCGAAAGCTTTCGACCGATTTTGCCCAAATTGAATCCCGTAATCAATTTCAAATCAATTTCAAAAAGTTTTTGGAAATCGGATAAGATTTACCCGATTTATGTAGAAGAAACGCGTTGGGCCCTAATAGAAATTCAGTTTTAGGGTCCTGGCTGAGTTTAAAAGCTCAAAATTAAAGAAACTTCGGACATTCCTAGGCTTTTCTAACAAAAAAAATTACAAAAATCGGAAAAGATTTGCTCGAATTATGTACAAAAGAACAAAAACCAATTCCACGGCTCATTGGCCCTTATGCCGACAGTGCCCACATTCAATCCTAAAGAAGATTTTTCAGGGAAAAGCAGTTTTTGAAAATCGGTTGAGTTTTACTCAAGGCTACAGACGGATGGGCATATTTTTTTGCTGATTCGTCATCTAAGGACCATGATCGATGGTCAAAATTGTGGTGGTTACAAACGTCGTGGCAAACGGATAGGACCCCTTTTCGTACGGGTCTAAAAATGTAGCATAAAGTTAATAGTGTATTCCTTTACAGAAGGTAACCTCTTCCCTCCCTATATAAGATTGTTGCTAACAAACATAAACTGAAGGTTGCGCTGGCCTTCGTTCCTTCCTTCCCTTAGCAAAATTCACGTTAAGTGATTGTGGTGGATATTAATTTTCATAGACTCAGACGCTGTTTCGGCTTCAGGATGCCACAGCGGCCCTAGGAAAGTACAGAACTGACCATCATATAAATCTTCTAAAGTGAGGAATTCTAGGATCTTCAGAAATGTTAATCCTTCAGGATTAGTATTTTTCTAGGAGTAGTAGCTCCTCAGGTATACCAATCTCACAGAACTATAGAAATCCCTGAGGAATATAAATGTATAAGTGTGGGATTGGTGTAATAGGCAGAGTGACTAATATACATCGAACGATGTCATCGATTGTGTTGAGAGAGAATCAATTTTGTTACAATTATTCGTAGGCGAACCGTTGGTGAATCAAGTTTACTAATAAAAGTTGTTCATTTGCGAGAAAAGATCGGATGTTTTATTCTATTGAAGGCTTAATGTTCTTCTACGATCTTATATAAATTACCAGTTACTCGTTATT
This sequence comes from Pseudolycoriella hygida, assembly GCA_029228625.1. NCBI lineage: Eukaryota > Metazoa > Arthropoda > Insecta > Diptera > Sciaridae > Pseudolycoriella > Pseudolycoriella hygida. The sequence continues at coordinate 183,966,785 of CM055403.1, read as the reverse complement.
ACGAAGAATACAGGATGTTCTCTGACCATATACACTCTCGCCCGGAAAAATGTTTTTGACAAATTTCAGATACCACCACCTGTGCAGAGGAACCACTAAGATGGAACGACAAAAAGCACCCAGCGACAGTGAACTTATTTTGAATAGACCTGTCACTACCGTCGAACTGCATACAAGTCTTATGTATAAATCATTGAGGGACATAATTACATTATAAACAATATCTTACACTTAACCTAATTATTACGTTTGCAATAAGTCAAGTTGAACTATTCACAATTCTCACATATGCCACCCTTGTCAAGTGAACCGAATTTATACACTTGGTATGCACCCAAATGCTTGTTGATTTACGTTATCAATTGAGGAATTTACAATTGAAACGCTAAATCAAATCCAACTCTAATAACAATTAACAAGAATTAACCAAAATATTGTGATATCGTTACGGATGCTTCTCGACAATGCATTTACTTTCCTAACGTTTAATTTGTGTATAATATACACTGTATATAGATGTAAAAGCTACACCGTTCCGGAACTATCCCTCGATAATATTCTATTTAATTTTCATATCGGATTTGTGCATTGAATCCTATGTTTTGAAATTTTCATTGCACATTAACAATGAAAATCAGTTCTACGATTAGAGCTCATAAGTGAATTTCTGCATTGAATGAAAAATGTTTTATCGAAAACGGAAGCGGGATATGTGTTCATAAAAAATTTGAAAACCATGTCACATTGGGAAGAAAAACTTTCTGGGAGACATCTAATTGACACTGGAAATAATGGTAAATGAATTCATGTGTAATGACGACTAGCTTACACAGAAATTTGGAGTTCTATATGAAAACACAAAAACCTCTTCTCCTCCTGTTTCTCTTAAGAGGTTTATGTATGTGTATGTATGTGTTTTAGAAGTTTACAGTTGTTATAAGTAAAATTCAGATTATAAGTTTTCTGTTCCTAATATTCGAAAAATCCTTTCTTTGAAATTTTTTTTTCTCCAAGACAAAATTCTCTCAAAACAAACTTTCTTCGAAAAAATGTTTCTACGATTTATATAGTAAACAAACAACTTTCGCATCGGTTTTGGCCAACTTCCGCCCTTCAGCGACCCCACTTTCTATTCATCAAAATGATGCCCGAGTCAATATCTACCGATTTCGACGAAAAAAAAATTTGGTGAAAACTTTTGCCTCGATTTCGACTGACTTCCGCGCCTCAGCGACCAAACTTTCTATCAATCAAAATGATTTCTAAAACTTCCTGAAACCAACTCTCTAAGGATTGTCATTCAAAAGATAACATAAAAATCCAATATGGCGGGACTTGACAGCTGGCAGCCATTTTCTTAGGGTCCCAACAAATTCTCCTCACCAATGCGAATAAACCAACTGTCTAGGTACCCAGAAGATAGCATTTTTCAGTATTCACAAAATCCAAGATGACGTCACTTTCACAGAACAAACCAACTCCCTCAGCATTATCATTACGGAGCTGAAATTTGAAAACTCAAATAAGCGTAACTTATTGCTTACGAAAATCCAAGATGGCGACACTCCGACAGCTGTCAAATATTCTTTGAAGATCCAAAAAACTCTCCTGGCCAAACTCTCTAACGTTCTAGAAGAAAGCAACACTCTGAGTATAGGAGCTTTTCATGCAGAGAGTCAGAGCACATCATTTTTAATTGTTTTGCTCACGTTCGCTCACGTATGACAAATACTATAATCTGATTGGCCAAGAGAAATTTGTATCTCTCACGTATGACATTGTTCAATCAGCTGTTATTTTTCATTGGGAACCTACACTGACGTTCACTCAAAATTTCAGGAAGATTGGCTGTCTAGTACTCGAGAAAAAAAAAATTATTGATAGAACTTGTAATATAGAACATAGTAACCTTCAATAAAATAAACCATTGAAATGGGCTAGTACTCAAATTTCAATCACCGATGGCAAATCACCTATGACCGAATCATGAGTGATTCACCGGTGAATCATCGGTGCTTACCTTGTGAAACATCTGTGATTCCCGGTGAATCATCAGTGATTCCCTTGTAAATCATCGGCGATTCCCCAGTGAGTCATCAGTGATTCATTGGAGAACCATCGGTGGAATATTACGTAGAGATCTAGGACTTTAATAAGGTTTGAGTCTTGGTCTTGGAAGTCTCACATATTGAAACGGACAAATGAGAATTGTAGCAATAATGAAGACAAGACGAAGCAGATTTGATTACAGAACTCACCTCTGGGTTAACTAGAAACATTACAGTCACTGTAAAATACGTTTTGCAAGCCATATTTTGAGGCTAGTAAGTTCAAAGGTTCTGATCAATAACGAATTGAAACTTTTCCTCAAAACAAATATATATTTGTCCTCTCTCACATTGCTTTGAAATATTCTTTCCATATTTTACCGCTTTTAGTGTCTTTCTGCACAGAATAATTTTAATTTCTCGCATTCTCTTATCGTCTTGAAGTTGTTAGCATTTCCTCCGCATCCGCCATATATGAATAAGAGGCACTCATTTTTGGCAGCGTTAAAATAGTATCTATCAATTATAGCGTCACAAAATCCAGAATCGGGAGGCAATGAGCACACTTCATATGATAGTAGAGCTGCTATTGAATGAATACAAACTAATTTGCATCTTATTACGTTTAAATTAGTTCAACTCCACTTACGTTTTGATATGACAAGAGATACAAGGCACAAGACAACAAAGATCCGATAAAAAGATTTCATTTTTTCTTGTGATTCTAGGAGTTCAAACTGCAAACTGTAAATGATCTAAGCCAATATTGAACATTTAATAGTAGCGACAATTTGTATTAATTTTAATGCGTAGTAAAAACACGAGGGAAGCTTGATAAGTCAGTGCCTTTTTTGATAAAAGGATATCACAACAAAAGCCCTTTTTAAAAGGGACGCTCATCGAAAATGAAAATATTTCAAAAGAATTTTGCGTTCTGAAGTTGTAAGCGTCACCCAAATTGATATCAGTTGTTTTGGAAGAAGAGATGAGGACTTGCGTCACGTTTCGCTTTTAAAAAGGGTATTTCTTGAGACAGTTTCTAGTTTTGAAGAAAAAACAAATTTTGGAGAAAAAATTTCCGGCTGAAAAAATTTGCGGCGAAAAAAGTTTTCAGCGAAAAAAAATTTTCAGCGAAAAAAAATGTTGGCAGAAAAAAAATTTCGGCGAAAAGTAATTTTCGTCGAAATCTTCCGGCGAAAGAAAATTTTCAGCAAAAACAAGTTTTCAACGAAAAAAAATTTCAGCGAAAACAAGTTTTCAGCGAAAAAAAATTTTCGGCGAAAAAAAGTTTTCAGCGGAAAAAAATTTCCGAAAATTTGCTTTGACACGAAACATCTATCTTCAACAAAAAAAATCAATTTTGCCCCTAAATCCGTCCTATACCACCGTCGGCCATTTTGCTGGTCACCCTGACACACTACACACCCAACCCAACAACTTTTGCTTTGACACCAAACATCAATCTCCAACTCAAAAAAAATTAATTTTCCCCCTAAGTTCGTCCCATACCACTGTGGGCCATTTTGTTGGTCACCCTGACACACTACACACTCAACCCAATAACTTTTTCTTTGACACCAAACATTTATCTCCATCCTAACACAGTCCAAAAATTTGAATACACTCACTTTTTTTATATGGGCTTTATATGGCGCCTTCTAAGAGCCCTGGCGCCCAAACGAGGCCGGTACCCCCCTTTTTTAAAAGTTATCGAGACGTTTTCGAGCACGAGCCAAAAAAGTAGGTTTTCATACAAATGGCTCTGAAACTAACTAACTAACCCAGTAACTAACAACTAACTAACGTAGAATGTTTCCATTAACTTTGGCTTCTATGAAAGAGCACATTTTCTATGGAAAATGACGATTTTCTAAAGGTCATATCTTCGGATCCACCGGACCGATTTTAATGAGTAAAATGTCGTTTTCAATCAAAATTTTACGTCGAACCAGAGAAACTAGGTCTCAGAAGGCTACGACGCAAGGGAAAAAAGTCAAAACTTAGCTGTATATGGTTTCGAAGTCTACGAAAAATTTTTTCTGAATTTTTTGTTCGTATGGGCGCTCATTCGCGCCCATGATGCACTCAATGGAATGGGTTTTTTTAAACATATATGTGTCTTTTGTTTGTAATTAACACACACGTGTGTGAGCAAACGTTTATACACCATAAGAACATTACACAACACTGCTGCAAGCATAAATATATATAATTGGTGCACAATATTATTGGGGCAAACACATTACACTTGAGTCTTTTAGAAGCAAACCCCGGACGATTCCAACTGTCAAAGTGACGTTTTAAACGTCAAACAAAAACAATTTTCGAAACAATATAACCCTAATAGAATTGAGGAAAAATAAACAGGTTTTTGGATATTTCGAAAAAAAAATTTTTTGTTTGACGTTTAAAACGTCACTTTGACAGTTGGAATAGACTCACTTCTAACAACATTATATTCTGCTTGAATGATGCCTTTTGTAGTTTCCGTAGGATTTCGCGAGATTGTCTCTTTCAAATAACTCTTAAGCCCGAGCCAGATGACTTGACGGTAGAAGATTTGAGTATGGCACTTAATTGTATCGGTGCTATAAGTTATAAAAGTTATAAAAGTCAGAAAGTTCTCAAACAACCCGCGTACATTTTGTGATCCGAAAATCGTGAAACATGAAACATGATAATAAAATACGGTTTTGTTTCATACCTAATTTTCAGGTTCATTCGCAGTTAAGAGTGAATTGTATTTTTATTCTATTACTAATTATAAAAGTCAAAAGTTTGTCTGTTTGTAATTTGTCGGTCACAAGTTTCCAGCGTCCTGGGTCCAGAGTCCTGACCTTGGAAGTATCAAATATTGAAACGGTCAAATGAGAATTGTAACAATAATGAAGACAAGACGAAGCAGATTTGATTACAGAACCTCTGGGTCAACTAGAAACATTACACTCACTGTAAAATAAATTTCGCAAACCATATTTGGAGGTTAGTAAGTTCGAGGGTTCTGATCAATAACAAATTGAAACTTTCGTTCTCAAAACAAATATACTTGTCCTCTCTCACATTACTTTGAAATATTCTTTACATATTTTATCGCTTTTAGTGTCTTTCTGCGCAGAATAATTTTAATCTCTCGCATTGTTTTAACGTCTCAAAGTTGTTAGCATTTCCTTCGCATCCGCCATATGTGAATAAAAGGCACTCATTTTTGGCAGCGTCAAAATAGTATCTATCAAAGCTAGCGTAACAAGATCCAGAATCGGCAGGCAATGGACATATTTCGAAAAATGGAACGGTTGCTAGAATTAAAAGAAAACAAACAAATTTACATCTTATTACCTTTAAATTGGTTCAACTTCACTTACGTTTTGATATGACAAGAGATACAAGGCACAAAACAACAAAGATCAGATAAAAAGATTTCATTTTTGTTTGTGATTCTAGGAGTTCAAACTGCAGACTGTAAATGATCTAAACCAATGTTGAACATTAAATAGTAGCGAAAATTTGTATTAATTTTAATGCGTAGTAAAAACACGAGGGAAGCATGATAAGTCATATAAATACATATGCTTGGTGCACAATATTATTGGGGCAAACGCATTACACTTGAGTCTTTTGGAAGCAAAACCCGGTCAATTCCAACTGTCAAAGTGACGTTTTAAACGTCAAACAAAACAATTTTTTGAAACCCTATACCCCTGATAGAATAGAGGAAAAACAAACAGTTTTTTTGATATTTCGAAAAAATAATTTTTGTTTGACGCTTAAAACGTCAGTCACTTTGACAGTTGGAATAGACCGGGTTTTGCTTCCAACAGACTCACTTCTTACATCATTATATTCTGCTTGAATGATGCGCTTTGTAATTTCCGTAGGATTTCGCGAGATTGTTTCTTTCAAATAACTCTTAGGCCCGAGGCAAATGTATTGACGGTAGAAGATTTGAGTATGGCACTAAATTGTATCAGTGCTGCGTATGATGAAAGATATAAAATTCAGAAAGTTCTCAAACAACCCGCGTACATTTTGTGATTCGAAAATCGTGAAACTAGTTTTCACTGATGCGGTTTTGTTTCATACCTAATTTTCAGGTTCATTAGCAGTTAAGATTAAATTGAATTTTTATTCTATTTTAGTAATTTTTGATACAAGTTACTTATGAATGTAGTTTAACGCAATAGATGTGAGATTGCCGATACGAGCCGAAGGCGAGTTCGGCAACACATCGTGTGTGTTAAACTACCAGCATACATAACGTGTATCAAACAACGTTTTTTGCAATTCAAAGTCAAAAACGAGATTTTCTTTTAATATAAAAATTCAATTGAAGTAGTGCGTAAAAGTACCTTCATCGCACAAGTGCGTAAAGAAACCGTCATCGCACTAGTGCGCCAAAATGACTTCATGCGACACCGAAATGACGCACGAAAAAGCGAGTTTTTGTCGGTGAATTGCAAAAAAATATAATTTTAAATTGTTGCTCGTACACTAACACATGTATATGTAACAACAGTAAGCGTTTTTTTAGACCCGTACGAAGTACGTAGGTCTGATGCGTTTACTACCACGTTTGTTACATTGCGAATTCGAACCCGGGAGTAAGGGGGAACCTTTTTTTGTTGCCTCCAGATGACAAATCAGCGAAAAAAACAATGTCCGTCTGTCGGTCTGCCTGTCTGTCTGTCGGTCAGTCTGTCGGTCTGTCTGTCCGTCAATACGATAACTTGAGTAAATCTCGACCGATTTTCAAAAACTTTTTTTTTTCCTGAAAGGTAGTCGAAAAATATTTTATGAGATTGAATCTGGGTACTGTCGGCCCAAGGGCCGCCGAGCCAGGGCCGTTTAAGTGGTTTTTGGTCTTTTGCACATAACTCGAGTAAATCTTTTCTGATTTTCATAAATTTTGTTTTGTTTGAAAGATCTGGGCATGGCCGACAATTTATGGAAGAAACTTTTTTTAATTTGAGTCCTTGGACTTAGCTAGGGCACTAAAAAAGAGTCTCTGCTAGGGCTCTATGTGTTTTTTGTACATAACTCGAGTAAATCTTTAACGATTTTCAAAATTTTTTTTTGTTTGAAAGATATGGGCATGACCGACAATTTGTGGAGGAAACAATTTTCGATTTGAGTCTTTGGCCTTAGCTAGGGCACTAAAAAAGAGTCTTTGTTAGGGCCCTACGTGTTTTTTGTACATAATTCGAGTAAATCTCTTCCGGTTTTCAAAAACTTTTTTTTGTTTGAAAGATCTCGGCACGGCCGACAATTTATAGAAGAATTTTTGCCTGTGCTTAGGGCTCAAGTGGGCCTCATGTGGGCCTCATGCAGAGCAAATTGAGAGAAACATTTTCGTCTATGGAAGTATGTATCCGAGGCCTCTATTTAAGGCCCTAGGTCACTAAGGTCGGCCCTAGTCCAAAAAATAGTTTTTTGCTATGTTGTGGACAAAATTGAGGAGAACATTTTTCTCTACTTGGAGGTCAATTTTGTGCGTTCGGAGAATTTTTTTACACCGTTACTTCGGACGGGTTTTTCAAAATTGCCCTACAGGCAATTTCCAATACGGTCTAATGTGAACACAACATTTACTTAAATACGTTCCAGTCTTTTCGTAACATCAACTCTGTTTGCCGCATCTATTCTGATACGTACGGGTCCCTTCTATGTTTTTGTTCTAGGAACTAAGCGCACTTTGGGCTATGCCACCTAAAAACACCTGTTCGTTCTCATAATCGCATATCCATTAATTCGGATTTAATGTATTGATACCAATGACAAATATCTCAACAAAGTAAATTGAACTATTTTTTCAGTTATCAGTAACTGAAGTAAACGAAATGTTTAATTTTAATTATCAAAACGCGTAAAACTGGGTTCTTTAAATTACATTCCTTTCTATCACACTCTTGACTATTAATATTGCAAATTCATCGTGCATAAAGTATACACGCATATTGTAATCGGAAAGTGATTGATGATTTCTAGATTGTAATTAGTTAATTACAGAATAAATTATTTACTTCAAGCAAGCGGGAATATTCATTATTCGTTTACTTTCAGCCTTATCTGCTAATACTAACTAAATGAGGGTGGGCGCGCATTCGAAAGTTTAGTTATTTCGAAAACACTTATCTACAAAGTTGAAATACTATGAAAACGAAGAAAAGAATTTCTTGATCGATTACCCCAGATAACACAAGACCACATGAAATGTATTTTTGATGTCATCAAAAAGTGTGTCATCGTACATTAAATGTGTGTATGGAAATCTACGTGGACCGTTACATTTTTTCCACATTTTTCTCATTTCACTGCAAATGGTGTACACTTTCTACACATTTACATTAGAGATGAGCGGGTCGATCATTTTTCGAACCCGACCCGATTAAAATTTTCGAAACCCGAAACCCGAATTGTTTCAAAACCCGACCAGGACCGTACCAGACACTCAAGTTTTTCGAAACTCAAAACCCAAATTACTTCAAAACAAAAATTATTTCAAGGCCCGACGGACGTCTGCATTCTTCACGGACCTTAGACTACGCATAAAATTTTCGAAACCCGAAACCCGAATTGTTTCAAAACCCGACCAGGACCGAACCAGACACACAAGTTTTTCGAAACTCAAAACCCAAATTACTTCAAAACAAAAATTATTTCAAGGCCCGACGGACGTCTGCATTCTTCACGGACCTTAGACTAAAACAAAATTCGTGTAATGTAAGATGATAAAATTTAGACGAGTTTTGTAAAATATAAAAAGTCAATAAAGGGTCGGGACCTGAATAAAATGATACAACAACCGACCCGGACCGTATCCGACCCGATAAAATTTTTGGAAACCCGAAACCCGAAACCCGAACTGTTTCCAAACCCGGCATCGATCATGGTCCTTAGATGCCAAATCAGCAAAAAAAACTTTGTCCGTCCGTCCGTAAGCACGATAACTCGAGTAAAACCGATTTTCAAAATCTTTTTTCCCCTGAGAGGTAGTACCAAAGGTAGGTTTGGTATTGCAGCTAGGGCCGCCTAAGTGGTTTTCGGTCTTTTCATTATTTTTTTGTTTCAAAAGTCTGGTACAATTTATGAAAGAAACTTTTTTAATTTTGAGATTTTGGACTCAGCCAGGGCCCTAACTAACTGAGTCTCTGCTAGGGCCCAACGTGTTTTTTCTACATAAACCGGGTAAATCTTATCCGATTTTCAAAATCATTTTTTTTCCTGAAGGATATTGAATAAATGATAACGAATTTGAGTTTGGGCGACATCAGTCAAAAATTGTCGTAGTTATAATCGAAGAAGTGGTCGGAAACGTGGTTTTTTGAAGGTTGGTGAAACTTTCGTGTTGTAGAGTAAAAAGTAGCGAACATTCCTGTCCATTGAAGTATGGGCAGGGGAGTGACAGTCTTTAGTTTTGATCTCTGCAAGTAATACTCAACGTGAAGTTGGCTGCAATTGCAACCGAAATCATTTGTTTTTTGAACTTTTCATTGAAGTCAGCTGATTTTGGTTGCAATGGAGTTAGCTTCAGTCGAAACTACGGCTAACTTCACGTCGAATATTACTTGCAAAGATCAGAACAAAAGACTGTCACACACCTGGTCGGAGGCCTCTCATAAATGCTCTAGGTCGATTCAAAGATCGGCCCTAGTACAAAAAAAACTTTATCCGTCTAGACCATTTTCATTTATCTCGATATATCTGTTCTCGGTAGATAATATAAGATTATTTATACATTGTGGAAGCGAGTAATAACCGTTCAAGTGTATATTACACACAACGAGCGAGCGATAGCGACCAAGTGTGTGTAATATACACGCGAACGGTTATTCGAGTGTCCACAATGTGTAAGTGGCACATTCTATGCGTCGTATTTTGTATCGGAACTGGGAACGGCGTTTCTCCGGCTTAAGAACGCTCAGACGCACGTGGTGATATAATAAGAAAGTTTCAATAAATGTTTCATCTACAACTTCTTCATACAACGTAATCCCAGTTCATACACATTCATAAATTCAATTTTTATGTAGAATGTGCCAAGTATACTATTTTACTTTAATAGCGACGATTCGTCGAACATTAAGCACAAGTACTGATGGCCGAGCGAGCTGGGGCACGGTAGCGCTAATTGTTTGAGATGAGGTATCGGGGTTCAATTCTGATCGCTTTTTTTTACTTTTTTTTTAACTTTTTTTATGTTTCTTTCTTGCACAAAATATTCAAATTATTTCATCTAGATAGAAGAAAGTGAAATAAAAAAAATTCGCGCATGCTTGAACCTAAATGCACATTTTATATAAATATATATAACACAACCGAAGATTATGTTACAATGAACAACGCGCATGTGCATTCGAAAACAAAATTTCGAATTAAACACACACACACGTGAGGTTCCATTCAGAGCCAATACATTTTTTTATTGTATAGTAGCGATATGTCAAGCGGTATCCAATCCACAAGTATTATATACTAATTCCTTTTATGAGGTGTCATTAGCTGCGATAATATAATTCTCAATTCATGCGTTTAATAAGATCATGTGGTGTAGTGGTTAGCATCGTTGATTGGAACGCGGGGCGTTTTGTGTTCGACTCTCAAACGGTTTTTTTTTAATTTAATATTTCTAGTCCAGCTGGTTATTTATCGCCCTAGACAGTGGAATTTATCCCTCTAGACGGATAAATACTGAGAATAATGCAATAAATTTTCATTTTCCGTCTCAAAAATTGGCATTTAATGTGAGACGTATCGTCGCATATACACTTACGGAAATATATTTTTGCATCAAATAGAATTTTGTACTTCTGCGCAAGTTTTTGCAGTGTTAAAAAGCTGCGCAGAAGTACAAAATTCTATTTGATGCAAAAATATATTTCCGTAAGTGTAAAGTAATTGTACGCACCTCTTGCCAAAATTGTTATCTTGACTTGTGGGCATGATGAATCTCGCCTTCGGCTCGAACCTACATGCCCCGCGTAAAAATAACAATTTATTTATAGCGTTTTCGTTTCATTTTTGGCTCTCTTTCTCTCTTGTTAGCATACAGTTTCACATCATATGCAAGAAGATTATGGATTTAGAAAGAATTTGATTTGAAGATAAAATATGAGTAGATATAAACTGAAAATTCCATTATCTGTCAGCTTAATTTTAGCATAACTTCAGGCTAAACAAATTCCGAGAAAAGTATTTTCGTTTTGCATTTTTCCATTAAAGTTCTATTTCTATTTCTGCAAAAATATTAAATGTTTGTGACAGTCGAGACTACGAATTAATAAATTAATTTTAACTGGCCTCGATTCGTAAATTTTGGCATTTTTAAACATAAAGTCACTTTGAACAGAAATGCTGTTGCCACACGAGTACTTTAACAGAACAGCTTTAGTGGTTTGATCTTATGCATCATTAATCTCCAATCAATTTATTTGTTCGCTTTTTTTTTCGTGACGTCGCTTTTTTTCCTCCCCGCAGATAAATGAATCTAGACCGTTGATTTCATTTTCGATACGAATTTGAGGGCGGAGGTTAAACAAAAATAACATAAAGCATACATTCTCAATATTTATGGAAGTATATGGAGATGGAAATTTTGATCGATGAGACATTAATTTCCTGCAAATTAGGTTCAATATTAAAGTATATGACAACATTGTGTGAAAAATGTTTGAAAGTCGTCAGCTTTTTGGTTGGATTGCGAATTCTGATTCGGAACCGATTCTAAATTGGTTCGATTGGGACTCGAAATGATTTTCTTTGATATTTTAATCTAAATTTTCGCTCACTTATCCTGACTTTCATGCTTCAATAATATTTTTCGATTTAAATAAAGGGGCACGTCAATCGCACACTCACATAACTGCTTCGAATTCAGTGCTCATCAGGCATAGGAATCACGAATTTATATTTCAAAGCGATACAGACAATCTATAATGTGAGCGATGAGCGTGCGACATTTTCTCAGAACAGAGAAGTCTGACAATTTTCGAAACTTTGAAACGTGTTCTTGTTCTTATTCCAGTTAATGGAAAAGAACATTGAACTTAGTCCTCTTAGTACGAGGTGAAAATAGTTAATGAAGGCAATTTTTACTCACCGATTACCATTTCTGTCCATCGACTTACATAAAACCATTAATTATTTTATTAAAATTTTGAATTCTTTTGACTTTCACAGGCCTCTTCCCTATACTGGGCAGTTGTACATCTGAGACTCTGAGACCGTTGCATTTATTCAATGTGGTTACGGCACCGATCAGATCGAGGTAAGACAAATTCATCATTTGCAGCATTTTTCGGTATATCATCGTTGCTGGAGAGTAGATCAAACATTATGTTGTATAACGCCTCGTATTGATTTTTTACTTCTAGCCACTGTAGAAATGGTCAAATACTTGTCTCGATTCTCGATGAAATCGTTAGAATAAATTTTTGATTGCCGAATTTTCGCACTCAGACTTTATAGAACACTCTTACAACAATGATCAATTTGAAAACATTTTTAAGCATTTTGCAAGAGTTGAGTTTGGGTGGGATAATTTGAAAATTATAGTCGTGAAGATGATAATGATTGATGTAAAAATAATTGTTTTGGGTATTTCTTATGAGAGGTTTCATGGAACAATGATGGAAAATTCATACATAATTATGTAAAATTTATGTAGGTCATGTAAAAAAAATGTACAAAAGATGGGTAATTAATGTGACAACGATGAATTTTGTTGCTTTATTTTCCATTATAAATTACAAAGGTATTTGCATCATTTTAAAATTTTTTACATCAGTTTTTCATTATTTACATACATTTTACATCATTTTTACATTAACGAAAAATTTATGGATAAATAATGTAAAATTTGTTGAAATGATGTAAATGTTTTCTAATTCTGAATATGGAAATAATTGTAGAATACATAATTTATACATCATTTTAACATGATTTAAAAAAAGTTTACATTATTTATCCATAAATTTTCCATTGATGTTACAATTTATGTAAATCATGCTAAAATAATGTAAATGCTTCTCTAGTTTGTAATGTAAAAATGATGGAAAAATAATGTAACAAAATCCATCGCTGTTACATCAATCATTCATCTTTTGCACATCTTTTTTACATGATCTACATGCATTTTACATTATTTTGCATTAATTTTCCATCACGTTTCCATCGAACATACCAAAGCCTATTTTCGAGAAAACGTTTTCTCGATTTTCGTGAATTTTCTCGATTTTCTTGAAATTTTCTCGAATTTCTCGAAATTTTCTTGAATTTTTGGATTTTGTAAAAAGACTACTTTGAGAGCAAAAATGAAACCATATTATAAATTCTCCGATTTTCGAGAAAATGTCGAGACTGTCAAGAAATTTTTAAAAGAAAATCGAAAAGATTGAGAAAATTTCGAGAAAGTTTTAAGAAAATCGAGAAAATTTCAAGAAAATCGAGAAAATTTTAAGAAAACCGAGAAAATTTCAAGAAAATCGAAAAAATTTCAAGAAAATCGAGAAATTTTCAAGAAAATTGAGAAAATCGAGAAAATCTCAAGAAACTCAAGAAAATTTCAAGAAAATTATTTGATCGATTTAAAAATCTTACACGCGATAACAGTTTGGAATCAAAGCAGAAATTGCTTGGTTTGCCTTCTCGATCGCTACGTTTGTACCTATGTCCTGTACAAAAACATCTGTTGAAATGTAATCGCGCCTTCAGCTTCTCCATCGTTACAAAGCGACCGATCTATGACAGATTCACCTGCTGAATTGTCTCCTAGGACTCGCAATCAAAGTGAGGAAGTATCAAATGCAACAGTCGTACAGTAGACGAGCACATCAGACCCAACACAAACCCCTCCTGCCTTCTTTCTGGTCGAGGCGGCCAACTGGCCGTGAAACACAGATCCTATGATCCTTTGTTCCTTCCCCGTTACTCTTCTATCATTCCACCTAGTCATGTATTCTGTCTTAGTTAGATTCCCACATTTAAATGTTCCCATTTCAGAACGCATAGTTGTAACCGGTACGCTGAATAAGCCTCGTCGTCTGAGCACACGTACTACGATACATCTTCTAGCCTCCGGCACAAGCCGTACACGCCAAATGAATCTCGCTGTTTGGGCCTGGACATTACGATACATCAGCCTCCGACTTAACTATGCTTATTCTAAACGAGCCCGTAAATGCGGTGTATCACACACAACTGAAATACCTTTTTCTAGGGCATTTGTATGAGCAACCATTAATCTGTTTGTTGGACCACATGCTTAACGTGAATTCCGAACCACGCCTATATATTGTAGCTGCATATATAGGATTTCATCTGGTGTTCATTGTATCTCCGCCTTAAGATAGACTCAGATATCTGTACACAGAATTCGTCGTGTATGGGTAACGTCATACATGTCGTTCTTCTGTGTACGGTTCGTTGTGGACACCAAACACCACAACTACCCATTTTTAGAAACTTGGGTGTGCTTAGGAACGTTACTTTCATGCTACAAATTGAAGAAAAATCCTATACAGAATTTTATCCTCACCGGGCTTGAACCCGGGTATTCTTGGTGGAAAGCCAGTACGTTACCACTGAGCTAACCCCTTCCCAACCCCTCCTGCCTTACAGGAAATACGACACCCAGCGCAAATATCTTCCGACGTACAAGAAAGTTTAAACCAAGACGAAATCGCTTTTGTCGTGCAGCAATTAAGACCAATACGTGCGAGAATGCGTAACAAGCTTTCATTTCCTGTTCCTGACTATAAATAAAAAAAAATCAAAAAAATTGTAATAATAATCGAACCAGTTCCACAATTACATGTTTCCTCCTCAATTTAGTAAATTTTCTCGTTTATGTAGGATTTTTTTTAAATCCTAGCGTTTTCTCAATTTTCTTGAAATTTTCTTGAAATTTTCTCGAAATTTTCTTGATTTTCTCGAAAATTTCTCGATTTTCTCGTTTCTCTTGAAATTTTCTCGATTTTCTTGAAATTTTCTCGATTTTCTCGGAATTTTCTTGATTTTCTCGAAAATTTCTAGATTTTCTTGAAATTTTCTCGATTTTCTTGAAACTTTCTCAATTTTCTTGAAATTTTCTCGATTTTCTTGAAAAATTTTCTCGAAAATAGGCTCTAGAACATTTACATATTATTACATCAAAAATGTAATTTTGTCGAAATCTAATTTTGAAGTCAACTCTTCGAGTGATAAGATCGAAACTGGAGTCACAAATTTAGAAACTCCTTTAGCTGCATTACAGTACCCTTCGTAATTCCTTTGTGACAAAACGAAGCGTTTTCATAAGATTTAACAAACTAAAGTGCTGATTTCGTCGTTTACGACTCATCAGTACACCTTGCAAAATAACCACACGAATTCATAATTCCTGTACTTCAAAGCGTTCAAAACACTACTTCACTAAGTCGTTCGTTTCGATTCAGGTGGTATATAAGAAAGTGCGCTATTCATAGAAGTCATCATTCTGTGCTGATATGCAGGTGGTCTAGTAAGCAAGGTGTACCGACGAGTCGTAAACGACGAAATCAGCACTTTAGTTTTTTAAATCTTATGAAGACGCTTCGTTTTGTCATAAAGGAGTTATGAAGGGTACTATAATGTTGATACAAGGGTGGAATTTAAACAACAGTAAGTACCTAACTTGTTGAGGACAAATTTTCTTCAAGTGCCAATAGTACTAAAAAAACTTTTGTTCTTTAGCTGATTTCTCAAGTGTAATTTTACTAAAAAATATAACTTTTTAATAAGATTTTATGTCGAATGCATTTCGGAAGGCCTATCTTCCATCTACACAACTAAAACATTTGAAATTCTAAATATTGGAATCACATCTCTAAGAAGAATCGCCGAAAATTTCAAACCACCGTCAAAGTCTCAAACTTTGACCGGCTCTCTTAACTCTGATCGATGTTGTACCGTTTTTTCATACATTTTTGCAATTTTCCAAACTTTCTACAACATCGAAAGTGTAACCCTGTCTTTGCTGTGTTTTATAAAAAGCAAATTATAAATTACCTTTTACAAAATGTCATGGATAAGCTTCCGTACAAGTAAAAAGTTTTCGGCGGTTTGCAATTCAACGGTTTTTTCGGCGATACTTCTTTTTGGATAGAAACATCGTCATGACAACTAGACTATGCCGAAAAATTCGGCGTTATTTTTCGGCAATACTTCTTGGGGATTTTTGTCTCAGGAAGAGCGAAACAAGGAGTGGCTACATTTGCGCTAGTATTTGTATTCCTGTTCAGAATAACAATTTACTAAAAGAAGACAACAAAATCTCGCGACTAACGAAACAACAGGTGAAATCTGTTTCAAGCAGGCGTAAAATTATCGCATAGAGTAAAAGGATTTACATGTAAAATGTTCAAACATAATACAATTTTCTATTATCTTCAACCATAATACTGGCTTAACCAACATACCACAAATCACCCAATAAGTATGGTACGTTACATATATGCGACATTGCGGTATATTTGAGCTTAAGTTTATCTTTCTCTATAAGAGTTTATCGACAATGAGATAAAATAACTGTGTGACATGTTTTGATATGTTTTTATAGCAATATATGATGAAGAAACGCCCAAACATATTCCTTTTGTAATTAAACATTGTTGCTCAATTATTTGATTATACGCAAAAAACGCATGTCATGTGTGAAAATCAAGTATGGCATATTGTAAACTAAAGGGTTAATTGGGTACTACACACACTATGTTTGTTGTAACTCTATAGAATTGCAAAAGTTTGTTTCACATAAAAGCTTTTATACACCAAAATACCAAGAAACTTGCAAAGTTTTCAAGAGAAAAACTTTAATTTGAAATATGTTGTTCGTACATCATGTTCTTTTTATGTAGTGTGTGATTTGAATAGGATCTCATTTCAGTTGCCTGTGCTGCTCTACATATTGAATATGAACAATGAACTTCGTTTCGGACAAAGTTTGTCCAAGGTACTCGTTAATCAACCAAGTCTCTTTACCTTAGTCTTATCAATGCTTTTAAATCGAGTGTAGTATGAAACATCGTGACGTAAAGGAAGTGTAACTTAATAATGCAGAAGAAGGCAGGGCCGAAATAGTAACTACTATGCAGACACGCCGACTTCACCTCTTCCCGTGGGGGGCAAACAGGGCCGTATCTAGAGTCCAATATCAGACCGAGCCCAAGCCCATGGAACTAATTCCAGCCCATCACGAATGGGAAGTATGGAATTGTAGCCAGTTCAGATAAAGCAACATTACGAGAGCTTTAAGTACTATGATCAAAGATTAAAAATTGCGAGCGAAGCGAGCGAAATTTTTCATACTATGTTTCTTCGAAAACAAAAAAACTCGTACAGATTCAAAACAATCGAAGGCCGCTAACGTTTCGTTCAGTGCCTTTATCGGCTGCTAGAGACAAAATCATCAGCGGGGTGAGAAACGGGCCGAAAATCAAGTTTGTCTGCCAATACAAAAAATTCTTTTACGTGTCACTCTGCGAAAATGATTTTCTCACCGCATGAAAATGTAGCCGTATCCTTATTCCTTTTCAAAAATAAAATATTTTTGATTGATCTTACACTACGGAATCAACTTAAATAAAAACGTTTTTCCACTTCTTTTTTTAAATTCCCGAGAAATGTTCGGACATTGGAGCCTTGCACAAAGGTTCTTTCTATGTAAAATTAACACCATCATCAAGGGCAGTTTTAAATCTGTGATTTTGTAGGATTTTTTGGCAAATTTACTCTTAAATTTGAGATGGTTACTTAGTGTCCCGGCTTCCCGTGGGGGGCGTCGCCCCCTACGAATTCTGCCGTTGGGGGCGACGGCCCCAGCTAACCGTGGAAGTCGGCGTGTATGCTACTATGACACGATCGTAGTACAATTGGGGAACAGTGTGTTACCTGTAAGAATACGCTTCATATATTTTTTGAATTTCGGCATCGAATTTTACCCGTATAGGGAGTTGTAGGTAACGTATTTGCTGTGGCAGTTCTTTGAATCACTAGGACGGAAAGTGAGGATTTTCCATGTGTCTCTGTATTGTAACCGAGAAGCTAATTGTTACAATTAGAGATAAGCGGGTTGCCCGTAACTTCGAAAAACTCGACCCGAACCCGAACCCGAATTGTTTTTTTTTGGGTTCATGGGTTTCGGGTTTCGAAAATTTTAATCGGGTCGGGTTCGTTCCGGGCCGGGTTTGGAAACAGTTCGGGTTTCGGGTTTCGAAAATATTTGTCGGGTCGGGTTCGGTCCGGGTCGGGTTTCGAAAAATGGTCGACCCGCTCATCTCTAGTTACAATCTGTTTCGATGTATATAAATACAGAGACACATGGGAATTCCGAAGTGTGCGTTCTAGTTATTCGAAAAAATTTTCATACAATATGCACCGAAATGCACAAACACATCAATCAACATTTGCACATATTTCTCCAATAAATTTTATACGCAATTTACCACACATAGCTCAACGTCAGGTACAGATGGCACGATTTCCGTAATGGGAATCACTTTTCCGACCTAGGAATCACTTTTCCGTACTAGGACACACACACATTTCAGAGGTCTGCATTTCGTTGCTTTCCGAACCAAAACGATCGATGAAAAGTAGTGCTTTCGGTGCATACTGTATGAAAAGTTGTTTTTAGCTAACAGAACAAAGATTTACTTCGATACTTTGGTCTTGCGTCTCACAAACTTATAGACTCAATCAAGTAGTAAAGTGGCTGCCAAAATGGTAATTGTTATCTTGACCGTTACGCCGCGGAGAGTACTTGGGATCTGTTCATAAATAACGTCCACGTTTTTCTAAAATTTTTGACCCCTTCCCTCTTCCGTCGCTTTTCATATTTTTTCAGCCTTTTAATTACGTCCAAGTCTGTACAATTTACATCCGTAAGCGAGTTCTGTACAACGGAACATCATGAAAACGGCCTGAGTCGATTGCTGGCTAAGTCTTCGATAAAGATTTGCTATCATTTGCTAGTAGTTGTAGTCGAAAATCCTCCGAAAACCTTCAAAGGTATGTGTAACTCATTAGGGTCTTCCAAAAAAATTGTGTAAAAATCACAATTTGTCTGTTAAAAGTTAAATACCTCATAAAAATTAAACGGGACTTTCGGAAGAATGTTTTTTAAAAAAATGTCATTTCAAAGTCGCGCAAAGTCATTCACATTTGGTCAGCTAGTAACAAACTGGTAGAAGATACAGCATTTTGATGTTCTGCGATATTACTAGCCAAAGATTGGCCTTTCATTCTGCTTTGGGACTAAATTATGCATCTCGAACAGATTTTCAGATATTTGAGGTTATGTCTAATTTTTTACAAAAACCCGACTACAAATATCTCGAAACATGCCAGAGATATTGAAAGAGTTAAAAATGCTGATACAGAATTCGACTCTTTTCTAGAAAGAACTACGTTTGAATTTCTTACCGCTACGGCACTGTAGTCGAATTTTTGTGAAAAATTAGACATATCCTAAAATATCCTAAAATCTGTAGGAGATAGATAATTTAGTCCCAAGGTAAAACGAAAGACCTATCTTTGGCCAGTAATATTGCACAACATCAAAATGCTGTATCTTCCACCAGTTTGTTACCAGCTGACCAAATGTGAATGACCTTTGCGCGACCTTGAAATTACATTTTTTTTTTAAAACACACATACGTTTATTATTATTATTTCGCATGTATTTACATCTTAGGTATTACATTTCATTTGCAACAGTTCATTAAGTATACTTACATTTAAATCTCATACTAACTTCATGTATAACATCTAGTAATTATGTTCTAAGTAGCATGTTGAGAAGGTGTTGTATTATCGTACAGTTCGATGCTTAATCGGCCGGGAGGAAGGTTGTGATACTAACAGTTCGACTACCAGGCGACGACTTTTCGAGACGATGACGTAGGCTTGTGTCGTTTTTTTCTGGGTGTCATCATTCACAATTTCTTGCTCTGTCATTGGCTCCATCTATGAGAGCAGAAGTACAGGAATGCCACCCACGTGTTTCACTCCTCATTGTTCTTTGCGTGTACCAGCGCTAGCGGCATATGAGTGACGTCATATGTTTGTGAGTACTACAGGTGTGCGCCGGTCGAATTTTCTCGACGGCGGCTATAATTTTCTTTTTGAAGAGTCGGCGGCGGCGGCTTGAATCGGCTGAAGATTTCCTTCCGGCGGCTCCGCCGACAAATGTTAAAGATTTTTTCGGCGGCGGCGGCGATTTTCGGCGCTAAACGGAAAGTTATCTTCAATAAAATTACTTATTTTGGTTCAGAATGTTTTGTTGAACCCGTGAACAAAACGCTTCATTCTAACATGGCGTAGATCCAGACTAGAGTGAAGGGATGAATCTTGATGATTTTTTTTCCTTTGAAAGGTGAATCTATCCCATTCAAGTTCAAAAATGAGCGAAATCACTCGAGATATGGTCAAAAAGTTGTCCAAAAACGTGATCTTTCGAGAGTCGGTGAAACTTTGTCGCATATGCTCGGCAAGTATTTAATGGAAATTGTTCAATTCGTTGACAAATGGAAGACTTTCATCTTAAGAAAGTATGGAAACCCTTTTTTTTTTTAAAAATCGATTGAGTGGCTCGGACATTAGAGCGAATGGAATGGATGAAACTCAGTCAA
This sequence comes from Pseudolycoriella hygida, assembly GCA_029228625.1. Lineage (NCBI taxonomy): Eukaryota > Metazoa > Arthropoda > Insecta > Diptera > Sciaridae > Pseudolycoriella > Pseudolycoriella hygida. The sequence goes on along the minus strand of CM055403.1, from coordinate 183,946,096 downwards.
CTCGGCCAAAATTTATAACATGGTATAGAGATTCACTTTCACTTACGAAGTTGTAAAGGATCAAAATTCAGCGAAAACGTGTTTTGGGGATTTCCCGATTCAGGGATTTAGCCACTCCTAGAATTGGGAGTTGCTTCCGAAGGCAAAATTATGGGTTTCAGAGGCCCTAAGGCATATTTCGAGGGGGTTTTCGACATTATCTTGGGTAATTTCTGTGCGTCGATGAAATAATAGTTCTAAAAGAACCTGAATGTGTTTTGCTACTAACATATGTCACCATACCAGAGGCACATTCATAGGTCTTAGAGCCTCAGCTTCGCCATGTGACTTCTGAGTTCATAATGGCCAGTGCTCGCTTACACCACCCTGCCGATGTGTCACCTTTCCATCTCTCGCAGACTCTGAGTCCACCACGGTTTCAATTTGGGAAAGAAGCTCCTCCTCACTTAACGCCCTCTACAGAAGGATTGGGGCACTGGTGGGAACGGTTCGAGACCACTCACCTGCGCTGCAGAGCGTGTAATCAACCATTGGGTAGAAAATAATGTTTATCTTTATGATGAGATTAGTTTTTGACAAAGAGTCGAAATGAGATAAATATCTTTGATACGAGAGGCGCAACAATTTCTCAATTCAAAATAAATGTTTCCAATGTTTTCATGCGAAACTTTAAAGATTTTTTTATGAAAGTCTACGAAAGTTTCGGTAGTTTGCGCCGAAATTTTACAAAAAAAAGAACCGGTGGCTGGCGGCGGCGCAGTGTTTTAAATTCTTCGTCGGCGGCGTGATCGACTGAACAATTTTCAATCGGTGGCGGCAATGGCTGGGACTTTACCTAAATTTTCGGCGGCAATCGGCGCTTCTGCAGCCGGCGCACATCTCTAGTGAGTACCGTAAAATGGGGTGAATAGGCACACTTTTGATCTTCACAAATCACAATAAGAATATATTTTTCACTTTTTTGCTAATTGGCTTCTTTAAAAACATGAGTTCGTGGGTGCATTTGTGATTAGTAAAATTTCCTACTAAATTTTGGGATGTAAAATTCGTCTTTTCTTCGAAATTCTTGAAAAAACTTTGATTCTAAAATTCGGGGTGAATAGAAACAAGAAATTCGGACAATGATTAAACGTTAATTTTTTCAATAATAACCCCATTCACTACAGTGTCTTAGCAAGATTTCCGACTCCTCAACTTCAATAAAAACGGTCTGACCACCGATTTTCTTTTCCTTTTTTTTTTGTTGCGAAAAATCATGGAAGGGCTGATGTTGTGTTTTCGTGCTGCTTTTCTACATGTCATCCCTCTCTCATCGTCAGATATGGCCCTCTCTCATCGTCAGATATGGCTGCCTGAAGTATAGCTGGCGTGTTTTTTTTTTTGTAAACTTTTCCGTCCAGTTTTCTTTTATAGACTCGCGGCATTATTTCTTTTGTTTCTAATCACCCCGAAAAAGAAATATTTGTGACAGCCGATCTATTTTTGTATGTTTTAATTTTAATGATATCAACTTACCTTATGTAATTTTTGATTTAGAACTTCCATAAACTAATAAATAAACGAAAAAAAGGTCCTCGATGAACTTGTTGTAAAATTTCTATTTTCTGTTAGCAAAGTTTGGCACGGTAATTTATTTTGATACTTCAACATTAAACAAAGACATGACGAAAAGTCATGGCAAGAGTGTTGACAATCTGAAAATGTTGTCAACCTGACGAAAGAAATGTACATAGTCCCAGTTGAAATATTTTCTGAATAAAGAATATTACTTTGCGAGAGTGTATAATATGAACGACGAACTCTCCAACTTTTCGTTTCAAATCACCCCTGCGTGCTTAGTCACCCCATTTTACGGTACCCCATTTATGAAGCTTGGGTCAACTTAGGTACGTCGTACAATCTATAATTTCTTAGAGAAAAATTCCTCGTTCCGGGTATCGAACCCGAGCCTTCGCGGAGGAAGTCCAGCGCGTTCACCACTGAACCACCCGTCCCTCTCACACACATACGTTGAATGACCTTGACCAGCACTCCTTTCTACGCGAAATTTTTTGTGAACATAGAAAATCTGTTTAATTGACCTCCGATCGACCAATGCGGGCCCGAGATAATAAAAGAAAAACAAACGAAAGCGAAATTATGAAAAGTTCTTCGTATTCAACATTGCTAACACATTACATTAACTTACGTTACCAAACATATATCTTCAAAAACCAACCACTTAACCGAAAATGCCGCAGGTTAAATTAAAGTTTAAAACTTTTACAGCAATGATAAAGTTTTTATATTTTTATGTGAAAGTGGTGGAAAATTGAGCACAAAAAATATTATTTTTATTTTCGTTAAGGAAAGTGCACTTTTACGGATACAGATATCTGCCATGCCATGCCATAAAAAAAGGGGTTTCATTTTTATTATTATAATAATCTGCAAAAAAAGACCCCTTTGTTTTCTTGTTTTTCACTGTCATTAATCATTCATTAGATGATGGTTATATTTATGGCAGTTAAACGCTCCAATTCCCGCGCACAAAAACAGCAAAAAGTAATTTTCTTCCAAAGTGCTTTAAAATGTTTCATTTTCTTGTTTATTAGTCTGAAGTTAGTAATGGAAGTACTACCATTTTGCTTTAGTGCGTGTACTTGCTTTAAAATGATTTGACAAGATTTAACCTTAGCGTATTTATGATTTCCGAATGGATGAAATATTACTCGACTTGCAAAGTGAATTATACATTGGGTATTAATCAAATTGTTTGCAGAGAATTGACTAGCTAAGAAATATAATTTTTTCACAAGTATTGTTTAGGTCGCAACATTTATGTTTATGCTGATAATAAATCGTCCCGTCACACGACGTTGTAAGTGGGTTACATTAACCTACAGATGTTTTCACAAAATGAAATACCGTTACGAACGGTTTTCTATTTGCGTTACTTAAGAACAATGTCAGAGTGGTATTTTGAAAAGCAATTATTTGCCGGAGGTATATACCTACGACATCCACCATTGTAACCTTTATCATATTTTCAAATTTGTACGAAACTTCTGTGAGATGGTTTAGCATTTCTGGTGTACTTTTTTCGTATTGAATTTCATCCAGAGCTATAGGGCGTTCATTATTTGGAAACATTGAAATAATGTTAGGTAAACAATGCTATAAGGAGCAGAGCAAGTGGGATTCAACAGAAAAAATACAAAATATGCTACGCAGCACGAGTTGAAGAGTCAAATTACGCATTACACACTGCCGGCTCATACTTCTTTCCCTCCACTTGTGTTTTCAAGTGCCACTTTATGCAATTAAATTTTCCAGGCGTCCCGTGCAATACACTATCACATTGAATCAAATAGTATACAATTTTAACTTTTGGTTCGTTTATCACCATTCCTAAGTTGTAAAAAAGAAAACTTCCTTTCACTGAAAAAGGTTGGCTAGGGTGGTCTACAGTGACAGAAATTTTCTCGAGCTTACGATTTTCGCATATGAAGGGCGATCAGTATAGCTATGTGCTATTCGTCCTTGAACTTAACTTAACTTGTAGAGAACATCATTTTTCGCGCTACAAGTTAAGTTTGTCGTCAAGGAAGCGCATCAATTCGAGAAATTTCAGGAAATTTCGGGAAACTTCAGGAAATTTCGGAAAATTTCAGGAAATTTCGGGAAATTTCAAGAAATTTCGGGAAATTTCAGGAAATTTCGGGAGATTTCAGGAAGTTTTCGGGAATTTCAAGAAAACACCAGAAAATTTCTAGAAAAGTGAAGCGAGTCAATAACTCTTGTTACAAGAAAACAACATTTAGATAAGCAAGTAAAGCTAATAATATTGATTTGAAGTATCTTTTATGATGAAATAGTTACAAATTTCTAAGCAAAATACATATTACAAACTAGACGTCTTCATCGCCGTAAAATATATGTTTAAGCATGTTTCGATGGTCTTTCCCGATCGTCATATCAACAAAAAAAATATTTTATTAATTTTGGAAATTTCGGGAAATTTTAGGAAATTTCGGGAAATTTTAGGAAATTTTGGAAAATTTTAGGGAATTTCGGGAAATTCTGAAAGCCGACTTCCCAAAAATAGGGTCTGGTGAAGAGCATTCATTAATTTTATTGCATTGTTTGCTCATAACGTTTGAACGTTCACAAGTACAAGTTTGATGGATGAAGTTGTGGTTTCGTAGCATTTTGAAAAAGGGGTCATTCATAAATGACGTCCGGTCGTTAGGGGAGGGTATAGCAAAACCGGATGAATTCGGACGCGGGGGGAGTGGGGCTATGAGTCGCGTGACGTTCTGTTGGGAATTTGTGGTTTTGTCGAATCTCTGCCATGAATTTAAATCTGATAGTATGCTCGAGGTTGTTTGTCTAAACAATGAAGCACAGACTTAGCCAAAAAGTTTTCCTGTAGTTTCTTTGACAAATCATTTTGATAGTGCCTTAGAAGAAAAATGTACATAAAAGTCACAAAAGTTATTTCTATTCATGTTGCATTTCGTAGAAGGGAAAACCAGTCGAGTCGATGAAATTGCCTTTTTGTAGCATTTGGTAGAAAGAGAAACTAGGTGAGTCGACCAAACTGCATTTTGTAAAAAGAAAAATCAGCCAAGTCAAACGAAATTGTGTTTTTTTAGCATTTTGTAAAAAGAAAGTTCAATCGAATTTGTGTTTTCTTATTGCCTTATGTACCCTTAAGGGTAATAGTCCATAGGTGGACTAATCGCCCTTAAGGGCAAATAGCTTGTCTGTAGACTAATCGGCGAATAGCTTATCAATAGACTTATTGCCCTTGAGGACGAATACCATATAGACAGGCTAATCGCCCTTAAGGGCGAATAGTCATTTCGTTATAAATTGACAAGCTCAAGTTGTCAAATCTGTTGATTTTCAAAGTTCCGTCTCTGTAGGTATGACCACTCAAAGAATATATCCTTCCACCTCAATATTCCAATAAATCATTATTATATGTCATTATACAGAAAATTAGCGATAGCGTATTGTTGAAGATTTAAACGAAACAGTATCTATGACGTCATAACTTTTGGTTATATTTGTGACGTTATTCTTGAGACGTCGTATTTTTGACGTAATTTTTGTGCCATTAAATTTGTGACATCATTTTTGTGACGTTACGTTGTGGTACATTTGTTACGTCCTTTTGTGCCGTAATTTTTGCGACGTCATATTTTTGGCGCCATAGTTGTTATGTCATATGAGTGACGTCATTTTTGTGACATTGTTTTTGTGGCGTCATATTTTGGATGTCATAATTGTGATGTCGTTTTTGTGACATCATTTTTGAAACTTCATTTTTGTGACGTTATTTTGGTTACGTTATTTTTGTGACGTCATTTTTGCGACGTCATTTTTGTGATGTCATAACTGTGACGGTTCACAGACGAACGGACAGTAAGGGTGAAAACATAAAGTAGCTATCGGTAGCTATAACAGTTCATTAAGAGTTTTCTCAAATCATAGCCATGTAATGAATCTGAATCTCGAGGCTAAGCTTGTATTTCATACAATCATCAGTTTATTATGAAGCTAGCACTGACTCTTAGTCAGGTCGTATTGGCACCCTGAGGAAACATCAAATAAAATCTTTTCGTAGATTTTTGTGGATGCAATATTGAGGCAAGGTGTTTCGTAATACGTAAGGTACATCAAACGTATCGAAGTCAAGGTACACCAAGGCGTTAATGAACAAAAGGGTACCAAGGTTCGTCAAGGTACTCCTACGTGTACCAAGATACAACCCCAGAATTGTGCACTGCATGTTCAGATGGGTTTAAATATAGATGTGAATGATGGTCGATTTACAGATTGTGATCTAAAATCCTAATAAATTGAATTTTATTTCTCCTAAAACACCAATCAATATTTCTGTCTATCAAGCCGCTCAAAGTAAGCATGTTTTACGATAACGAATTGATAAAACAATAGAAATTCATGAGGACATCTTCTTTCAGTGGTTGGGGCTATCAAATTCTTAGTTTCTAGAAACAAATACTCTTCCGAAAATAAACAACTCTTGTAATAATTGGAATGAAGTGTGAACAACAAAAGCATTTCAACGAACCAGAAAATTCTTCGAACCCAGAGGCAATAAACATCGACGTTGTATCAGCCCATTGATTAATGCGTAGCATATTTGCCTTTGATTGTCTTATTATTCAACCCACACCATTTCTTATGATGAATAAATAAGGTCGAAGACACAAAACAAAAAATAAACTTCTAATAAAGTGTGAGAATTTAGATTTGGTTGATTGTTTTCATTCAAGTTCGAGATAGACATATGCCAAAATGCCAAAACTTTATACATTTTTAGAGAAAAATATCGTACACTTGAGAAATGTAATGTTCTATGATTTATGCGATAGCTGAAATTTTTTGTGCTCAACAAAAAAAAAAAGAAAATTTGGAAAGCACTTTTTACAACATTAAACTTGGCTCCAGTACAAACAAACATACATTTGTGGCATGAAGTTTGCTTTTAAAATTGGACGTGTAAGTCAGTATGAAAAACTAAATGCAACACATTTTTCGATTCGACGGAATAATTTTAACTTACAAAACTCAGATTTGTTGACTACTGTTGAGGTAAAGTTCGAAAATAAATTGAAAAAGCAAACCCCTTGGTAGATTTGTTGTTTTCTGTTACAAATATAGAAAAAGGTCTCACTGAAGAAGTTCTCCACTATTAATAATTTAAAACACGTAGCATATGCGGACGAGTGACGATTTCTGTCTGCATACTTTTGACCCGAACCATCTTGCTTATTGGACTTATCATTACCTTCATTCACCTTTCAGAACACGAGCTAATATCTTTAACTCGAATGACTTTTTAAAGATTTCGAAGCATAAACATTAGGGAAAATATTTCGGTTATCTGCCAATTCAACGGCTTTAAGTGCTTTACATATTCAGTGATTGAAAAAAAAGAGAAATAGTCGTGAGAGGAAGTGATTGATATTGCGAATATTTCATCTGTAGGTTTTGCCGCACATTTTTCAATTGTTTAAATTCAATAGAAAACGTACATTTCACATCTCGCTAAGAAAAATAAATGCATTGAAAACTAGACAATATCCCCTATTGAAATAACCAAGATTTAATATATAAGCTTCTGTTTGCACCCGAACGTATTTTCAAAGTTTTACTTATGCTATGCTCTAGTAGTGAAAAAATTTGTTTGGTTTTCGTCGATAAAAATGTACCATGTACATACTTTGCTATTGATTTTCATCGTGTCGACAACTTTCAGTGCAACCCTCGTATCAGGTCATCATCAAGTTTGGGGTTCGGGTTGGATTTAAAGCATTGGTTGTTAGGTTGATTTATTCAAATTTTATTAACAATCACAACTTTATCATTTAAAAATATATCGCGCACCCCTTACAAACTAACCTAACCTCTATGTTGGGTGATGAGACAAACGTGTGCTGAATCCACAAAACCCAAACCAAAACCATCCAATTCTCTTCAAATTCGTTTATATAGAACTGATCATCCACAAATTCATCCAAATCAATAGCCTTTATATCCAAACCTAGAAGCTGTTATTGACACAACTAAGATGTTGTTAAGAATAGCTTTGAGTGTTAAAACTTACCTCGAAACAACGAGCCTTGCCGTGCCTGTTCATAAGAAAAGCAAACGTCGTACTTGACTTATCCGATCGGTACCAATCAGGATTCCGGGCACGGCACAGCACTGAGTCGGCTTTATTGCACATTTCCGATGAGATAAGGAAATCGTTTGAAAAAAAGCTTCTGGTAATTATGGTCCTCTTGGATTTCTCCAAAGCGTTTGATTCGCTCAACCATGAAAGGCTGCTTTTGAAACTCTCAGAACAGTGTGGATTTTCGTCATCAGCGGCAAATCTAATTGGCAGTTATCTCTCGGAGCGCTTTCAGTGCGTTAGCATTGGTGATCACGTATCTGAGCCGCTTCTTAATGATTCTGGTATACCCCAGGGAATAGTGCTGGGCCCGCTCCTTTTTTCAATGTATATTAACGACCTTCCTACGTGTCTAGTCTACGGTGCGTTAAGTACCACATGTTTGCAGATGACGTCCAACTGTTTAATTCTTTCGAAAAAGATCGCGAAAATGAGGCGAATTTAAGATGAACCAGGATAACTTCCTATCGCTTAATCCCAAAAAATCCCAGGCTATTTTGTTTTCGGATGTGAATGACGCACGGCTGAAGTACTATGTAGTTGCCCCGATTCTTTTAAACGGTACGGTGATTCCGTATATAAGCAAGGTACTCAATCTCGGCTCACACATGGACGAGAAACTGTGCTTTGGTTACCATGTAAATGAGGTTTGCTCCAAGGTCTTCTCGCGGCTGCGAAGCTTATGGCCCAACAGTCATTTGTTTTCTGTTAAGTTGCGATTGCTGCTCGTTAAGTCACTAATTATGCCTGCCTTCACATATGGGAATTCCATTTATTCTACGAATTTGAGTGCCGTTGATGTTCGGTCTCTTGAGCGAGCGTTTTCGGCGTGTATGAGATTTATTTACAGGCTGAGACGGTTTGACAGTACTCGTGATTATCTTAATAAAGTGTTAGGCTGCCCGCTCATGACCTACATTGGGAGGCGGCGTTGCGTAGTTTTGCATAAGTTAGCCACTTCGAGGGCCCCGTCATACTTGTGCGAGAAGCTTGTAACTAGAAATTCGTCGAGGAGCCGAATATTCGTTCTTCTCAAGCACTTGTCTAAACAGTATAATCATTTTTCGTCAAAACAGTATTTGACTATAACTCCCTTCCGATTAGAATGAAGAGGCTCTATTCTATTGCAACTTTTAGTGAGGCTTGTATTGAACATTTTGGTGATTCCTGAGCTCGGTGCTTGACCTGTTGGGTGTTGCTGGATCAGTGAATAGCATTTGTGGGCTGTTGGCGCACCGTTTCGTAAGGTAAGAGTTGTGTCACTCTTTTTCTAATTTTCTGCTATTTGCTCTGCTATTTTATCTTTTAAATGCAAGTTCTTCTAAGTCGTACTCTAGGTCATGTTTTCGCAGTCATATTATTTGTATGCTAGTTTCTGCGTAGTAGTAATAGTATTAGCTGTTGTTGTTACAAATAGGACCCGAATCGTACCCGAACCAAAATAAAAATTCAAATTCGATCCGAACCGAACCCAATCTAAAATGAAAATTTCAAACCCAAACCGAACCCGATCCGAAATAAAACATTCAAACCCGACACGAACCGAACCAGAAACCCTGACCCGAACCCTAAGTTTTTTTTCATGTGAAATGTTTTTTAAACTTAATTTTGAAAAAAATTATTGAGTGATTTTTCGGGTCGGGTCAGGTTTTGTTAGTTGAAGTCTTCAAACTTGACCCGACCCAAACAAAAGTGAAAATGAGAACGCGACCCGACCCGACAAATTGATTCGGGCTCGGGACGGGTTTTTAGTCGAGTTTCGGGAGGCCCGCTCACCTCTAGTCATGTCAGTAATCAATTTTTCGAGTAGAGAAAGTTCTTCATGTAGATAATTTTTGAAGCGATCATTACGACCAGATGCGTTATAAGTTTCTTCAAGGAAAATGCCAGGAAGTTTATTTTGTTTGAATACTGTTTATGAGAAAAATCAAGTATGTGAGAGCTACAGGTCATAGTAGACTCATAGTGCATATATTTGTGCCGCTAGATATTTATTTTCTGGACAAAGTTTTATTGAAAATTGTGTCTTTTGAATTAAAATTTCTTCGCATGGCTCGTTAACGTCGCACAGTGGGGAAAACGGTTATCTTCGTCCTCATAAACCTAGTACTGTTGAAACATTCTTGACATAATTTCTAAATTTTCGCTGTAATTACTCTATAGTAATGACAGATTACAGGAAAAATATAAAAAACATTTGACATTTTGAAAATTCAAGCATCCCACTCCAGACCGGACGTCATTAATGAATGTCCCCTAACGAGTCAATGACATATTACAAACTGAAGGAAAATTCAGATTCGAACGAACGTTATGATTATCAACAATGGAAATGGGCTTGAGTTTGACATATAGCGAAAACCTACCTTCAGCCTTAGGTTCATCACCAGTGACTCGTTCCACAATTTCGAACATAAGATGGATGCATTCTACACCATGGCACTCAGGCTAGTTACGGTACCGTTAGAATGATGAGAGATACAGGAAAGAACGAATCATCATCTTAGAACTAGGTAAAATATACGGTTACGACAACAAAACGATTTCCAATGTCATTAAAAAGCATGAACGTATGGTTGAACTCCACAGACTATCCCTACTGTTTCATAGTCCAAAAAAAGCAGAAAACCAACGAATCTGCGTCCCATTCGACCCCTACGTGAATAAATTCCTGTCGAGGTCTTACCGGAATTGGGGCTATGAGTTAATGTTGAAGAAGAAACTCAAAAGTACAAAAGACGACATACCAGAACTATCCTGTTCCGGCATATACGAAATAAATGGCCAAGATGGATGTTCCTACCGATACGAGGGTATGACCCAGCGTAGTCCTGAAGTTCGCTTTGGGAAAAACATGGAGTACGTGAGGAAAGGCGACCTCCGGAGTGGCGTGGCAAAACACATGATAAACCACCGGCACTCCACAGACATCAGTAGAGTAAGGCTAGTTGAGAAGATCCCGAGCAAAAGTAAAAGAGTTTAGGAATGCTACGAGAAGATTCACATAGTAAAGAGCAAAAACGACGGACACAGCCTTATGAATCTGAACGACGGTAATGTACAATCTATCCTCTTTGACCTAGTTTTACCGTGATGTACGTGTTACACGAAAAAAGTTTGCCCTACCGTTGTCGCATTCGTTCGAACTTGAATTTACCTTTAGTTTGTAATATGTCATTGACTCGTTTATGTCTGCATGGCAGACGAAGTATTTGTATTTTGTCTTCATATATACTGTATACCTTTATGAATGAAAGCTTATTTTATGGACAAAAAGTTTTCCTCTCAATTTACTCAAAAGCATCGCAAAAACAATTTTTTTGGGCTGTGGTCTTAGGACAATACTAGGGCCCTAAGGAAAGCCCTCGGACCCATACCTGCATGATCAAAAAAGTTCGGCTCTTTTTTCTCTTTAATACTGCACTTCCTCATCATTAGAGGAATATTTTTGAAAAACCCCCTACTATCAAGTAGGGCCGAGTAGCGTAAGTTCGATTATCTCTCAGGGAAATTTTTTGTTGAAAATCGGTCAAGTTTTACTCGAGTTATCGCTTTGACGGACAGCCGAACAAAACCATTTTTTTTTTTTAGTTTTTTTCTTATTTAGACCGTAAGACGAAAAACCCACCAACTCACGGGCCCCGATCCGGCTGGTTACAAACGTCATGGTAAACGCAATAGACCTTTTTTCGAAGACTTCGTATCTTCGTATTGGTCTAAAAAGTGAACAACGTTATGCCACGTTTCAGTATAGACTTTCGGTTATCCTCCCTCTTGATTTAGCTATTATAATGACAGTTGAGTTTTCTTTTTTCAGTTATTCTAAAGCTGGAAAAAGTATTTACAGCTCGAAGTGTTTGTACTGTTAGGAAATCATGAGGAACTTTTAAATGGATATTGCTGCGATTGATGTTATAAACAGGATATTAGAAGATCTTTCTTTTTATTGGTGGAAGATATGATTTCCATTTCCACTTTTCTTTCTCAATATCAAATCCCACCTATTTTTGCAATTATAGCATGTAACTTATTTCTAAGGTATTCCCTTGCTACCTAGTACTGTGATACAATTTTTGAATGTTTTTGCTTACCCTTTCGATTTACATTTTTCGCTCGGCCGCAGTCCATTCAGTTCACAAATTAAACAAACACTTTTGCAGAATTCGAATTTCATTGAATCCCAGGAGAAGCACCTTTTTAAAGGTCATTACATTCGAAATGTTGAAAACTTTTAAGTTGAAGTCATCAAAATTTATTTCAATTCAACCGTCGTGAAATAACACAATGTTCAACAAGATAAATGTGTAACATGTTGCTGTAGTGGAAAGATAGATGGCAAACGATTAATTCAGTGCACGAAAATATTATTCTACATAATGTTCAATTTGTGAAAATCTGAATGCAATTAATCCAATAACAGTGCTATACACCAATAAATGGATGGTTCCGAAATCAACAGCTATCTACAATCTACCATTTCCGGTACTTGCGAGGCAATTATGTTTTACGATATGTCGCCGCCCGCAAGTGGTGGTGGCAAAAAAAAAAATGAAAGAAAATAAATATCGTAACAATATCATATTGTCTACCACAAAATTTAATTATGTTGTTCAGTTTAGTGTTACGTGACCAAAAATTTAAAAGACAAAAGCTGATTTTATCATTTTTGTTCCATCTATGTATTCGCTTCATACCCGCTAAGATAAAACCACCTTTTATCCGAACTGAACGAGACGATATTCGCATTTTTCATTATATTTTTATGTTCCATGGGGGTTGTGATATGGTGGCAGCCAGCGGGAAAATGGACGAAAGTTTCATGTGATGTATGTTTTGTCGCTCGCACACATTTTTCTTTTTTCATATTTTTATTTCAACGAAGTAAAGATATTTGTAATCAAAATTTTTTCTTTTCTTGTCTTCTATTTTATTGTATTCGCAGACCCGTTCGTACTACCGACGTAAATGGGGCTTATGGTGTATCGATGTAACTAGACGTTTAAATATTTATAATTTTTTTAGCGACTGTAGTGTGCGTAAGTCCTGGTTTCCACTTAAAAAAAAGTGCTCCGTTTTGCCTTCGCTTACATGACAGTATGGGATGGGTTGGCAAGTAGTGAATGTGCTTGCCTTCCACGCAGAAAACCCGAGTTCGATGGTATGGAACATCCCTAAGTTCACCCAAGCTTCATAAATTGGGCAGTTATGGGATTCGAGGCCGATAACGAAAAATTGTACACAAAAGAATCGGAACGTGACGTCACTCACCTACGTAGCAGTTTGTGTACAACAGAACAGTCGAGAAAACACAGCTATAGCTGCAGCCTTTCGCCCATGGATGGCGCTCAATCCACGTGTGGACTGTGGATATCGACATCGAATAAAGGCGCGAATGATAACAACCCAGGAACGTCACACAGTAGGAGTCGCGTGGTCACTGCGGACAGAATGTCGTCACATTGGATGCCGAATCTGTTGAACAACCAACCTCCCGGCAAACTGCACTGTGATACAAATCAACCAAACAAATGAAATGTGTGAAAATATAACCTTAACATAGTGATATGAATTAATAGAAGCCAAACCTGTCTTTCGGACCTCTTGGTCTTCAACAACTGTAATCATTAATATAATAATAAAAAAACATTGTAATATACAGATGTACTCCATACGCTAAATAAATAAATAATAATTACATGACAGTTGTCGAATAGAACAAAAGAACTGTCACGTAAACGGAGAGAAAATTGAACAAAATTCGATTTTGTCTTCGTTTACTTGACAGTTTCTTTTGTTTACTGTCAAGTAAACGGAATACTTTTTAAATGGAAACCAGGAGTAAGCTTGCAAAGAGATGGTAGATACTACCACACTAACATTTGACTCAAGTTTTCGAGATAACTGACAAATACCAACGGTTTGTGAATTCCTCATTTAAATACATTTTTCTCTCTCTCACCAACTCTTTTATAGGCATAAGATCGAAGGTTTCTGTCACACTCCCTCCCAGCGTAACATACCTCATGAACTCCCTCATATTAAGGGTAGTTAGTGATAAATTCTTGTAAATATACTTATCTCGTCAGTCACTAATGCACTAATTATTTTGCTTTTCACATATCGATTCCGTTGCTTGTAAATTCTGCGGGTGTTGCGTAGTTTCCGTACTCGTACATTTTTATGCGTTTGGTCCGAAAAATATTTCCACTTCAAAACCATACACAATAAACTTCCGTCACTTTTGACATAACAATAAAAAGTATTGAGTTTCATTTTTAAGCAGGACAATGGTTGAAGATAACATTCCTGTAGGTTATTATAATTTTCCGCTACAAATGTGGTGGATGAAAGCATTGCTTGAAGATTTATAGAATCGGCAACGCAAGAAATCTTCTTACTGCTTCGACTTCGGCTGAAGCTTTAATTTCTTCATGAAATATAATTTATGCAACGCCGTTGTGAAAAGTGAACTTTTTCATGCATAGTTTAGGTGACGTTAGAGAGGTAGTTTTATAACTGGTTTTACTTTTTATCACTAGTGACAAAAAGTAACTTTTTATCACTCATTTGGGTGATAAGAAGTTACTTTTTGTCACTAGTGATAAAAAGTAACTTTTTATAATTGACATGCGTGATAAAAAGTAACTTTTTGTCACTAGTGATAAAAAGTAATTTTTTGCAACGCACAATCGATTTTCGACTGTTTTCGATGTTGTTCACAATGCGGTAACGCGATCAAAATCGAAACAGTTTCCAATTTTTTTAAGAGTGTGAGGGGAAGTGAAACAAATTTACACCTTGTAACGATATGACTTTTGAAATTTGATACATGTGCTGAAATGTACCCCTCCGTTGTCGTATGTCGTATGTGTGCATTGCAATCTGATCAAAAATTGTTTGTACACTGTAAAATATAATGGTTTCTGTGGAGTGAATTTTTTAAGTTTGGTTGTTATTTTCTTCTCAATCGATTTGTTTGTTGCAAAAAGCAGTGTGTCCACCTCGTTGCGATACTTGATTTTTTCAGCATACGTCCTAAATATTGTCCAACTCGCCTTTGGCTCGTATGGACAATATGGACTGATGCTGAAAAAATCAATGTATCGCAACATGGTCGACAAACTACTATTTTGTCACTAGTGATAAAAATAACTATTTTATCATTAATTTGCGTGATAAAAAGTTACTTTTTATCGCTCATTCAAAAGTTCACGTTTCACAAGTTGTTGCATAAAGTCTTGTATGAAACACGTTGCGAAATTTGTTGTTTTTGCCACACGATGTGTTTATCCAACTCGCTTCGCTCGTTTGATAACTTCACATCTAGTGACAAAAACAACTCCATTTCGCAACTAGTTGCATAAATAACTATTGTGTAACTCAGTAGTCGGAAAATCATGCTTTAATTCATATGAAATTCTCGCATTGTTATTCTGAAAAGCGATGCGTTAATATAGAAAATTGTTTCGTTACACAAAATATTGCATGCAACTCGTGCTCAAAAAGTGGGAGCTCTTTCATGCGGATATCATTCCCTTCCCTTTTGAACACTAGAATTGCATAAATTAAATCTGTTAAACCTTCTCTTACAAAAATAACATTTTTTCATTTTTTGTCACTAAGTTGGGAAAATTATTGCTTGTAGTCTATACAGAATGGCTCGAGACGCTCGAATAACATTTGTGGGTGGTCTTAGGGTGCACACCGAGACAAAGAATAAAAATTATCAGTGACGGAGTAGCTATTTTTGAGTTGATTTTCGCACTAGATGTGAGAAGGCAATCTTCTTCTTTAGCCTTTAGGTATCCTCTGCTGGATGTAGGCCTCCCCCGTAGTTGATTTCGGCAATGTGCCTGGTAAACTCTTTTATTTCAGACGTCCCAGGTACTTTAACTCATAGTGATGCGGGATATCAAACAAATCTTATCTTGACTCGAACTGAAGCGTAAGTTGCTTGGTGTTAGAGTGTCGGTGTATGTGGTGTCCCAGATTAGGGTGCTCCCTTTAGACCATGGTACCAAGGACATTCCGTCCACTCTTTTGATATCTTCTCTGATCAATTACGGTGGCTCCGATTTCGCCGGTATGTCGGCTAAGAGTAAGGTGCGCTTGATAATTAAATTCAATTCAGAATGTCTTGCGTAACGGCCGGCGATTTTCTTAAATTTCAACCCGTGGTGGCCTTTTTTGTCAACCTGTGCCCCACAGACGCACAAGTGTGAAGAACAGATGTCCAACCCCAATCGTAGCCCAATTGTTATACGGAAAACGTTATTATCCAACAATGTTCCCAGGGATTTCGACGGTAGTGCGTGCAGCCAAGCTTCAGACTCTGGCCTTTGGATCGCCACGAATCGAGCTTTGTCTTCTTCACGGACGAACTGGAAGCTTTTCAGCGTTCGTTTAACCACACTTTTTTCTGTGACCCTTGAGCTTCTGGTAGGTTTGCTTCAGGATACATGCGTTGAGACTATAATATTATACAAATCAAATGGAAGTTTTGAACTATACACCTGCAAATCTATACATTTTTGAATGCAAAATTATCATCAGTGCACTGTTCTAACAAAGCTCGTTGTTGATTTGTGTACTTGTTAATCTCCAATTAGGGAAGAGACAGCTTTTTAATTATACAATTAGTTTCTAAACAGAGTTTCACTTCAGACAGAAAAATGTCATCCTATCCCATGGCATAATTTCATGGGTTAACGTTACTTTTTATGTTATTTTTATATTTGGTTGAGGCTCGAGCGAACATATCGTAAAACGAATCTTTTTCTGGGATTTTGACTTTAGCTATTGACAATTGTGTTCTATAAATGTTTGTTGGATTATTGGGATTTCATATTTTATATATTAATATGGATTGCCTGTCTAAAGCTTTATTTTCGTATAGCCACAAGATTTATTCATTGCTTCCAATAACATAAATGAAAATTATTTTTTATATTCATTTCCAGTTATTTATGACATCGTTTTCGTATGGTGTCTTGAATTTCGTATGTTTTTATTGTTTGCTGTTAATAAAATAATGGAAAAGTTTGTCACGTAATTGAGCGCACATGCACATAGGTTGACTCGCCCATTAAATAACTGCAATTTCTCAGACAATGAACATTTCCTAGTGACATCAACAACAACGCTTTTTAAACTTTCGAAAACTTTGCATTTCCTATTTGCCAGTGGAGATGAATTTATTTCGAAAGTTCATTTTTGGCAAAATGTCAAGAATATTCTACCCAGTGCCAGTGTTTACACATAGAAAGGTAAAGGAAAAGGCGTATTATCAAAATTCATATTATTGTTGGCGAAAAATAATATTTTAATTTTTTGCAAATTTATTCGAAACTTGTGCATATTTTCGCTTGTTCTTCACAATATTCTTGTACATGGATAGCACATGTTAAGGATAGGACACAAAATATTATTACGGAATATTCAGAACATTTTTGCGAGGAACGGCCCCATAGTGATATACTGTTACCCCTTTTAAGTTATGGCTACAGTGTAGCCGCTACACTGTATAAAGGCAAAGGCTTGACGTAGGGTATACCGCAGCCAAAGCTTGGCATAGGGTTGCTAATGAAGTTCACATGGAAACAGGTTTTAGGAAGGAGTTAGGATTGGAGATGTACTTTGTAGAGTAGTGTCTTTGGCAATGTCTTCAATGCGTGGTACCTTTTCTCTGGCAATGAGGTTCTGACCACTTAGTACAAAAATAGGACCGAAAGCCTCAATTTGTAAATGTAGACCTGAACTTTGCCTTTTCTTGTTGGGAGCTAACTTCCAATTCGTCTATTTTGTGACCGGATGCCAGAGTGAGGAGCAAAGAAAAACCCATTCTAATATGATGTTGGGGATGGTTGGGAACGTCAAAGAATTTGGATATGGGCGAAAATTTGTTGGTAGGTATATGGTAAAATTTAAAAAATGTTTTTGAAGGAGAAATCAAGTTCTCTCTTTGTTGAAACTGGTCATTTCTGGCCAACTATCAATTTTATATGGCTTAAGAGTTCTACAAAGTCGAACAACGCAAAAATTTGTCATTATGTATGGCGTATTTTTGAACAGGAAATCAAGTTTTTGCGTATCACAGCTGAAAGCGTAGAAAAATTATTACATTGGTGGGTCCGGCATTTGTGACGCATTTTTTTAATCAAAAATGAAAACATTCCAAAAGAATTTTTGCGTTTCAAAGCTTTAAGAGTCACCCCAAATTGATATCAGTTGTTTTGGAAGGAG
>CM055403.1:183905438-183927553 GCA_029228625.1 Pseudolycoriella hygida | reverse complement strand
AATATTTTCCGGGGGGTACGTCGCAAGGGGGGGAAGTCAAAACTTAGCTGTATATATGGTTCCGAAGTCTACGAAAAAAAATTTTCTGAATTTTTTGCTCGTGGGGACTTGCGTCACGGGCGCATTGCTACCGCGCGCCCATGATTACGACGACGATGGCGAAAAAGCAATAGCGTAAGTTGGCATGTTATCATTGAAGGTCAGTGGTTGACCATGTATACATTTGTTTGATGTGCTCATAGTGTTAAAATCAACGGCGTTCATGTGGTGGAATATTATAAAACTGATGCCGATAACAAAATTCAAACGAAACATGGACAATATCATGTCACGGACAGTGTCGTTCTCAATTACAGGCGTAACGAAAATGGAGAATTTTCATTTGTTGATTGGTCAAATGGGAAGAAATTCGGAGCATTGATGCTGACTTACCAAATGATTGTAAGTTTCTTCCTTAATGACGATATTACCTTGTTGAGACGATGATAAATTCGTCTCATTCCTTGTAGACAGGAGACGAAATGTTTTATATAAAGAATTTGGCCTCGTCGCTAACAGTTCATACGAATTTTTCTAAACATTTTCCGTTGTTTTATCAATTTCTCAGTTGAGGCGGACTACAAAAAAGTTTTGGTCGATTTGAATGCAATGAGAAAGAAAATGTTCGACTATCAACAAGGTCTTAGCAAGGAAGACTTTGAACGTGTTCGTTTGTTTGAGATTAGCCCATTTTCTGAGGGTGGATTCTATGCGCAGTGAGTATTGCCAATGTAATTGTTTCATAACGTGGGAAAAATGTAGAAACTCTTCAGATATATCGATAAAGAAGGAGGAAGCCTATCCGTTTCGAAAAACAATGAAAGCGGTGCTATTTCCGGACGACTTTCGTGTGATCATAAGGACCAGAAATACAACATTGTAGATGGAAAGGTTGTTGCCGATGGAGAGCCCTTTATCCCAGTGTACTATTGAACCGGCTTCATGTACAGAGCCTGTCTTTGATTTTCTACTGAATCAATAAAAACGTTGAATGAAAATTGCAATCAGTGTTTTAGTCGACCTGAGTGTAGAAGTTAAGGGAATAGACGAGGTATTTAAATTTTCTAGTCCATTCATCAACCTCAATTTTTTCGCCGACACCAAATTCATTGATCGAAACCAAAAACTGGTGTTGCTATTACATTGATACTAACACCTGTTGTCGCTCGTTGATTCAATATCACAATCATAGCATTCATAGCAATTTTAAAATGTTTCAAAAGTGTTTTCAGATGTAGAAGAAAAGTCTGAGACTAAAGCCGGAGAAGGTAAGGCTTCACCGAGTATTGGTCACTTTTCAAACGATAGTATGGGTTACGGGAACAGAAGTGGTGAAGAATGTACAGGAACGGAAAAGTAAAAACCGACAAGCTTCTGATTTGTACGGTAAATTCGTATGATAAATCAGAAATCACTTTTCCATTCCTGTATGTTGAAAAAAGCAGATGCTAATCGCACGCGCGAGCGAACAGTCCATTAATCACTATTCGCACGTGCGTCTATTCGCACGCGATAATAGTTGTTTGTGTACCTGTTTTGGACGATGTATTTTAGGCAATTTCGCGAGTTGTAGACCGAACAACTTTACAAGCAGAGGGGCGAAATCTAAAAAAAATTCAAAAAATACCCTCATTTGCGGCCCCGTCGATGTAAAATAATTTAATGAAGAAATTGTAATTTCAAAAGTTTTCTCATCAGACAATCTCATTTTACTACCGACGGACGTAAGGCCTTTACGTCACCATTCGTACAAGGAAAATTTAATTTTTTATACGATTTAACTCTTAGTTTGATCTTATCGCGTGCGAATAGTTAAATTACTATCCGTACGCCTGTGCGAATAGGCTTTAATGGACTATTCGCACGCGCATGTGATAGTGTTTAATAGACTATTCACACGCGCGTACGAATAGTCACTTCGCTGAAAAAATCTCAGTCTGATAAGATAAAGGTCTTTTTCAACGAAATATTCACCGACGACGGAGCACTTCTGCGACTCTTGGTCGGTGGGGGTCAGAATGTGTTGTGAGGTGTCAAACAAAATGAGCGATTTTAAAGAAAAATGCAAATAACTTGAGAAGTAAAGAGCATTCGTGTATTCGAAAAAATCGTATATATTTGGGGCCAAGAGCGGCAGTTGGAAATAGTGTGTCAATTTAAGGTTTTATTATTATGTTGTGGTACACACATAAATCAAATATTCAAGGAAATCAAATTAAATTACATTGTATCAAGTTAGAACATTCAACATCCACGTCGGGGTCACCAATTATATGGTAACTGATCAAAACAAATTCATGTTATCAGTTTGATACCATATATTTGAACGTTGAATGTTCTAAAAAAGGCTTTGCTTATATAGTGAATTCAAAGGTAACTTGATACAATGTAATTTAATTTGATTTCAATGAATATTTGATTTATGTGTGTACTACAATATAGATGTTATGGGAGATGTGATATCGTCGATGATGTCTGAGAGCACGGCCGGCATTGCCTACGACTACAATCAGGGAACAAGCGCCGCAAGCAAGAAAAGAGGGGTCTCAGCCGATAGGTATGAGAGAATTTGACAATGAGTCAACGCGCGACGACTGTCTTTTTTCAGCTCTAGGCACATCAGCCTTTGGTCACAATTTGACGAACTTTTACATTGCAAAACTGTTACAAGAAAAATCATTTTCTACCTTTGTGTATGCACCTACCGAAAATAAAAGAAAACAACGTCGGAAGACGATTTTCGTTGAAGAGTTTCTTTCAACAATCAAATACTCGTATACTAGATTGTAAGCAAATTTGTAAAAAAGTATAAAAATACAAAGCGATTCAATCAAATTTTCAACTATAGTCAAGGGTCGACTATCAACGGAACGAATAAAAATTTTCTGACTATTTCTTATCAATATTGGCTGTGCAAATTAAGGAGGGACTAAACTCCTGTTGGAGGCTTCTTAGGCTGAAACCCCTAACGAAATTTTCAGACAGAAAAGTCTCAATTTTTTCGAGCCGATTATGGTTGCCATGATTACTGAAATCATGTTATGTTTACTACAGTTATGAAGTGGAAATTTTTCTTAATTGGCTCCGATATAATACATGCGTTTAGTGCGCCGTCGGCTTATGTCAAAGTATACACAATTTCATGATGAAGTGCACAAGTTGACAGGTATGCCATTCTCCGTCGCTTGACGTATTATGTATCTCTTCAAGAAATTTCGTATGCTTTGACGTAAGTCGACTCTGCAGTAAAAGCGTGAATTGCGGTAATGATGAACTTTTTGTGTGTGTTGTATGGTGGGCCTAAGCCTTAGCTTGAGCTTATAATTGATAACAGCTGTCAGCATCTTTTTCATATAAGACAAAAATCTCACCACATCCGCAATAAGAATTGATTTGTGCCACTATTATCTAGACATAAATTTTAAATTTACTGCCATCGTTTTCCTTTTATTAAGAAAACAATATGACGTGATCCCATGTAGTGTGATGGAATTATCCCATCCGCAATTCATTACACTAAAACGAAACTACAACGATTCTTTCATAAAGGATATTTCACCCAAAAACTTGTTGAAAGTGCTCCCCAAGCCGAAAAAGAATTCTCCCAAACCAGTTTATTGATCAACTCTACCCAATATGCGATTACCACGAAAACCTTTTAAATCAAATATTTTTTCAGTCATAAAAGATTTGCTGTATTTACGTAAATGTGGCACGTTCGTATGCACGTATATCATATATGTAGCCCGAAATGTATGTACTTAGTTTACATGTTTATTTAGTTTCGAGGTTTGTTTACGACCGAAAATTGTGAATTTTTTTATTTGAGTTTATTTTTCGATTTGTCTGTTATTTTAATTTTGGTTTAAATCTACCGAAAGTGCGTTATTATGGAAAACAAATGAAATCCAAAAAGCCAGTGATAAAAGTATACAACGAAATTCCCACATGAAATCATTGTAAAAATTCATTTGTACTACCAACGAGTATCAATACGAAAACATATTCCGATTGTATCAAGTGGGCGTCGGGAAATGGCAAGGGGGCACATTCATACATACGATTATTATTCACTCTGTGCCACAAAAAAAAAAGTTTACGTTTAAGCCTCGAAAAAGCAGATGTTCACTTAAGAATCACGACTTTTGGGTGCTATTGCCAATTATGATGAGGAAAAAAATTCTTTTGAATATATAAAACAACTCAAATAAGATACTCTTAGACTCGTACAGAGTGTATTGAATGTTTAACTGGATCAACTATGAGGGAAAGCTCTATACTCAAACCGATTTTCTTGTTCTGCCAAACTTTTGCATGGAAATTTTGTTGGAATTACCTTCAAAACTGTTTTTTTTTCTGCACTTAAACTGGTCCGTTTAAACAGTCTGAACTCAAGGTAGACTTTTGATATTGTCAACAGGTTCTTCGTTACGTTCAGTGAATTTGGGATAACAGGCTGCTAAAGACGATTATATCTGCAGGATTTTCGAGTGTTCGACTTAGGGATAGATCAAGAAGGAGGCTTACAGATTCAGACCTTCCATTAGAAGATAAAATCACCTCTTTGGTGATAGGAAGTCAAATATTAAGTAGTGGTAATGCTCGGGCTGTCAAATTTTCAATCAGGCCGAGTTACTACGGCCAAATTTGAGTCAAATTAGGCAAAATTTCAGTAGAATTAGGCCAAATTTGAGTTAAATTAGGCCAAATCTGAGTCAAATTAGGCCAAATCTGAGTCAAATTATGGAAAATCGAACTTAAATCTGAGTCAAATTAGGCAAAATCAATGTTGAATTTGGCAAAATCTTAGTCAAAGGAGGACGGTCAGCTGAAAATTTCCTAAAATGTTGAGGACATCATGGAGAACCGATAGGCACCAATTTTTTCAAGATGTAGAGGGGGCCACTTGGGGACCCTCATCCTTTGGTCAAATAAGAGTCGAATCTGAGTTAAAAACCTGAGCCGAATTTGACCAAACCTAAGCTACATTTGACCAACAACTGCCAACATTAAGTTTGATTCAAATTTGTTTAAAATTTGACTCAAGTCAGACCGCTACTTTCTTATACCATTACAATGGTTTATTTTACTTGAGGGAATGAGATGGGAAACTTTTCTTTGTTTCACTAAGAGAAAAGAATTTCCGCATCTTAACGAAAAACAACTTTCAAAAAGAGCTTCTTTGAATCCTTTTATATTTGCGCATTACAATTTACGTTAATGTTATGCTGATGGACGAACATTTTCCAATTGCTGCGCCTGTGTTTCGACGTCAAAATACCGATATGAAGTAAACAATCGAGTTAGAAAGGTTCCATCATATTCTTTTGTTTCCACTTTTCGTCAAATAAACAAGTTCAGAGCAAGTGAATTTTCAATTTATAATTAAAAAATTTTAGTTGGTCAAAGAATTATCAAAATTTCTTCCGCCGTCGATTTTGATTCTTTTATTAGGGATCAAATTTTGTATTTTCCACCACAGAAGCACGTGCCGTGGTCTTCTGTCAAAATATCTTCTACCAGTACTTCCAAATGTTACCATAACAACGGATCTACTAAGTCAAAGAGTTTCTCGAGGTGTATATAAGGCCGCATATTCGAGATGATTACTCACTCAATATGTGACCACGCTGATATGCACATGGTCTTGCGACAAAGGTGCACTGAAGAGGCGTAAATGTCCCAATCAGCCAAACTTTTTGTCATGGATTGTTAAAAGATAGAATGGATAGAAACATGTCTGCTATAAAAGCGACGAATCTTTGCCACATTTCTAAATTAACGCTAAATTCTGATCTATTTCTCAGAAAATCGCCCGAAATATTTTAAAATATATTCTGTTCGGATGAAAATAAGAGCACGTGCAATTGGCAGAGAACAAAAGAAATTGCCAAGTGCAGGTTATATACGATCAAAAGAAATTTTGACAGGAGACCCGAGAAAATTTTGTCAGCGTTTAAGAGCATGTCGCAAAAATGTGGACTGTCAAATTTGCGATGTTTTTTAAAACAGAATCCTGCGTAAACAACAAATTTTTCATAATTATAGCTCACGTACTGTGAGAGGATGACTCTTACATGAATAAAAGATGAATCCGAATTCAGAAAGTTTCAGTTTGAAGGTCGAAAGTTGCTCTGAAAAATCATCGCATTCCAAGTTCATTTGCGATGTTATTTCAGAGCAAATTTTTACCTTCATGCTTAAGCTTTTTGAATTCTGATTCATCTATTATTTTCGTAAGATTCACCTCTCACGGTACATGGGCTATAATTTTGAAAAATTTGTTGTCTACACAGTATTCTGTTCTAAAAAAAACATCGCAAATTTGACATTTCACATTTTTGCGACGTGCCCTTTACTTTGCATAAAAAAATCCCTCTGTTGTATCTACAAAATTTTTCTAATTCTAAATTAATCTAATTTTACAATTAAAAAAAAGGTAAGTTTCCAATTGTTTTTATCGACATGATATTTTTCTACGAGACATAATCTAAATAAAATTCGAAAACTGCCTAAACATGATAAAAATGTGAGGCCAAAAGCTAACAACTCTGGTCTTCGTACGGGTCCTGAAAGAATTGTTGGTTCTTCTTTCTGTTTGTTCACTCTGAAAGTTGAATTTAAACATTTGAAAAACGAATTATTTTTTTTTTGAATTGCAGAAGTTTAAAGATTCAAGTTTAAGAACTTGTTCAATTCGAAAGTACTACAGTTTAAAACTTTGAATATTAAGCTGATTTATGGAAAAGTTGAACGGAAACCAACAAAATTATATGTAACATAAAATCACGTCCATAAAAACTTGGATTTTTTGTGTGCTTTTCCATTGCACATTTTCAATTCAACGTCCATTAGGGCATCGGCAAATCGAGTATCGTTTTAAAATGAAATCATTTTGATTCACTTCAACTTGATTGAAGCAAAAACGGTTAAATTTAACAATTCCAAATTCGAAATGAATTTCTACAGAAAAGTTTAAATTACGTTTGATTGCGAAATTCAGTTCATTAAACGACTTCAAATTTCGTTAGACCTAAAGTAAACGAGACAAACACATTTCAGCATATTGTGTTGACGCAACACCCTTGTTCACATACGGTTAACCTATTCATTCATTTCATTGTTAGTGACGTTCAAGTGGTACTTCTGACTAAAATAAAGTTACTTCAAGCGTTTTTCTGCAATACACGCTGTACATGTAATGACATCATAGCCATCGAAGTACTTTCCAGCAGAACAGTAGATGTCAATAGATTCAGATTAAAAAAATTTATGTGAATTTTTTTTAAACATAACGAGACGCCTGGAGAAGTAGCCTCGTTTGCAGTCGCTCTTTGGAAGTTGGCCCTGGATGCTTTATCTGTCTCTTTTCTCTATCTGTCTCTTTTCTCTATCTGTCTCTTTTCTCTGTCTCTCTTTTCTCTGTCTCTGATTTCTCTTTCTCTGTTTTCTCTGTCTCTCATTTCTCCCTATCTCACTTCTTTGTTCTTGTTCCTCTTGCCAAACTCATTCTCGTTCATTATTTCTGCACCTTGTAGTATAACATACTATCTTCACTTATTTTCCAAAGTTAATGAAAACTAATAAGTCACGTATGGGAGGTGTGACGGATATCGTTCTTCGTATGTCTTTTATTTTGGCTTTCATACTATTACGTGTGAGAACTGGATTGAAATGTCACAGAAAGCTCTTCATAGAATTCTCAAATGAATAAGTGTTTGAAATCAACATTATGTGAAATATGTCAACTGAGGAGTTACCTCCTCCCAGTCACTCTTCATGAGAGTCACATACCAAACAAAAACGAAAATTGATACGAAATCTTATGAAAGACTTCATAACTTGAGTGAAACATCTTTCAATTCATGCAAAAAGTTGTTTCTCACTTCTCTTCAGTCGAGCACGTGCTGGTTTTATTTATCGCTAAAGTTATTCGTATAATAATAACGTAGAATATTGTTATAACTTTCAATTTCTTTCATTTCATTTATCCATTTTGATTGCATTAAGTGTTTGTGCCCAAAGTGGCTGAGTCCTTGCCTTTAGATATTTTTCTCTAACTTTTCTCATCATTTCTTACAAAAATTGTAATTACCCTAGAAGGTAAATCTAATTTTCTTGACTGCAAGCCAACGGTCTCACTCTATAAAATCACTTGGATAAAGAAACGACCTGTCGGTCTTCTCTTATGCTGTCTACAAATGATTGAATGTTTACTTAACGTATAACATTTTTTTTACGTAAAAACGGCAAGAGTACTGAAGCAATTTTGACAAAATATTTTTGTTCGACCGAGTACATTACTATAGTGATGAAGATGTGTGTGGTTCTCGAAAGAGTATTTGTGTTTGTCTATTAAAATCCTTAGAGAAGTCCACAAGAATTACTAAAATTAAAAATCCTTTAAAGAAAGAAACATATGTAAGGGACCCCCACGTATCAGAATAGATGTGGCAAACAGAGTTGATGTTGAGAAAAGACTCGAATAAGTAAATATTGGTTCAACTCTTAAGTGTATGAAATTACGTCCACATTAAATTGTATTGGAAATTGCCGAGGAAGCAATATTGAAAAACTTGTCCGAAGCAACCCTTCCGGAAGCACAAAATTGACCCCAAGTAGATAAAAGTGTTCACCTCAATTTTCTCTACAACTTAGGAAAAAACCATATTTTGGGCAAGGGCCGACCTTAAGACCGACCTAGGGCTATAAGGAAATATCTCGAACACATACTTCCATAGACAAAAATGTTTCCCTCAATTTTCTCTACAACACAGCAAAAAAATGTTTTTGTCAAGGGCCGACCTTAGGACCGACTTAGGGCAATAAGGAAATACCTCGGACACATAATTCCATAAACAAAAATGTTTCTCTTAATTTGTTCTGCAACATGGCAAAAACTCTTTTTTTTGGTTAGGGCCGACCTTAGGACCGACCTGAGGACCACTTCAGCCCAAGCACAGACACCGTTCCAGAATTTGTTTTTGAATATAATTCGGTACTCGGTTACCTTTGAAACAGAAAAAGAATCAACAAAATCAGTTATTTGTCCAATTTATGTAAACAAACACTTTGGACCCTAGTAGAAACTCATTTTTAGGGTCCTTCTTTCATAAAATGTAAAACATTCCTGGACCTTTCAATTAAAATAACATTTTTCGAAAATCGGAAGAGATTTACTCGAGTTATGTACAAAAACACGTAGAGCCCTAGCAGAGACTCGTTTTAAGTGCCCTAGCTAAGTCTAAGGGCTCAAAATCAAAAAAGTTTCTTCCATAAATTTTCGGCCATGTCTAGAACTTTCAAACAAAAAAAAATTATGAAAATCGGAAAAGACTAAACACCACAAACTAGCTGGGGCGACAGTGCCCAGATTCAATTCCAACAAAGATTTTCCGATAACCTTTCAGGGAGGAAAATGTTTTTGAAAATCAGGTGAGTTTTACTCGAGTGATCGTATTGACGGACGGACGGACATTTTTTTATTGCTGATTCGTAATCTAAGGACCATGATCGATGGTCCCCTTACTCCCGGGTCAAAATTCGACCATTGAAATTGGTATAGGGCAGATTCCATCGGTACCGTCACCTGGGTAACGAATTTCATCTCTTTCATTCTTTCAATATGATTTATATTAACATGAGACAAAACACATTCGTTCCCCAGGTGACATGGTAGCGACAATGTATGGATTACCGATGGAATTAGCCATAGGAAAGTAGCGGTAGAGTCAAAGAAGTGAATTCGGTTACGTCACCATCCGTGCGTCTGTGCACTCCTTATGTGTAATATGACTTAGCGTGACGTGAATGTAACATGATGTAACGTGACGTAACATGATGTAACGTGACGTAACATGACGTAAAGTGTCGTATAATCGATCCACAGGGAAGGGTTTCATTATCGACCCAACAATTCGAATGGAGGGTGACATCGATCAATTTGACGTTGTTGACACAGAAAAGAGAGGGGTATACGAACCATGTATACCACATTTTCAATCGAAATTCAGAATCGCCGATATCGAGGTAATACATTGGTGCCAAGCTTACAATAAGTAAGGATTTTGTACGTTTTTTGAAAAGATTCAAAATACCATTGTCCGTCATAGATATGATCGTGTCAACGGTCCTCAAAATTAGCAGCATAATATGCAAGCAACATTTGTTTTCGTGAATGATTCCCGTTCATTCATGTTTTTGTTTACTTTTAATGAATTGACTGAACCAATTGTCTAGAATACTGAGTCGTTTGGCTACTTTTGTTGTGAAAGCGTCTTATATATATAACGTGACATAACATGATGTAACGTGTCGTAACATGATGTAACGTGACATAACATGATGTAACCTGACGTAACGTAACGTAACTGGAGAGGTGCACAGACGGACAGGAAGAATGAAAACATAAACCATTGTAACTGACCATGGAAAGTAGCGACATAGTGTAGTTGAAGAAGTTAATTTTGTACCTAAATCGGTGATTCATTAGTGAATCATCAGTGAATCTATTGTGAATTATCGTTGATTCCCATGTGAAGATGCACAGACAGGAAGGGGGAAAACATAAAGTAGATATTGCTACATAACAAGTACCATATAGATGTCGTCACTAAGTTTGTCGCACAGCGTACCAGGTACAGTCAAAACCTTTTCGGTTAAACAAAGGTCTCAAAAATGTAGAAATGAAAAATGATGGTGTGTGTGGACAGACGAATGATTTAAATATGCATTGACATAATGAATGATTGAGTGTCGGCATAAAGGAAGCTTAACTTCACTTCGTTCAATCAAGGGACCATACCGACCCACGAAGAGGCACCTAGTAATTTGATATTTAAGTTTTGAATTTCGTTGTTTTATGTCATGATTTTCTTATTACTTTACACGGAATTTGTAATAAACTTATCAATATATTTACACAGAACACATGTCTACTAGAGCTAATTACGTTAAATATTTGATTCATTTCGACAAAGTTTTGGGAGCTACATGGTGTGTGGTATGTACCCCTTCTCGTATCAAATATTACAACCATTTCAAATTCAAACAATCCGATCCAAATCAATGTTTTCACTTCAAACTGATACGACCTATGAGAACACTTGTTCACTTTGTCTTTGTCATCCGATTATTGATTTTCTAATATTGTGATAAAAGTTCACCAACTAAAAAGAAACAATTCGAAAAGTTTTTTTTTTCTCAGCTCATACAAGTTGTTCGGTAATTTATCTTTTAAAAGTTCAAAAGTTTAAGTTGGACCTGGCACATAAAATGGTTTTTATATATTTTTATCAGAGAAATGTTGAATGTCTTAATGTAATTGCTTTTCCTTAAAATATTAATTGAAATTACGACTCCATGTTTCAATTTCATGACGGCTGTTGTGAAATATTGATCATAAGTTGTTTATTACAGAAAGTACCCATGTCAGGAGAGTATTTAGTGTATTGATGGCGTGACAACGTGTCACTAATTTTTAAATAAACGAACAAAAAATACCCGACTTTCTTAAGCTTGTGTTTCTGTAGCATAACAGAAACAATCATGTTCTTATGATTCACTAAATATTCTCAATGGAATCTACTTCCGACAAGAAAATAAGCTACTTATGTATTGACATTGACGGGTAGACAAAGAAATCACAAGTTTTGGAATTTTTTTATTTTTCACAAGATAAATGTTGTATGGCACGTCGCCTTGTCATCTGACATTTCAAATATGACGTCTTTTGCTGAAAAATTTTTGTATGATTTGTCACATCACATGACTAATGTGACAATTTTGTGAAAAAAGTATTGGGGCTATCTTAACTGTCACGAAGAAAAGTTCAATTGCACCCATATACGTCGCAACTCGTAGCACACAACGCAAATCACTTTTAAGTTCTTTAAACTGCCAAGTACGCTCCTTATCGTCTCTTAAATAAAATCCATTCATATATTTTATCTCCACTTAGGCAGGGTAGATTTTTAGAATATACTTTTTGTCGTAAATAAAATTTTCCGCGCTGTGTACTTTTTACCTGAATGTAACACAAAAGCAAAACAGTTCTTTCAAAGCCATTACATCGAAAATTATTAGGAAATAAAATTCTTTTAATTCTTTATGAAAAGTGATATCCGGTAATATTACTGAAATGGGTGCTGACTTATAACTTTTATTTAAAAAAGATAAAGCTGTAAACAAAGTTGAAATTTTTGCTGTTTGTTTTGTATTGTGTACTACAAACTCTAAACAATCCGATCATTCCGTAATTGAAAGCAAAGGTGGAAGTCGTTTGCAACTTCGTCATCTTCGGGGCTTTAGGTAAAGAAATTGAGGTGAACGAAGCTGCTACTTTGAAGTGTAAAACTATGCTACTAAATGCAAACTCTTACCTTATTTAATGGAGTCGCTTGATTTATTTATTTTATTTCTTCAATATCAATTACATAGTTGGCATATGGACCATGGATGATATATAAATATATATAAATATAAATATATATATATGTTTATATGTTTTAATATATATATATATGTTTATATATGTTTATATATATATAAATATAAATGGTATATAAATCCATAGGAATATTTAATCGTACAGGTTATAGCCGTCTTTTTAAAGTAGTTAGATTGTCCACTGGAGAATCGTTGAAAAAACGAAAGCCACCATTTGTGATGGCGATGGCGTGCTGTCAAAAGGGAGAGCGCGAGAAAGTTATATGCTGAAATCTACTACTTGACCTTGACTTGCATATTCAAGTTGGTGCCTGTGCACACGTCCAGTGAGCTTGAACGTGGAGCCACTTATAGTGAAGGAACCACGTGGACCCCCCTTTTTACTCTTCAAGATGAACATAATACCATATACAGTGTATTATGTAAATCAGCGCTGGATTAACTTATATACTAACAACAACCACCGTCGCTCGACTGCATGGTCGGACTAAGCTACTTTATGCATTTTCAAGTTGATGAAGAAATATGATCACCTTTGTTAATTATAATATTACCATAATGCCTTTGTACTATCAATGGGTCATCCAATTTTTTTTTTGGTTTGAAAGGTCTGAATATGCCTGACAATTTGTGGACTTCAGACTTCACATGACAGACTCAGTGCATCTCGCCGACCCCAGTCAGTCACATTGTTATCGTTGACTCCTTAGTCCTTCCTAGTCCAAATTTGGGCGGACAATTCCTATTTCAGTGAGACAGGTCGCTGTTCGCTTGTCATTCGGACAGCGCTAGGGCGCCACCTGTCATGTTGGTACTTTTTTCTCACTGTGATAAACAGTGTGAACTAACAACAACTGCCGCCGCTCGGTCTAACAGTCGGACTAACTACTTAATTTGTTTGATATTTTTGAAAATCTCTTATTTAATTTAATTTAATTGCCTGGTACCTGGTATAGCTTTATGCCATCTTATCTTATCATTTTTGAGCCTGCCAGGTCTTTCAGGTTTTTTCAACATTTTACATGTCCTCCACCTATGTGTCCGTAAGCATTCAGTTGTTAAAATGTCGATCCTAATCATTTCAGCGCTTTTTCCAGCATATGAGTCTTTACGTGGTTATCTGTACCGATTTACTAATATTTTCGCTCTTGTGTCATTAACTTGCTTGTCGTTCCATCTTGTTAAATTTAAAGCTGAGTGACCGGAAAAAGGCCCTTCTTCAAGAACTGTAAGTTTAGCCTGCGCATCATGTCGACTTGCACAATTGCCGCACAAAAAAATGCACCCTATGCAATTTGGGCCTACGCTCTCGTAGGCCCGGTAACAGTTTGGTGGGGAACCAACTGTCGGCAATGAGGGATATGAACCCACTGCGTGAGCGTTCGCTCAAGTCAACGAAAAATCATGGATAAAACAAAATGCTTGGGGCGTTGACTAGACATTTTCACACTTAAACAATGCACGTAGCCGTTCTACATACTTTCGAGTCGCTTGAATTAGTATTGACAATGAATTCACTGATATTACTTCATTTTTAGAATAAATTTTACGGAACAAAATATTTCCACGACCATCCACTATCACCGCCTACTCACTTTTTTGCTGAAATCTACTACTTCTTCTGAAATATCCGAATTCAGTTGAATTTTATTATCATACTTCATCAAGTCATGAGAGAAAAAATCATGACGTTGTTTGGCACATATTGAAGTAATTGATAAGTAGAATAGAGGCATTGAGGTGTGACTTGATTGCGGAGCGAGTTAAGGGGAATTCCAGATGAGGTTGAAATAGCGAACAGTAGGCGAAACAGTCGTGATATTGGTGCTCTCTCGTTTCCTTAAGTCAAGCCTCAGTTCACTGCTGTTGAGTATAAATTTCATGTCACCAAACTGAATTGTGACAGTGTGCGTGGACCTTCCACTCTCGTCGCAAATCCTTCCGTTCCTCCAAAGATCAGTTTCAGTTTTTCTAATGTCACGGTGTTGAATTTGCTGGAGCAATCAGCTCGATCAAAGCCATTGGGTTAGATGGTGTTCCGCTTCTCTTTGTGAGAATATGATCCTACCATTTGTCTTGCCGTCATTGACTCACATCGTCAACTATGCGTTTACATGATAGACTGTTTCTCGTGTCTGGTAGCTGTCTAACGTGCTGTCAGTTCACAAGAAGACTAGGTTCCAGGGTCTAGATCTAGACCAATCCGTATACTCCTATACCTGTTGAATGTCTTTCAAATTTTAGCAAAAGAGCAAATTGTCGCTTATCTTGATGCATAAGACCTGCACGACGAGTTTTAGTCTCTGCTACGAGTTTTGGATGAGAAAAACAACGTGTCTAAGTAAATATTGCCTTATCTCTAAAGTATATGCAATTACGTCCTCACTAAATTGGACTGCCGAAAGGGCAATATTGAAAAACCCGTACGAAGCAACGACGCTAAAAACCTCTCCAAACCCTTAAAATAAGCCCAGAATTTAGAAAGGACTAAGAGCGCTCTGTCCATACTTCCATGGACGAAAAAGTTCGTTTCTTTTTTCTTTACAACAAAGCACGAAAAACCTATTCATTAAAGGAATATTCACAAAAAACCACCAAACATCGCGTGAGTTTGGCCCACACTAAGGACACTACAGCCCGAATCACTTAATATATTTTCACTAATTTAATTTTCTTGATTTTATGATGTCCACATCTTTCATTCTAAACCTTGAAGAGCGATTTCCGTTCTAATTTCGCTAAGATATTGAAAAAGTTCCACCAACCTTGAAAAAACCACGTTTTTGACCACTTTTGCAGCAACTTCGACAGTTTTCGAGTAATTTTGTCAAAACTCAATTCCGTGATCAATTTATTAATTGTCTTTAAGGAATTTTTTTTTGGAAAATCGGATGAGTTTTACCCGATTTATGCAGAAAAAACACGTTGGGCCCAAGCCCAATCTCGTTTTAGGGGTCCTGGGTGAGTCCAAAAGCTCAAAATTAAAAAAGCTTCTTCCAGTAATTGTCAGGCATGCTTTTACCTTTTAAACAAATTATGAAAATCGGAAAAGATTTATATGAGTTATGAGCTAAAGACCAAAAACCACTTAAACGGCCCTAGCCCTTGCGCCGACAGTACCTACTAGATTCAATTCCAAAAAAGATTTTTTGATTACCTTTCAGGGAAAAAAATTTTTTTACTCAAGCTATCGCGGCGACAGACTCTATTCCCAGGTCAAAATTGTGGTGGTTACAAACGTCGCGATAAACGCATAAGACCACTTTTTAAAGAACTTCGTTCTTGGTACGGGTCTAATAACGTCATGTGATCATGGTGCTTCTGGACTTCTTGAGTCATTCAGTGCTGCTTTCGAAACTTTAAAGTTAGTTCGGATTCGATGCGACGGCAGTGAGCCTGATCAGTGATAACTTATCGGAGCGATTTCATCGGCGATCACGTTTCGGAACCGTTGTTGAACGGCACAGGTATACCGCAGGGATATGTCTTGGAACCGCTCCTCTTTTCTTTGTACATTAATGACTTGCCGTGTAGTTTACGGACTGCTCTTTACCACATGTTTGCCGATAATGTGCAGTTGTTCCATTCGTTCGAAATAGGCCGTCTTAATGAAGCAGTTTTCAATATGAACCAGGACTTGTACAACATCAGTCTCTGGGCGCGCCAATATTTTCTCCCGCACAATGCGAAAAAGTCGCAAGCTATTGTATTCTCAGAGCTTTGCGGTGCTTTGTTGGAGGTCCACTTCCTGCCATATATACTTTTGGATGGCAAAGTAAATGAATGAAGGAATAATAGGCAGAGATGATCGTACTTGATCGTTCACACGCATATGATTCAGCTATAATTGAGTGCGACTCCACTGAGACCTAGATTGTGTAGCTTCTTTACCAGAGTCGAAGTCCTTCATAAAATAGACGAAGTGAAAAATAACTTTCGTATTTCGACTCAACTTTTCTTCAACTTTCAAGTGTATGTCCCCTCGTAATAACCCACAAGCGAACGGATCGAATTGAAATATTTGTTGAAACCGAAGAGTTTTGCCTATTGTGTGAGATCCAATCTCCGATCTCTTATCTCTTCTCGTACCGAACAAAATAACTCTGATAAAAACGGCACACATATCTTGAGCAGGAACTTTATATATTTTTGTGACCTTAATTGAATTGAACAAACTTTATTTCGGAATTTCAAATTGAAAATATAAAATATAAATCCTTCAATCCCCGAAAATAGATCGATCTTTAAATGTGAATGTAGCGAATGCAACCAAAAATAAAATATAGTTTCCCACATCCAGTGTAGCATGAGAAATCTATAATTTATTGGCTGTCTGAAATATTGAGGATATTTTAGGATAACGAAACCGCATTATAAACTTGTCGATAGCGTTCCTGCTATACCATGGTAAATCATGATTGGGATATATAGAATATGTCATTTTATGTTTCAATGTTTTAAAACAGACAATAATATTATTGTATTTAGAAAAAATGCACCTACGAGATATTGGTAGAGCGATATTAGTTTTTGGGAAAAATTGAAAACAGAATCAGGCTGAAATCTCATTTTCGGCAAAAATAGAAATTGTTTTTTTTTGCCATTGTTCGTATTTGTTCGAAAAATGAGATGTAGATAAAAATAAATAAATTTCCCGGACTTTATAATATGAAAGGGTATTTTCACTAACTCCTGTGTGTGCACAAAAATAAACCGAAAATGTAAAGCCGCTAAGGTATAAAATACAAAATA
Organism: Pseudolycoriella hygida; assembly: GCA_029228625.1. Taxonomy (NCBI): domain Eukaryota; kingdom Metazoa; phylum Arthropoda; class Insecta; order Diptera; family Sciaridae; genus Pseudolycoriella; species Pseudolycoriella hygida. The sequence continues at coordinate 183,910,315 of CM055403.1, read as the reverse complement.
GAAAGAATATCATCACATTACGTATACAAAAATATACCCCATCCATCCACAGTGCCAAAAGTTTCTACACACCATTTTATAAGCTTTGCTTTACGGATTTTTTTTTTCTTTTTTGATATATTCTCGAGAAAAAGGTATTAATGTCAGCATAGAACATCACATTTTAGGAACTATATTTATGGAAATTTTTTTTAGCATGACGAGCTTAGATATGGGCGCCGGCCGTTGATTTTTGGGATCTATTCGTTTTTTAAAGAATAACTTTTCGGATAACTTTATTAGGCTGTTACCTTACACTGGATACGTTATTATGAATATTTTACATCTCACAGGCAACCTAATTTACAGCCTCAATGAGGTAGCTTGCGCGCTCAAGTCAAATCATCATGAAACCCGACTTGAATAACTTAAATCAACTGCTTTAGTTCTGTGCATTTGGAAGCATATATAAAGTTAAAATGAAATGTAAAAATACGAAAAAACTTTTACGTGAAGCGAATTATAAAAAAACTGCAAATGACGCTTGTTCATCATCATCAAAAATTATAGACCGTTCGTTAGTACCTTTCGGGACGTTGCTTATGCCGCAACTCCAGGATGGTGAACTATCGCCTTCCATGCCCTTCTATCGCCTACAAAGGAGATGTTTTGTTCGCCCAGCGAAAGTCCCGTAACTTCTAAATCGGCTTAACTTGGCCTAACGACGCTTGTTACACAAAAATTTTCCAAACAACACGAACGGAACGCAGAACTTGATCTCGGTATTTTGTTTGTTTACCGATGGTATTAGTGATGAGTTTGGCAAACCCAAGGTTCTTTACGTACAGTTATCCCAAAGAAAAATGTCACCGAAATATGTAAATCGTGAGTTCTATGTGGATTTCAAATTCTCTGTGGATTCTGTTCTTTGGTCGATATGCAGATTCGATTCCTCTTGGCGCAATTTCTTTATAAATTTAAATTTCTTGTCATTTTTTCTGAAAATATTTTTTTTCTTGAAAATAAAAAGAATTTTGTTGAAAATTTTATTTTTCTTGAAAATTTTGTTTTTCTTAAAAATGTTATTTATCTTGAAAATTTCGTGCATGACTTGGAGGTTTCAGATATGAGGGTTCTTAGGAGCATAGCAAAAGTGAATCGGAGGGAACAGTGGGACAATCATATCAGGAACGACGACATCAGAGAAAATTTAGGGGTTAGGTCAGTGGAGGAGGCGGCAAGGGTTAGTCGTCTGAGATGGTACGGGCACGTTCAAAGGATGGGTAATAGTAGGCTTCCAAAGAGGATATTGAATGCACAGGTCCCGGGTGTACGTCCTAGGGGTAGGCCAAGGAGAAGGTTCATAGACTCAATTAAATCAGATTTAGAAGTTAGGGGGCTTTCACTGGGCGAGCAAACCATCTCCTTGGCAGAGGATAGAAGGGTATGGAGGGGGGTGGTCAATGACCACCGGGTTGCGGCTTAAAGACCCCACACCGGAAGGTATAAACGGTCTATAAAGTTTGATGATGATGATGATGAAAATTTCGTTTTTCTTGAAAATTTCGTTTTTCTTGAAAATTTCGGTTTTCTTGAAAATTTCGTTTTTCTTGAAAATGTTATTTTTCTTGAAAACAAAAGAAAAATAAAATTAAAATTTCGTTTTTCTTGAAAATTTTATTTTCTTGAAAAATTTCGTTTTCTTGAAAATTCGTTTTCTTAAAATTTCGTTTTTTAAAAAATTTTTTTCTTGAAAATTTTTTTCTGAAAAATTTTTGTTTTTCTTGAAAATTTTATTTTTCTTGAAAATTTCGTTTTTCTTGAAAATAAAAAGAAAAATAAAATTTAAATTTCGTTATTCTTGAAAATTTTTTACAAACATTACAAACAACGAGATATTTAAATTTATAAAGAAATTGCGCCAAGAGGAAGACTTAACGAATCAAATTAAACTGCATAGGGGCTGTCCCTAAATTACGTAACACATTTTTGGACACTTACCCCCCCCCCCGTCGTTGTCACGCACTGTAACAATCACTCCAACCCCCCCCTGTTACGTAACAAAACTGAAGAATTTATTTTTTAACAAAAACAAGCAAATGTTATGACGTTCAATGTGGTATCTTATGATCTGTCAAAACTAGAGAAAGATAACTAGAAACAATAGCATTGCGTCACCAAGTGAAAAGCATATAACAGATGATCAGAAAAACGTTTCTCGTATGCGATTTTGAACAATAAGAACTCGTTACCTAAACTCCTCGTCATAGTCGATTGTAACATATTGCAATTAGTGTCACTCAATGAAATAAACTAGAGATGGTGCCCGTAAAATTCGTCCCGGTCTCTGCCCGAAATTAAAAAAAATGACCACCCCAAAATGTGCCTGTCAATTTCATGCCCGAATCTGCCCGTTACAAAAAATTGAGTTCAAAATGTTTTAAGCCATAGTTCTAAACAACCGTGATACTGTAAAGGTAATCTCCCTCATAAATATTCCAAATGTAGATATTTTTCATTTGTTCCCTCTATGTAAAATTGGTTATTTAAATTTGAAGTTGGGCATATTGCCCGTTAGATTTGTGACCGTGCCCACCCTATCCTAGCCCGAAATTTTAAAAAATTGCCCTGCCCGACCCATTCCCTATTGTACGGTCACAATTTGAAATTCCCTTCCGCCCGATCATCTCTAAAATAAACAGTGTCTGCAAATTACTTTTTTGAACGTTTGCTTATTACAGGAACGGAAAAGTGACAACCGACGAGTTTCTGATTTGTATGGTAAATTCGTATGATACTTGTCGGTTTTCACTTTTCCGTTCCTGTACATTTTTATTCAACAAAATATGTTTGCAAGGTTCATAGTGAATAATTAATCAGTTCAGTTCCGTTACAAACGAACTTTTATTTCGAGTTGACAATCCTTCAGTTCTATTTTTAACAACCAAATATTTCGAACACAAATCTAGGCTAGTTTGGTTGTACATCATCGATGAGAAAATTCAGGTCGGCGCTCATGTCTAGCCTCGGTATGTATAGTATACATTTATTTTTGCACCATTCCTCAAGCACCTCTATATCACACAGCATATTTTTCGGGTTTTTTTTGTATGCTTTATTTGATGCCGAGGTTACAGTAGGGACGATATGATGTATTGTATTTATATGATAAAAAATTAGAAAGTACTCGAAAATAAACATGTCACAAAATATCATAATTATAATATAATGTTATTATGTTTGTCACACAGCCGAGGATTATCTTCCATTTATGTTTTTTCATGCATGGTAATATAATGTGTAATAAAAAATAATTAAATTCAATTCAGTGACAGACATGAAATCGCCATAAATAATAAATTATTTAAACGAATTAATTTCGGCTTAATTGAATTTCTCTTATTTTTTGTCCATCATTTTCCAACCCATTTTCATTTTGGGCAATGGAAATCCGAGTTTTTTTTTTAATTCATTCTCAGCATATTTCGATACATCATTAATGAGCCAGAATTTTGTTAAATACAAATTATCGAGATATATTTTCACTGGTTCATATCACGTTTGATTGGATGAAATTAACAACAATTGAAAATGTATAAATGTCCTCTGTGTCACTAATGCTAAATATAGCTCAATACACCAAAGCGATGGCCTGTCGCTATTTGCATGAATGATTTTCTGCCCTACACTCTCTGGTTGGGACAGAAACGAACGAAGTTAGCGCTCCTATTATTGCAGAAATGGTAATGGTAAATGAATTTGTTGTTTTTTCTTTCCCTTTTTTTGTTAATGGACTTTTTGCATCTCATAACAACAAAAGCGAGTGAGGAACATGAAACATTTGGATATAATAAACAAGTAAAATAAAATTCACTATAACATTACTAGGTCCCACCTCTTGGGTGGGTCAGGTCCCTTGACTGGTTATTCGCCATTTTGTGATAAAGACAAGAACTTGTGAGACTACAACCAAATTTCAACATTATTTATTGGTATTCTTTAAACTTGTTACAAACGACGATCATTCTATTAAAATAAATAAATGAAAGTTACAAAAATTGAAATTGAAAAGTTTGCATGGTGTCGGTGACAGTAGCTATGAGATAGATTTAAAAATTCGCATATACAATTTGTGAGACTTCCGAGAAAATTGATTCTTATAGAAAATACGTATTTTGAATACTACTTTTAGTTGATAGGCTGGTTTGGGATAGTTATACAATTAACCTTTCAAAAATTCCACAATGCATGAATAATTGACTTGGGTCATCGAATTATTTCAGATTATAAATGTTATTTACAACATAAAATGGTTCTACACTACGGTAAAATTTCGATTGTTTATATTTTTAATTCGTCTTTTTATCGACTTCAAAATTCTTTCGACTTTTTTGTGTGTTAAGTGCGTGTCGTGTTTTGTAAAATCATTTTTGAGGAACTAAATTCTTTTCGCAAACAATTAACAAAACTCGTGCGACTACGGCCCTCGCTTCGCTCGGCCCGCAAACTTCGTACTCGCTAACTATCATTTAGCTATTTAATTCTATTCGAGAACAAATAATTTAACTCGTACGACTACGGCTCTTGCCGCAAATTTTACACTAGCCATGGTAAAAGTTTTTCAATTATTAACTAAACTCTTTTCTCGAACAATTAACTTAACTCGTGCGATTACGGCCCTCACCTCGCTCGGCCCGCAAACTTCACACTCGTAAAAGTTCTGTAATTTAGCTATTAAATTCTATTCGTATACAAATAAATCAACTCGTGCGACTACCACCCTCGCTTCGCTCTTACCGCAAACTTTACACAAGTATTGGTAAAAGTTTTTTAATTGATCAACTAAATTCTATTCCCGTACAATTAATTTCACTCGTACGATTACGGACCTCGCTTCG
>CM055403.1:183854792-183904938 GCA_029228625.1 Pseudolycoriella hygida | reverse complement strand
AAAACCAAAAAAAAACCTAATTTATTGCTTGGGAAAATTCAAGATGGCGCCGGTTTGACTGCTGGCAGCCATTTTCTTAAGATCCCAAAAAATTCTCCTGACCAAACTCTATAACTTTCCCGAAGAAACCAACTCTCTAAGTATTGTCATTCCGAAGCTAAAATTCGAAAACCAAAAAAAACCCAATTTATTGCTTGGGAAAATTCAAGATGGCGCCAGTTTGACCGCAGGCAGCCATTTTCTTAAGATCCCAAAAAATTCTCCTGATCGAACTCTATAGCTTTACCGAAGAAACCAACTCTCTAAGTATTGTCATTCCGAAGCTAAAATTCGAAAACCAAAAAAAAACTAATTTATTGCTTGGGAAAATTCAAGATGGCGCCAGTTTGACCGCTGGCAGCCGTTTTCTTAAGATCCCGAAAAATTCTCCTGACCAAACTCTATAACTTTACCGAAGAAACCAACTCTCTAAGTATTGTCATTCCGAAGCTAAAATTCGAAAACCAAAAAAAAATCTAATTTATTGCTTCGGAAAATTCAAGATGGTGCCAGTTTGACCGCTGGCAGCCATTTTCTTAAGATCCCAAAAAATTCTCCTGATCAAGCTCTATAACTTTCCCGAAGAAACCAACTCTCTAAGTATTGTCATTCCGAAGCTAAAATTCGAAAACCAAAAAAAAGCTAATTTATTGCTTTTGAAAATTCAAGATGGCGCCGGTTTGACTGCTAGCAGCCATTTTCTTAAGATCCCAAAAAATTCTCCTGACCAAACTCTATAACTTTTTTAAAGAAGCCAGCTCTCTAGCTATTGTCACTCCGGAGCTAAAATTCGAAAACTCAGAGCATTACCGAAAAACCCTCAGAATTTTCCCGGAAAAGCGGCATATGAAATTTTTCATGTGGGGCTGAGACTGACGTTCCCTGAAAATTTTAAAGAAATCGCTCGGGCGGTTCTCGAGAAAAAAAAAGTAGATAGATAGATACATAGACACACCACACAGGAATAAAATTGTTATTAATTACAAAGGTAATTTGACCACTTTTCCTTAGGAATTGGTCATCTTTGATTGGCGATATCTCAGCCAATTTTCAACCGAATGAGGGCTTGTTTAAAAGCTGCTGCGACGTAGTTTTTTTTAAAAAATAATTTGGAGGGGGAGAGGGGCGAGGGGAAAAAACTTAAAAGTTCGCCTATATATGGCTCCTTGTACATACTAAAGGTTTTTGTATGGGTATGGTTTTTGGGTTTGTGAACGTTTTTTTGGGGTGTGGGGACTGCGTCACGCTCTTCGCTACCGCTCCGAGCATGATCATCAGAAAAAATCGCCCAAATGTGAAGAAATGCAAAAAAAAAAAAATCGACAAAAAAGAGAAGAAACGCCAAGATGATTTTTTCAGTTCAGTTCGCTATTTATGCAATAAAGTTTTAATTCAATTTAAAGCAAAAGTGTTGAGGAAAAAATTTTTGCCTTTCTTTCTAACACTAAGGCATATTTCCAGTACTAAAAATGAAATCTAAATTTTTGTTCGAATTTCGTTCCTTGATATTTCTTATTTGGAAAATAGCCTTTTCTAATAGCTTTATCAGTTGGAATGATACTTCTTCACACTTTGTCGATTTTTTCTGGTGATTTATCATTTTGTAATTATTTGTTAAATCATCGAAAAAAATCGCCAACATGTGAAGAAACGCCAAGAAAATCGCCAAGGTGTGAAGAAACGCCAAATTAATTTTTTTTCAGCTCTTGGCGTTTCTTCACACTGGCGATTTTTCAGGCGTTTCTTCACACTTTGTCGATTTTTTCTGGTGATTTATCATTTTGTAATTATTTGATAAAATTAGAAAATTTATATTTTGCTCATAGTTTCGTTTCTGTTGAAAAAAACAAAAATCGCCAAGGTGTGAAGAAACGTCAAAAAAAAGCGCCAAAAAAGAGAAGAAACGCCAGATTAATTTTTTTTCAGCTCTTGGCGTTTCTTCACACCTTGTCGATTTTTTTGGCGTTTCTTCACACTTTGTCGATTTTTTTCGATGATTTACAATTAGAAAACTTATATTTTGCTCATAGTTTCGTTTCTGTTGATTGACCAGCTGGTGCACCCATACATAGAAACAGAAAAATTTTTGCTTCTGTTGTATGTTCTTCAACTGGTTTATTGCCGTTGTTCTTTTGTGTTCTTTTCATACACAACGGCAATAAACCGGTTGAAGAACATACAACAGAAGCAAAAATTTTTCTATGTTTCTATGTATGAGTGCACCAGCTGGTCAATCAACAGAAACGAAACTATGAGCAAAATATAAGTTTTCTAATTGTAAATCATCGAAAAAAATCGACAAAGTGTGAAGAAACGCCAAAAAAATCGACAAGGTGTGAAGAAACGCCAAGAGCTGAAAAAAAATTAATCTGGCGTTTCTTCTCTTTTTTGGCGCTTTTTTTTGACGTTTCTTCACACCTTGGCGATTTTTGTTTTTTTGGCGATTTGACTTTATCGTTACTTCACGGGAATCTTTACGGCAGGGTTAAAAAGTCCGTTGCTATAAATTCCTTTTATGAGAAGCCAAAAGAGTAACAAAACACACGATCTCTTTGGTTTCAGCACTCAAATATCATGAATAAAGCACAGAGATGTTTCTCAACACAAAATTGCTTTGAATATCAGCTCTCTGAAAATTACAAATTCGGACTTCTGTCTGCAAAGACGGAACATATCCCGAAAAGACTCGTAAAGAGACGTAGGAAGCATTATGTGATTCAGCTCCCTAGCGTTCATGTAAAGATTTTAAATTAGACGTCTCTAAGCTAAGGGAACTGTCCGAACTTATTTTGATAAAAACGATCCACATCATAAATCAGCACATTTACGATTAACCTTTGTTATGATAATTATTAATCTATTTAAAAAAAAATCAAAACGACTAAGTCAGTTTGGCGATTGTCTTTAGTGATAGATCGATACACTGTGTTTTTTAGCAACCTTTCATACAAGGGCAGTTCCTTTTATTTGTATTTTTTTAATGTAAATAAATGTTTCTATCTATCATTGCAAGAACCAAAACGATGTCAACTTTACAACAGTCTGTGACGGAAACAACTTTGCTATGCATTCCAGCAGCTCTGACTAAAAAGGTGTTATTCGGTCGGTGGTTTGAGAGAGAAAAATTTAGCACTGGTAAGAGCAACGCGAAATTGTAGTGGGAGGAAACCTTTCGGCATTTCCAGCGTTTCTCTGCTATGTGCACGACAAAAAAAGTAAAAGTACCGCTGTAAAATAAAAATCCGACAAGTCAATAGGAAACAGTAATGTTCAAAAACATAAATTATCGAGAAATTGCCTCTGTTCGCTGTGTTGTCTCGGCTTTCGTTCGTCACGTCGTCGGTTATAGAGAGAATTCATGCGCGCTCAACTAAAGAGTCGAGAACCTAGTACCGGAATTTCTACGTTAATAAACTAGGTCCCACCTTTTGGGTGGGTCAGGTTCCTTGACTGGTTATTCGTCATTTTGTGATAAAGACAAGAACTTGTGAGACTACAACCAAATTTCAACATTATTTATTGGTATTCTTCAAACTTGTTACAAACGACGATCATTCTATCAAAACAAATAAATGAAAGTTACAAAAATTGAAATTGAAAAGTTTGTGCTTTTACTTCATAGTTACGCTGGTCTTTGCATGGTGTCGGTGACAGTAGCTATGAGATAGATTTAAAAATTCGCATATACAATTTGTGAGACTTCCGAGAAAATTGATTCTTAAAGAAAATACGTATTTTGAATGCTACTTTTAGTTGATAGGTAGGTTTGGGATAGTTTCAAAAATTCCACAATGCATGAATAATTGACTTGGGTCATCGAATTATTTCAGATTATAAATGTTATTTACAACATAAAATGGTTCTACACTACGGTAAAATTATGATTGTTTATATTTTTAATTCGTCTTTTTATCGATTTCAAAATTCTTTCGATCACGAAAGAAACCATACCTGTTATTCATACTCTCTTTCTTAGACTTTTTTTGTGTGTAAGTGCGTGTCGTGTTTTGTAAAATCAATTTTGAGGAACTAAATTCTTTTCGCAAACAATTAACATAACTCGTGCGATTACGGCCCTCGCTTCGCTCGTCCCGCAAACTTCACACTCGCTAAAGCACTATCATTTAGCTATTTAATTCTATTCGCAATCAAATAATTTAACTCGTACGACTACGGCTCTTGTCGCAAATTTTACACTAGCCATGGTAAAAGTTTCTCAATTATCAACTAAACTCTTTTCTCGAACAATTAACTTAACTCGTCCGATTACGGCCCTCGCCTCGCTCAGCCCGCAAACTTCACACTCGTAAAAGTTCTGTAATTTAGCTATTAAATTCTATTCGTATACAAATAAATCAACTCGTGCGACTACCACCCTCGCTTCGCTCTTACCGCAAACTTTACACAAGTATTGGTAAAAGTTTTTTAATTGATCAACTAAATTCTATTCCCGTACAATTAATTTCACTCGTACGATTACGGACCTCGCTTCGCTCGGCCCGCAAACCTCACACTATCGCCATGATAGTTGAACTATCGCCACGATAGTTGAACTATCGCCACGATAGTTGAACTATCGCCACGATAGTTGAACTATCGCCTCGATAGCTTAACTATCGCCACGATAGTTTAACTATCGGCACGATAGTTTAACTATCGGCACGATAGTTGATTTATCGCCACGATAGTTGAACTATCGCCACGATAGTTGAACTATCGCAATGATATTTTAACTATCGCCACGATAGTTTAACTATCGTCACGATAGTTGAACTATCGCCAGGATAGTTGAACTATCATGGCGATAGTGTGAGGTTTGTTCGTTCGAGTGAAATTAATTGTAGTTCAACTATCGTCACGATAGTTCGCGATAGTTCAACTATCGTCACGATAGTTCGCGATAGTTCAACTATCGCCACTACAGTTCGCGATAGTTACGGTAATTCAACTATATTACGATGGTTCACCTTTTGAATTATAGTTCAGCTATCGCACGATAGTTACGCTAGTTCAGCTATCGCATTATAGCTATGATAATTCAACTATCGCACGGTAGCTTTGATAGATAAACTATCGCACGATAGTTACAATGGTCCAACTATCGCACAATAGAAACGATAGTTCAACTATCTCACAATATAAACGATAGTTCAACTATCTCACAATAGTTACGATAGTTCAACTATCGCATGATGGTTACGATAGTTCAACTATCGCACGATAGTTACGATAGTTCAACTATCGCACGATAGTTACGATAGTTCAACTATCGCACGATAGTTACGATAGTTCAACTATCGAGCGATAGTTACGATAGTTCAACTATCGAGCGATAGTTACGATAGTTCAACTATCGCACGATAGTTTCAATAGTTCAACTATCGCACGATAGTTACGATAGTTCAACTATCGCCACGATAGTTCAACTTGTTACAATAGTTCAATTATAGCCACGATATTTTGCGATAGTTCAACTTTTGCCACCATAGCATCGTGCCACCACAGTAACATCGCGATAGTCAAAGGTCGTCTTCCCACAAAGCCTACGAAAACGTCATACACTGAGCAACCAGCCAAAAATCAAATTATTTTATTCTATTACTTTTTTACTTTATGGTTAAATCGTTCTACTACTTTTCAACTACTCCAGCCCAAGTTAGTGTTTTTGATGAATAACTTCCATATCCTTGGTCCCACATAGCCCATCTTCGAATTTATCCTGAGGAATTTGATTCTGCGTCGATTGAAAAAATAATTTTGAAAATCGGTTTTAATTACTCAAGTTATCGTGCGCACAACGAGAAATGGTAACAGACATTTAACGTTTTTCATAACATTTCGTTCATACACATAGTCGTGTGGTAACAGACATTTTTCGGTATTTTCTGGTGTAAGACCCTTAACTTTCAGTCAAGGGAATAAATAAAATTGGACGGACAAAGATATGCAATTCTAACTTCTAACAAAAAAAAGGATTTATTCTAAAAACTGAAAATGTTTGACCCAAAAACTTAACCATTAAATTATTAATTTGCATTTTAGCAATTCTGAACTGTTACTCACAGACAACCTCCGATATTCTCATACCGAATTTATTACGAAAATTGCACAGAAACATTTTAATTAATACAACGCGACCCGGGAACCCGACTGCCTTGGGTGCTAAGCATTTGTCTTCACCAAAGTGTACACATTACTGATATTTATACGTCATATAAGTTTCAACTTGGCGCTATGCTGCGTCCTCGAATTAAAACTTTTCAATGCAGAGGGCAGCAGCAGCCTGGTGCCAAATTGAAACTTACTTGACGCATACAACTCACTATTGTCTCCAATTCGGCGAAAACAGATTTTCAGCACCAGGCTGCCTTCTTTAATCCCAGCTTTAGGGTCCCAAGTACGCAGCCGGGTGACGACTTCGATCGTGTTACTAATAGTGTCGCTCCTTCTTAAAGATTACCGTTGTCAGAATTTCAGCACCAGACTGCTTGGTCTGACAAGGTTTTATATTTCGTAGGTAAAAGTACCTATCTTTAAGAAGGAGGAAGTTTATTATTGATTAGTAACACGATCGAATTCGGCACCAGACTGAGTACTTAAGGCCCTAAATCTGGGAATAAAGAAATCAGCCTGGTGCTGAAAATCTGTTTTTGCCAAATTGCAGGCAATAGTGAGTTGTATACGAAACGTAAGGCTGCTGCTGCCCTCAGCATTCAAATAGTCTTAACTCGAGGACGCAGCCTAGTGCCGAGTTGAAACTTATATGATGTATAGATATCAGTTATGTGTACACTTTGGTGAAGACAAATGCTTAGCACCAGGCTGCCTTCTATATTCCCAGGTAAGGGACCAAAGTGCGCAGGCAGGTGTCGAATTATAAACTAATACAACGTCATGTACTAGCTATTTCATGAATGTTGGCATTTTCAAATTTTCGGCACCAAGTGTCTTGGCTGAAAGTGCATACCTATCTTTTCACGAGGAGTTTGTTGAGAAAACTAAGCAATCTTAAAAAAGTAGCTCAGCTACTAGAAGGAAAAACAATGACTTTATTTAGGTATTGAGGTACTTTTTTGAAATTAACAATTCGCTGGAAAAACATCGTTTTTATCATTCCTGCTCTTGTGGTTTTGGGTTTTTTCTACATTTTAAACGACAGGTCCATGATAGGAAAAGAAATCGGAACATTCATACTCTGGTGTTACCACAGATTTCGCTCTGACGAAGAACTACAGCCGAAGAAATATGAAATTCGGTAATTGAAAATCTAATTCGGTTAAAATCCCAGTTACCTATGCGAATGTATAAAATCTGCCGTAATTTGCATAAGAAACTTAGTGCGAAAGAGAGAAAAAAAATCTATGCAAAAGCCCATACAACATGTTTTGTCTCTTTCACACTAAGTTTCTTATGCAAATTAGGGCAGAAATATGGACTAAATAACGTTTTTTTCCAGTGTACAAAAATTTTTCGCTGTAGAACATAACACAAGCTTTGTAGATAATTAAGGCTGTAATATACTATAAAATTCAGTTTTTTTTTTTCAAACTGAGCCTCTCACAATAAAAGAATTCGATTCTACTTATTACATGACAGGTGTTTCACGTCAAATAACCAGTTTCATAACCAGCTTATCTCAAAACAACAAAATTGTCCAACAATAATATTTCAATAATTTGTTGATTATTAACTCCTGGAATGGGGTTGGACCTGAATTTTAATAATGGCATTTGTAGATCTAACTATATATCAATGCTACTAACGCTGAACAGATGAAAAACTTTTTTTGCTTTGACAAACACAACCTGCAACCATGAGAAGTATATTTTTGGCTGGAACGGGTTAGCTCAGTGGTAACGTACTGGCTTTCTACCAAGAATTCAATCCTGATGGGGACAAATTCTGTATACGATTTTTCTTCAATGTTTAGCATGAAAGTAACTTTTCGTTAGGTTTACGCCAAGACTTCATCTTATGCATAAGGAATTTGCGGAATCCGGCACAATTGAATTATTTTACCGGTAGGCGTTAAACATTTTTAAACATTTGTTTGGCATAATTTAAAAGAAAAAAAGTTGTTTACTTTCGACTCGTGAAGTTGGTAAAATGAAAGTAACATCCCTAGGCACGTCCAGGCTTCATAATAGCGCTAGTTGTGGATTTAGTGTCACAGCGAAGAATGACAAATATGACTTCACCCATATTCGATGAATTCTGTGTACAAATATCTGAGTCTAACTTGGTAAAGAAAATGCTACCTACCGTTAGGCGTGGTTCGTAATTCACGTTAAACATGTGGTCCAAAAATGCCCTGCTGGCAAAACACATTGGTGGGGCGAACCGGCATTCTAAGCCCTACATCAAAGATGGCACTAGGAATAGGTTTGTGTGCAATTTACCACTGAAACAGTAAAAACTTCGGTAACAAAAGGATCTCTAAGGAGAATCCATATGAGCAAAAACTCACAAAAAAAGTTGCGGAACTACAGGAAGAGAATCACAAGCTTGTGCATCTTTTTTATTCCTCTTTTACCTCTTTTTTCACGTATTCGCTTGCATTTTGTGCATGCAAAACTCGGTTTTTCGGTGGAACGAGTTAAAACGAAACATTGCATAATCTCACGATTCTTCTCCTGTAGTAAATAAAATGATCCAGCCTCTGGCCCGGACGGGTTGTAATGGCGGATTATTATTCTTTCAGAAAATCTCGTGGAATCATTTCTTCTTTCACTCAAAATATTCTATTGATGTAAAAACATAATTACTGATTCGCCAGCACATGAGAGAACCCAGCACATGACAAGTGAACGAAACCCAAAGCTCTCTCTTTCGAGCTTTCTCATATCAACGACCCAAAGCTCTCTCTTGGGAGCTTCCTCATATTAAATAAAAAAACAGCCGCTCGCTGGGATCGAACTCGGGTCCCCTAACGTATCAGTCCACGATAATTCTCGTGAGCTTCTCGTGAGTTCACACACATTGTGCACAGCAATTACCGTACAGTAAAAAACGTACGGGATAAAACGGGTGCAGGAGGTGAAAAGCTGAAAAGAAAATTAAAAGCGAAAAAACGAGCTTGTAGAACTGTTAGCGCATTTTAATCAGCTTTTCAGCTATGGGAAATCGAAAAGGCAATTGATTCCAAATGCGGCAAAGCTCCAGGAGCTGATCAGATCTTTCCTGAATTCCTCAAGCAGCTAGGAAAGAGAGCAAAGTTGTGGCTTATGTCATTTATGAATGACCTACTGGAAAACGGTGACATTCCCCACGAGTTCAGATTTTCGAAAGTGCTAGCAATTTTAAAGCCAGGTAAGCTGGCCAACAAAGCAGAAAATTTCAGGCCAATTGCACTACTAAGCACGTCCTACAAGCAACTGGAGCGCATCATTTACAACCGCATCTACCCAGCTATCAATGCTGTTCTTCCGCCTGAGCAGGCAGGATTTCGAGAAAATCATAGCTGTTGCGACCAAGTGCTCGTTCTGACAACATTTATAGAAGCAGGTTTTGAACGGAAGCAAAGGACCGGAGTGGTTTTTATTGTTCTCTCATCAGCACCGTGTGGAAAAATGGTCTGTTGCTTAAATTAATCAACGTTATCCCCTGTAAGAAGCTCATTGGCAGCATGCTCACGAACAGGAGAATCAGAGTGTATGTCAACGAAAAAAACAGCCGAATCCGCACACTAAACAATGGACTTCAGCAAGGGTCAGTTTTGGCACCACTGCTCTTTAACCTCTACATCAGCGACATGCCAACAACGAAATTCCGAAAATTTGGGTATGCAGACGATAACGCGCTTGGTGTTCAATCAAATTCGAAACTTATCATAGAAACAGTGCTCGCAGAAGATCTCGAAATTTTAGATCGGTATTTCACAGATTGGCGACTACTTGTGAATCCTTCGAAGACAGTAACGTACTATTTTCATCTGTGTAACCAACAAGCAAAAGACAACCTAACGGTATCGTTCCGCGGCGAAATCTTGGAACACGACCCGAACCCGTCCTACCTGGGATTTACACTTGACAGATCCCTAACTGGCAAATCTCATCTTGAAAAACTCGCCCAAAAGTTGAAGTCAAGAAACAACATTCTTCACAAACTGACTGGAACAAATTGGGGTTCAGATGGGAACACTCAGCCGCTGTTCTTGGCTTTGGACTTAGTCTTTTCAACGGCTGAGTTCTGCAGTCGTGCGTGGCTGAACAGCGCACATACACATAAAGTCGACACGCAACTCTACGACAGCATGCGCACCATATCTGGAGCAATCTCTTCAACTCCTCTGCAGTGGCTTCCAGTTTTGTCAAATATTGCTCCTCCTAGCATTCGTCGCCGTGCCGCACTCCACAAAGAGCTTCAAAAAATAGAACTGAACAACAGCTTGCCTATACACCAAGATCTGGACACAATCCGAGGAGGATACAGACTCAAGTGAAGGCATCCTATCTGGAAAAACCCATTATTCGAAACTGACCTTCAATTTAACCTGATCGAAGAGTGGAAAACGGAATGGATCCACGAACAATTTACACACCAGTATCTTGTCTCTGACCCATCGTAAAAACTACCTGGTTTTGATTTAGAGCGGAAAACCTGGTCGATGCTAAACAGAATAAGATCTGGACATGGCCGTTCCGGTGATATGCTGCGCATCAAACGATCCGAATTATGACTGTGGGGAGCGTCTTAAAACGATGGATCATACAAGAAACGATTGCCCAATTCGTCGCCTTACCGGGGGCTTACACGACATAAACATACTTACAGACGACGCAATACAATGGATTAGGAATCTAGATATCGAACTGTGATTGAAACCAAACCTCATGTCTCTCTACTTTCGTTCGATAGCTTGTATAGGCAGACTGTCAGAATAAAATTCTTCATCAGGATCAGGCTACCTTCCCAAGATACAGCTTCCGGAATTTTCTCTATGGAAATGTCACTTTGCTCTGGAGCTACAAGAAGACAGCCTCATCCTCATGTCTCACTACACTCGTTCGATAGCTTGTATAGACAGACGGTGAGAAAAAAATTTTCTTCAGGATCAGGCTTCCTTCCCGAGATACAGCTTCTGGAATTTTCTCTATGGAAATGCCACTTTGCTCGTTCGAGTCTTTTTGTAACAACTACTCTGATGCGTACGAGTCCCTTGCATTTGTTTTTTATTTATTATCACAGTTACGTGTGATAGCAATGATGTGCCCTAGGCAGCTCTTTTTTGGGAATCACGTACAGTTTTTTTAACAAAATATGTTCGACACTAAATAATTTGAAATCTGCATTCCTCAGGGAAGCGGGCTGGTCGCAGTTTTTGAAAATTAGGGTAGGTCGCTTGACTTCAATGTTTCATGTAACGCCTTGAATTATAGACAATATCCCGCGCAAACCTATAATATGTGAATCAGGACTATTCGTCAGTGCGGGCTTTTGGGGCAAAGAATGCTATAAAAATTTTGTTTCTGATGGATTTTTCAGCAATAACCTTGAAACTGCTTATTACTAACCCTTTACACTTAACAGTTAACAGAGGGATGGAAATTTTTCCACCTTTAGTTTTTATTATGTTGACGAATGAAAAGAGCAACTACAACAGTTCAAAAAAATTGAATAGAATAAATAAAATTTTTTTAATTAAATTTAACGTAATGTACCAGAGCTTCAAAATCAATACACAATACATCAGTACACACAGCATCGTTTTGTAACCTGCAAGCCAAAGTACTTCTTGTAGCGTGTAATTAGTGTACATAAGTTTTTCCAGAAGTCCTGTGGCGTGACGTTGTCGATTCAAAATAAACAGCAAAATTATCGTTTGCACTTTCTACTCATTTTATGGGCCATCAATTGGTATTGGGATGTTCATTATTTATTTAAAAGCTCGGGGAAACCCATTTCGAATGTTATAGCCAAATATCCATTAATTTCTCTCATTATTCCTCATAATTAACAGAGTGTATGTACATCAATCGAACTCACGTTAATTTGCACACATTTTATAGGTGAAAATATGCTCATAAATTATTCTCCGAAAGCAGATTATTTGTTTTGCTAATGACAATAATTGGAAATCGAACCATTTCAGAATCAATCATAAAAGCAATTTGTCAATGGCGCCTATGGGGTAATATCCACAATGAACAGTTAGTTATAAAGTTTAAAATGCTGGAGTGTTCAAACCGATTCACATTATCACTATCAATGCTAAGAAACGTACTCGCCATTGACAACTCTTCATTAATATAAGTTATTGTCTTTCCAATAAGCAGAGAGGTTAAGAGGTGTAATCTATTGAGTCAATCTTAAAAGCCACTTGTTATACGAGGTATGTATACCACGCCATTTTTACTACAAAACAATGTCAGGAGAAGTTATTTGACTTTTTTCAAGGTTTCAAGCTGTGCAAATGCAACTAGTGCGATGTGAATACCTATCCGTTGTCACTGCGAACGAATGCATTTCATTCCCATTTTTATTACATTTTCTCGCATTCAATAAAACCTCAAAATTTATCCAAACAATTGAAAACCGATTAAGGATTTCAATAAAATTTTTCGTTACGAATGCCATTTCGTAAATTTCAAATACGTTAACATCTTGTGAATGACATCCACTGACAAATGATTTACCAACCACAGATAATTTTCGTCTTTAAGTAATCTTTTTCGGTTTTGTTATGTGTCACAGGTAATCCCTAGATTTACAGATGTAGTAGGAAATGTTTTCGATTACATAACCTAACGTAACATTTTCGAAGCTTTGGAGCTTTCAATTCGATTGATTTCGATGTTATTTCAAATGTCTCTACTTCTTGTGTAAAATTTTTGTTTTGCCAAAAGTTTTTCTAAGTAATGAGATTCTTCTGTAACTTATCGATTTGTATTTCTATGTAAGAGATTAATTTCAGTATTTCCTTTTTCTTGCTTCCACAATTCATAAGAATAACAACCGATACGTACGCGCTATGCATAACATTAGAGAGATTGACTTAAAGCAAAATTTCAAACTAAAACTTACAATTATAAGCTGTTTGTTATGAGCTGAAAATTATAAGTAAACTATAAGTTACAAGTTATACGTTATAACTTTTTCATAAGTTATAAGTTAGAGGTGTGCGGGCCGAGGTTTTTTCAGGGTACGCCCGGTCGAGTCAGAGCCCGGCCATGTGGTGTGGTCTGTGGTCGTGTTCTCCCTCCTTAGGAAGCTAAACACCGAAGGAATTTTTGCTCAAGGGATAAGTTTGAGAGCACACTTAGTGATAGAATGAGGCACTCGCTGTAGAGCAATTGTGTCGATACAACGGAGTATTATTATCATTATTATTAGCGTATGGTTTCATTTGTCCTAATAATTGTGCAAAGTTATCACTTAAACGTAAGAAAATTACAAAAAGAATTATGGATTGATTGATCACAAACGGCATTTTCAGTCAATTCAGAGATATCCTTAACGGCGCAGACGCAAAATAACCCCGGAAAAAATAACCACCGACATAATAACCCCAAAAAAAGTTTCAGGACAAAATAACCCCCGACAAAATAACCCCTATTTTTAATTATATAAACCGACAAAATAATCCCAAGTACAAAAAAACCTCGACATAATATCTCCAATGTTTAAATAAATACAATTGTTGTTTGGACACCCTAAGCATATTGAACGTCAAAGTCAGTAAAAGAGAAAGTACAACATTTATAGACTGGGCGTTGTATGATATAATAGAAATGGGTAAATTGATGCGGCGCAAAACTTAAAATTAAAACAAACAAGGCGCCGCAGGCCTGAACAATTAAAAAAAAAAGCGGGGTCGAGGGGCGGCAGCCCCCTCGATGGGGGGTCAAGGGAGGTATAACTCCCCTTGTGGGGTCTAAGGGGCAGAGCCCCATGCACGTTGGGCCGCCTGCAGGGCGTATAAAGCTCGCCGTAGGCGCGGGGGTTTAGGGGGCAGAGCCCCCTACAACAAAAAATAATTACCTTTGTGAACTTGTTGTAAGGTGTACAGGCTGTTCATTAGAAAATAATCCATACCGTTTGCCCAATCAGTTTCAACTATGAGTATAGGGGATACTTTGGGGTTATTTTGTCATTGGGATATTTAGTCTGTGTGTATAGGGGATATTTTGGGGGGTTATTATGTCCGGGTTAATACGTCCGGGATATTTTGTCCGGGGTTATTTCGCCCTAGAGCCATCCTTAACATCACCGTCATATTATTTGTAAATTGAACAATCCATAAGTGTGTGTGATATTTTCTGATGTGGGTTACCGCACGAACAGCTCGGGTCGTCTTTAAATCTCCACTTAAAAAGCATTTCGTTGCAATTGCCATGTCCTGTTCTCAATCTGTTGAGATTTATCCATATTCTTCGTGGAAGATTGAGATCCTTCTTGATAAATCTATGCCTCCCGAAAGAGAACATTGGATTTGTTACATTCGCGTCCAGCCACATTTTGACCCATTCCATTCCTGAGTCGAAGCCTATCGTTTGAAGCTGTTTAGCGGTGCTTGTCGAAGGCTTTCTCGACTTGAGCCGTTGATCGACAACAGTTTAGACGTCGTGATGCAGAGGGATTTCGTCATAGCTAAGAACTTTGTTGAAGATGTTGTGTAACGCTGTTCGTCGTCGTATTTGAGGAGAAGCGATATTGCTCAGTGCTGGTAGCCAAATCAGCGGTGTTGAATCTACTGTTCCGGTAAAGCGCATTGTTTTGTTCAACTAAACGTCGATTTTTGCCGCATGAACAATATTCGGCACACGAGGAGACGAGTCCTATTGCGGATGTTCGAAGACAACGGAGTAAACTTCGACAAGACATAGCTCTCTTTAGTAGGAGAACGTCAAGTCATGAACGGGTAGTGAAATTGAGGCGGTTTTGTTTAAGGATAAGTTGGCTGGCTATGAACAGAGCCAAGCACCTAGGCACCAGTTGGGCCTGTTGTGCGTAAGAGGCTAGAGGCTGTTTAATAAAGATATCGTTCCCGAAGCGTGGGTGAAATATCTGGGAGTCATTCTTGATCGCAAGTTGAACTAAATCGAGCATGTCAAGGACAAGGCATAGAAGGCTCTGTTAGCTTTCTGGATATGCAGGAACTCGTTTGGAAGAAGCTGGGGCCTGCCGTCCAAGGCGATACTGTGGATGTATGAATCAGTCATCAGACCTATGATGAGTCATGGTTGAGGTGGCCGAAGCTCGACATTAGGAGTGCGAGAAAAGAGATGAACGAGATTCAAAGGCTGGTGTGCATTTGTGTTACCGGAGCTATGAAATCGACAGCCACGGCGGCTATGGAGATGTTGATTACCCTGCCACCGGTCCATGTGGCATTAAAGGCGAAGGCTTTCGGTACGGCTAATGGGCTGTCTCAGAATGATCTCTGGACTCCAAATTTCATTTCGGGCCATGCGGAAAATCAAGAAGGCTATCATTCACGAGGTGTTTGTGATGCCTAGGGACTGAATGAAACCGGAGACAGACTACGTAAGGAGTTTCGAGGCTGTCATACCTAGCAGGTCTGAATGGCTGGAAGGTTGGCCAAGCCGTCTATTAGGGTGGGTACGCCGACGTCTTATGGCACTTATGGGAGAGCAGGAGGCAATCCCAGCTGAGGCAAGTGGAGAAAATATTACACTATGTTCTGACAGTGAGGCGATGATTAAAGCGCTCATGTCTCCTGTTGTCTGGGTTCCCGCACGCTCTAGCGTGAAGGGAAACGAGAAAGCGAATGAGCCGGCGAGGAAAGGCTCGGCAACATCAAGTTACGGGCCGGAATCTCTTATACCCATAATCGAAATGCGTGAAAGCGATGAAGAATTGGGTGAGGTCGGAATTCGCGAGGGCGTTAATAATGTAGTTTCGTTCCTTAATTTCCTTTTATTCTTTATGCTTGCACTTTGTTGTCGTTTTATCCAAGCTTCAATAATTGCTAACGAATGAACATAAGAATCGGCGAAAGTGTCCCTACAAGTTTGACCATGGTATGAGAGTTGAGCCGTCAGCTTTTTTTTCCACCACTCCGAAACATTACCTGTGGCTCTAAGGTCGATGGTATGTTTGTTGAACATAGAGCTTTGCATATAATCATCTTTAATTCATCATGTCTAGAGTGGCGTCCAGAGCTTTTCTGGCACCTCAAACTCTGCAATGCGAATGTATTCACCAAAGAACCACAAACGCATCCATGCGGACGACGAATTTCTGCTCCGATTCGTAAGGAATTTCATTTTCAGATGGTGTTGTTTTCAAAAAAGCTTCCGATCTGCTTCGAAGAAAATTCCTTTCGTTGAAGGGCCTTAAATCTTGCGTTGTCGTACATACTCGACGAGTTGAGCTCGCTGGAAATGATACAGCGTATGTTAACTATGTCCCAGTTTTTTTAACTCGTTCGAATTACTGGAAACGAAGCGTCCACGCTTGAAGAGATTCCGTCATATGACTGATACAATTCTCGACTGAATGGCATGTGAGGAACTTAAGAAAGCTGGAAGAGCAACGTCTTTGCCTCGAGCTTGAGTGTCAACTCAACACTATCCCCAAATACAATCCACTGTTATGGAATCTTGTTAACACTTAAGTGATTTTTTAAAGTCGTCTAGTTGCTAATTTTCAGGCAATTCTCCACACAAAATATTGCAAAAAAAAATTTTTTTTTTAGAATAGAACGATACCGTGACAAATTGAAAACGTGAATCTTCCGATATTTTGAAAGATTTTCTCATCTCCGAAAAGTCCTGAAGACAATAGTACGTTTTGTGCTAGAAGAAAACCTTTCGAAATTGTTTTTAACATAATAACAATCAACTTCTATAGAATGGTTTTAAAAATATTGCGTATCGGAAACATAATGCGCAAAATAATGCGGAATCCATCGGACGGTGATTTTCACATCCACCCTGCAACTGCATTGTTCGTTCAAAATCATTGAATTGGGGGAATGTCAATTAAGCTTTTAATTAATTTGAAAACAAACACGACCATTATCCGTGAAGGGTGAGATCTGTAAGCAGTTTCTGGTAAAACTAATTAACAACGAAGGTGTGTTTACTTATCCGAAATCTGTAGTAATTTAGAGATTGGATTTCATGATATCAGACACACATTGAAGATTGCTCAAACCAGACTTGAGGAATTTGGAAAAGCTATTGATTGTTTCACCATTGAAAAGGCATCTATTACATCTTCTTTGAATATTTTTTGTATTGTTACCAAATTACCGACGTTAAATTGCTCTCCTTCAACAAGATTAAGTCATTAAATCTTTTTGCCGTGTTTTATCGCATTATTTACTATTTTATCAAAACATTAACACTTTTACCCGCTGTTCCATTCTCCCGGTTTTGTATCGAAATTGACACGACGTAATGCTGAAAACGTCGAAAAAACGTTGGAGGGTGGCTACATTTATATCGTATTAAACGGCCATCTCTTATTCGCAGGTGCTCCGCGTTGTTACCTTCGCTACTCAGTGACATTTATGATGGGAAAGGAAAGGATGTAACTTTATTAAATTTAAGCAAGCCAATTCGACCAACACGAGTAATGTGATTATAACATTACGCTCGTTCGATATTGCATATTGGTATTGCACTGAAGAAATTGTATTTTCACTTGTGCGATGTGAGTTCCTTATTTTCTCCACTCAGTCACACTTTTGGAATATCTTGATGCAGAAGAACTTTTTCATTCTTGTGAACTCTTCGTTCGATAGATCAATTTTTTACCGATGACGCCATAGCCAATTTAAAAAATCGGAGGTCAGTAGGAATTGTGACAGTGTCACATATGAAAATGTTCATATGTGACACTGTCACAATTACTGTGGTCTTCCGCAGGAAGAATCTGGTTAATTGGGGTACAATCTTCGATTCTTTAATCTAGATTTTTCAAGACTTTTATATGACAATTTGTTCTCGTGAAGTATTTGGCATATATGAGAAGTTGATATGATTCTGCTTTTGCCTCGTCTAGACAGAGGATAGGGTTTTCATAGTATAAACGAAGAAGCCATTGACGCTTTTCTTCATCAAATTAGAAAGTTGTGGTGATGTGGCGAAACTTGTATTTTCGGAGTTTCGCCGGTGTCAAGACTCAGTCTGGTAGGGCAAGAGGAAAGGGTAGTGAGCAATATTGATGAATTGTCATTTATTTGTCATAAAATCATCGATTGTAGAAAGAAACTAGACAGACGGTATACTCCTTATCACAACAAAAACCATTTTTAAAAGGGAAACGTGACGCAAGTCCTCCAGTGTTATAGTTTTTTTGTCCTTTCAGCTTTCACAAAGCAAAAATTTGACTTTATGGGATGAATGGCGTATTTTTGTAAGGAAATCAAATTATGGCGTATGAAAGCTGAAAGCTTTTGCGTTTCAAAGCTGTAAGCGTCACCCCAACAGATGTTTTGGACGACAATGCGTACGGGGCTTTTGGGGTGGGACAGCTGAGAGATCTTTGCTAAAGCGTACAAGTTCTCCGGGATCATGTGTGACTTGCGCGCACCGCAACATCTTTTGTGACGCTACGCCACCCACTCCTGCGCGGCTGCACCACAATCACTATCCCCCTTTTCGGCATGCTCAACATACCACCCCCCTTCTCTCCTGCAAATTAATAAAAAATTGCCGCCCCCCAACAAACAAAAATTTCCGACGAAATATATCCAAAAATTTCGACGTAAAAAATGTTTTGACGAAAAAAAACTTCGGCGACAAAAAAATTGCCGTCGGAAAATTCCGGGTTTGAAAAAAAAAATTCGGCGAAAAAAAATTTTCGGCGAAACCAATTTCCGGTGAAAAAAATTTCCTTTGACACGAAACATCTTCAACAAAAAAACTTTTTTTTAAATCAAATTTTCCCTCTAAGTTTGTCCGATACCACCGTCGGCCTTTTTGTTGGTCACCCTGACACACTACACACCCAACCTATCAACTTTTCCTTTGACACCAAACATCTATCTCCATCCTAACACAGTCCAATAATTTTGCTCATATTTGACACATACTGTGAATACACTAACACACACATAAAAAACTTTCTTTTATATGGGCTTTACATGGCGCATTCTAAGAGCCCTGGCGCCCAAATGAGGCCGGTACCCCCCCTCCCCCCCTTTTTTTTTAAATCTCATATGGCGTAGAATGCCCACCCGAAGGTCCATGCAAAATTTCAAGATAAGTTATAGAGCCGTTTTCTAGCACGAGCCAAAAAAGTAGGGTTGCATACAAACGGCTCTGGAACTAACTAACCCACTAACTAACTACTCCACTAACTAACTAATCCACTGACTAACCCGCTAACTAACGTAGGATCAAATAGCACATCTTGTATGGAATGGAAAATGACGGATTCACTGGACAGATTTTAATGAGTAAATGTGTAAGGAGTAATGAGTAAATTTCAATCAAAATTTTACGTAGAATCCGAAAAACTAGGTGTCAGGGGGTACGACGCAAAAGAAAAAAGTCAAAACTTAGCTGTATATATGGTTCCGAAGTCTACGAAAAAAAAAATTCTGAATTTTTTGTTCGTATGGGGACTTGCGTCACGGGCGCATCGCTACAGCGCGCCCATGATTTGCTCAAACATGATTTACGAGCTACACCAAATGCACGGGGTACAAACGCTTTATACATTTGATTCTCTACGCCGCGCCACCATATGTGTCGATTAATGTTCCACTGACACTTTTGTCTGTTTCAAATGGATCGTTTCAATATCCACTCCAGATTCATGATATAAATAAACGATAATTAAATAATTGTGGTAAATGCACAACAACGCAATTGTATGAAAGAAATGAAATGATGGAAATAGAAATAAAGTTTGGAAGCAACATTTGTGCCATCGCCTCCCCATCATTGCTGTCGCTATTTATGTTGATTGCATATGAATAAATTGCACAATATCTCTCGGCATATGTACCTAATCATCACATTCATAGCGATATAATGATGACAAAGCGTCACTCTGATGATAAATTAATGTTGTAGTATAGAATTAAATAGGTTAAATCAGCGATAAAATTTGTTCCGAATAATATTTCAACGCTGAAACAAAGACAAAAATTATTTAACTCAAGCAGCTATTGTGTGTGGAAAGTTTGTCTTTGTTTTCAGTTCATTCACAATTTATTAACTTTTGCCGTAAAGAGACATCATCATCCTGCGTGATAACATATTTGATTTTAAAAGCGTATCACAAAATGTTTTATTCACCAAAAATGAACAAAAAAAACTTTTTATCAACATTTAACTCAATAAAACCATCCAAAAGTCATGTCATGTCTTGGCACTTATGTTTTAATGTCTTCCTTCACAGAGTAACTGACATCCCCGACACATCGTATCGCGTACAGCAAACTGCAAAACTCACAACCCATAAATTCAGAATAATTCGGAAACGTTAATAATTTTGGGTATCAACAATCATACACCGTCACCGTCAATCAAACCAAAAAACATTTTTTTCACATACCCATAAATGTTCAAATCGTAAAATTAAAGATGCCATCACAGACGTGCTTCGAAGTAGCGCTTGATTCGCGAAGTCATTATTCGGATTCAGCAGCAAATAATTTTTATCAAACGGGAAGTTTACGCAATCATCGAGGTGATGATCAATTCGCAAAATCACATTCAAACTATGGTTCGTTGAGAGGGAGTCTATTGAGGAGCAACCAATCGCTTTGTAGCTGTAATGCTGAAACTGAGGTGAGTTTAATTTTGCTAGATTTTTTATTTTTAGTTATTAACATATTAACAATTTTGGTGAGAGTGACATTTTCAGCTTTGTTACATCAGTGGTCGGTAAGGTTTGCCAAGAACCTAGCTGCACCTTACCTTTCACTGGGCAATCATCGATGTTTTCATCGGGGAATCACCAATGAATGACAGGAGAATCACCAATGATTCATCGGGGAATCACCGATAATTCACCTTGTAATAACAGAAGATTCACCGATGATTCACTAGTGAATCACCGGTGATTCATTGGTGAACCATCTGTGATTCCCCGGTGATTTATAGATGATCCATCGGTGAATCATTGGTGATTCCTTGATGAATCTTTGGTGATTTCTCAATATATCATTGGTGATACCTCTGTGAATAATTGGTGATTCCTCTGTGAATCATTGGTGATTCTTCAGTGTATCATTGGTAATTCCTCGGTGAATCATTGGTCATTTCTCAGTGAATCATTGGTCATTTCTCAGTGAACCATTGGTGATTCTTCGATGAATCATTGGTGATTTCTCAGTGTATCATTGGTGATTCCTCAGTGAATCATTGGTCATTTCTCGGTAAATCATTGGTGATTCCTCGGTGAATCATTGGTGATTGCTCAGTGTATCATTGATGATTCCTCGGTGAATCATTGGTCATTTCTCTGTGAATCATTTGTCATTTCCCGGTGAATCATTGGTGATTCCTCGGTGAATCATTGGTGATTCCTCAGTGTATCATTGGTGATTCCACAGTGAATCATTGGCCATTTCTCGGTGAATCATTGGTGATTCCTCGGTGAATCATTGGTGATTCCTCAGTGTATCATTGGTGATTACTCGGTGAATCATTGGTCATTTCTCGGTGAATCATTGGTGATTCCGCGGTGAATCATTGGTTATTACTCAGTGTAGCATTGGTGATTCCTCAGTGAATCATTGGCCATTTCTCAGTTAATCATTGGTGATTCCTCGGTGAATCATTGGTGATTCCTCAGTGTATCATTGGTGATTCCTCGGTGAATCATTGGTCATTTCTCGGTGAATCATTGGTCATTCGCCAATAGATCACCGGTGATTTAGGCACAAAATTGACTTCTTTGACTACACTCTATTCTTACTTTCCCATACACATGACAATGGTTTATTTCAACACAAAGCAACACTTTTTCCTACCCGTCATCGAAATTTAAAATTTTACGAAAATCCATCTATGCTTGAAAAGCACAGCAGTACGCGGTGATTTGCATCACCTTCAAAAAAATTACCTGCCACAGGTAAAATTTCGGCTACTGCACTTTTCATTAGATTTTGACATTTGGAAGAAAAATTACTGACAGTGATGATCTGTCAAAATTAACACAGTCCCTGTGAGTAACACTGTGATCTTTAAATTGGTACTTCTCACTCAGGCTAAAATGACATAAGTGTGTCTCGTTCCCTCACACAGCACATCAAACTGATTCATTTAAAAGCCATCAAAAGGACATCATTGTCCTGAACGGGGTGCGGACTACTTTAACACAAAACGTCTTTAATTCATGCGTAAGTCATAGTTACGAACTGTCCAATATTCAAAGAAAATGGAATCTCTGCTGCAACGCCGCCCACCCACTTGAGGAGGGCAATTGTAAGATGCTGTCGAATTTACAATTCCGAGTTGTAAACTGCTTTCGAAAGCGCTGAATACTGCATCCACCAAATGCACCACAAATGCACAATAATAATTTCACTTCACAGCCGAACGAACGAAAAACGTCGGCGCGGCGGTTGGAAAAACGTAAGTTTGAGCTGAAATTAAAAGAAAAATCTAAAAAAAAAAAACAGAATTTCCTGCCGATTCGACTCGGCGGCGGCTGGGATTCGGCGGCGTTCACGTCTGATTCCAAGTTGCTCCAGAAACTTTTCGACTCAAGCCCATTTAAATCCACTTTCGTTCGCTGTGGCTAAACTATTTATTTGGCTCGGTACATCATTTCCATTGGATTTACAAATCAATTAGACATACAAAACCCCATCTGCCCAGTACCTCTTCAATAAGCGCAATATGGGTAACACATGTCAAACGACTCTCATCACGCTGTATTTTGCTTTAACGCGTGTGGATAGAATTTCGACTTCTTGCATGGAGAAGCTGAAGACAATGAGAATTTCAATTAAACTACAAAATAAACTTACCGATCTTAGATGTAATAAAAAAAGCAATCAAATAGGACACGTGTTGTTGTATGTTGTAATATACTTGTTCTATTTCGCTCTTCAAAAGAATCCCACAAGAAGCGATTTTGTTGTACAGTGAAGCAGAAACAATTCATTGAAATTATATGTACCGCCTTGAGCTGGTATAAAACTCTGTATTTTTTCTTACGTTTGCTTTTTTTTGTGTGTATTACAGATCGATATCAATCCTTCGAGACCACTTTATCAATACAGCTTAGATAGAAAAAATAAAGTCCATACGTATACCTGCGAACAAAATGCTCAAATTCTGTTGCGATTGGAACGGGAACGTCTGAGATGCAATCACACGAAAAATTTGGTAATTGCTTTTTGAATATTTTATTGGAACTGACTTTACTTAAGGTTATTATAAGGATTTGAGTGCGGTTTTGTTTTGTTCACGGCTGAATGATTTCCTATCGAGTTTTGACACTTTTATACAACTCCTATAATCTCATCGAGATTATTTGAACGAAAATGTCGGCACTTTTTCATCGAAATACATTAAAAAAACGAGAACATATCGGAAATTAGTTCGCACTCATCAACTTAATGTAATCCACAACTTAGATTTCTCATAAGAAATTTGCTGGACATTCCTTTATCGATTTCTACATCATTTGTTGTTTTATTCGCAATTTTTAACATCTTTTCAGCCTATAGAAAATATATATAAATTTATAAATGTCTAACATACATATAATTCAATACTAGACTAGAAGCGAAAATGAAGGAATGAATAATGTAGATTTGGGTTTTCCCATGGTATACAACTTTAAATTGGGTACTTACTTAGTTGGGCCTTACAACCTGTTATTTGTTTTGGCCTCCTTCAGCATGCTCCTCCAATCGGACCTATTCCGCGCCAACGTTCTCCAATCGCCTTCTCCTAGTTCCTTCAGATTCGACTCCACCACGTCTTTGGTCTTCCTTGTTTGCGGTTACCATCGGGGTTAGTGTTTAGCAGCTTCAGAGGTACAGGTTCTTCCTTCATTCTTTGTACATGACCGAGCCACCGTAGACGATTGATCTTGATGTATATGACTATGTCGGGCTCGTTGTAAAGCAGATACAGCTCAAGATTCATTCTTCTTTGCCAAACGCCTTCCACGCTCACTCCTCTAAAAATTGACCGTAGAATCCTTCTTTCAAATACCAAGAGTCTTGTCTCTACTCGTTGTGTCATGCACCAAGCTTCCGACCCATATGTTACAACTGGTCGTACCGGCGATCTGTACAGTTCACACGTAAGGTTGAGTGTTTTAGACCGGAAAAATTTTTGAAGACTGTAGTAACTCCTGTTACCCTTCAACGTATTTCTTCTCCGATGTTATTAGCACTGTTGACCAGCGACCCAAGGTAAATAAAGCTGTCGACAGTGTCGAAGTGTTTTCCGTTCACCTCTAGCGTATGGTTCGTCGTCATGTACTTGGTCTTTTTCTCACTGACTTTTAGAACGAACTCAGCACCCTTTTCCTCAATCTTAGTGAAATTTTCTTTAACAATATCAACGTTTCGTCCAATTAAGTCTAGTTCGTCAGCGTATCCCAACAACTGACTCAACTTTCTGCATAATGTAATGCTGGTTTCCACGTTGCTCTCTCGTATCACCTTCTCAAGAACAATGTTGAAGAATAGAGCTGCTAGTCCGTCGCCCTGTCTCAGTCCTTCCAGAGCTTCAAAAATTTCAGAGAGATTGTTACGAATTCTGACCCTTGCTCTTACATGTGACAAAGTCATTTTGGACAAGTTGATAAGTTTTTTGGGGTAATTTCCGCCATTGCACTCCATAGCTACTTTAAGTTGTGTAATGTTGCTCTATTTGCCGGTCCAATCGAACTTAAAGAAGAAATGAGTGTCTCGCATGCCGATAAGTCCACTAATGATTAAAATATGTTGAAAGAAAGCCCATATACGGGTATTTCAGCGTAACCCACATAGTAGCGTGTGTTAACAATCGATAATTTCCAAAACTTTTGAGATTGTTCTAGAACTTTCCTGAACTTTAGGTCAAAAAGAATTGAAACTTTGTACTTCCTTCGCAGGGTTTTGCGGTTTTCCAGAGTGCCACACACGATACCTGAAGCAGAACCTGCCCGTGAGAGTTGCCACAGGCAATTGAAGAAAATTGGTGGATCTGGGAGTGGCATAAAGTGGTACAAAGTTCAAGAAAATTCTAGAAATTTCTGGAAAGTTCTAAAAAGTTGTAGAAAGTTCTGAAAAGTTCTAGAAAGTTTTGAAAAGTTCTAGAAAGTTTTGAAAAGTTCTACAAAGTTCCAGAAAGTTATCAAAAGTTCAAAAAGGTACCAGAACGTTCTTAAAAGTTCCATAAAGTCTTTAAGAGTTCTGGAAAGTTTTGGAAATTTCTGGAAGGTTCTAAAAAGTTGCAGAAACTTCCGGAAACTTCTAGAAAAATCTGGAAAGTTTTAGACAGTTGTTGTAGAAATTTCTAAAAAGTTTTGCAAAATTCAAGAAATTTCTGTGAATAACTTGGCCTTTCTATTCGACCCCTCCCGCTCTGGCACTTATGCAAATCTAGAATCTTAGAGTTTTCGAATGGTACAAGTTTGAGCTCTCTGGTCGGTGGGGGTAACAGGCTTGACAGGGGGAGGGGGGGGGGGTCCGAAAATGCCAATTTTTGCGTTTCGTAATTTATGAACGGTCCCAAAGATTTATCCGACTTATGTAGAAAAAGCTCCTTGGGCCCTGGGAGAGACTCAGCCCTAAACTGAGGCTCAAAATCAAAAAACTTTCTTCCATAAATTGTCGGGCATTCCTAGACCTTTTGAACAAAAAAACGTTTCTGAAAATCGAATGAGATTTACTCGAGTTATGTACAAAAACGGAATCTGCAATCCGTTCAGGGGAAAACAATTTTGAAAATCGGTCAACATTCACTCTCGAGTTATCGTGTTTACAGACGGACGGACAAAATTTTTTTGCATAATCGGAAGCTGGGTCCATGATCGATGCTCCCCTTTGCCTCCCCCTTTCAAATCTTCTTGTTATAAACGTATAGGACTCGTACTTGGCGGCTAAGAGCCGATCTGGGGTGGCTCTTGGATGTTGTTATCTTTCTGAAATGGCCTGTATCATGACCCAACGCTTGGTTGAGGTGCCTATTGGCACTGAAACGTAAAGGCTCTTGGAGATTTGGTGCAATTGATTTAAATATTGTGCGACCACAGAGAGATGATGGGATCTCGGTCCCGACCTGGGACTAGAGATGAGTGGGTTGCCCGAAACTTCGAAAAACCCGACCCGAACCCGAACCCAAATTGTTTTTTTCGGATTCATGGGTTTCGGGTTTCGAAAAATTTTATCGGGTCGGGTTCGGTCCGGGTCGGGTTTCGGAAAAATGTTATCGGGTCGGGTTCGGTCCGGGTCGGGTTTCGAAAAATGGTCGACCCGCTCTCTCTACCTGGGACTTGTTAAAATGAACGTACAGAACTGTCGTGTCAGATAGAGCTAAAGGCTTTATGCTTAGTACTTTCGCGTTAATTGGGGGTATCATGGGCGCGCGGTAGCAATGCGCCCGTGACGCAAGTCTTACACGCTAAAAAATTCACAAGAAATTTTTCTTAGACTAAGGAACATATATACAGGAACTTTTTGACTTCCCCCCCCCCCCCGAGCGACGTACCCCTCGGAAAATATTTTTTCCGGATTCTACGGAAAATTTTAGGCCGAAGTGCCTTTTCACTCATTAAAATCGGTTCAGTCGTTCCGAAGATATGAATTAAACAATTTTGCTATTTTGTATGGAAATGGACTCAAATCGAATATTTTTAACTAGTCAATTTGGTAAACCTTTCTTTCTTTCTTTCTTTCTTTCTTTGTTTGTTTGTTTGTGGCAATTTTTCGCAGGATGACCCAGATCTCCTGAACGATGAGAGTTAGAAAGTTGGTTTCAAAGGCGAAGTTGTAGAGAATTAAATTTAAGCGAACACGTGTTTCATGGTTTTGGGAAAATATGGCCTAATCCCGGGATAACGTTACTTCCAGATTCCAGAGGGCTGATTCTTACCTCTAGAACTATGGCAGCTAGAAAGTTGCTTACAAACTTACAAAAGTACTGATATCCGCAAAAAAACCTCTTACAGAGGAGGTGTGACGCAAGTTTTTATGTCTGCTTACAAAAGCTGTGAAATCAGAAAAGTGTGACGCATTAATCACCTAAGGTAAAACTATTTTCTTCCAGTTAAAAAAGTTCTGAAATCAGAGGGGGGTGACGCATTAAGCTTGGATTCGCAGCAAACATTTTTAAACAAAATTATGTTTAGTTCAAAAAATTGCGTCACAAATGCCAGACCCACCAGCGGAATAATTTTTCAACACTCAATTTTTAGACGCAAAAATTAAAATTTACTCTAAATAATGTAATAAGAAATAAAAGTCAAATTTTCGCAGCGTAAAAACTGAAAGTACAGAAAAATTGTTTCGTCGTTGCGTCACACCTCCTCTGTAAGAGGTTTTTTTGCTAACAATTCCTCGTCCATGGGCGCCGCGTGGAAAAGACTTAGCCAGGTATGCGCGTTACAGGTGCAAGACTACTGTACAAATTGCTAGTAAATGTGAATACCCTAGGCTGATAGTAATTATTACACTATTGGCTCCTTGGGCGTCATTAGAAATACAATTCTCATATTTTCCAAGTTTTTCCAAGCGACTATCCCTTCTTTTGTCGAAATGTTTTTCTCTTCAAAGGATATATTATTGGGTTACTAAACGAATGTATACCATTGATTGACTGAAGCAGAACTTATTGAAGTTCAAATTTATTAGCTCACTGTGTACCTGGGGATTGATAAAACAGATGGCCAATGGCTTATAAATTGCATTACGTCAGGTGATGGCATTTCAAGTAAAATTTTGTTTTCTTGTAGCGAAATTTCCACATCAAACAGCCATTCCGTTTGAGTACAACGGAAATAGGAAAATTTAAAATTCATGTGCACTTAAAGTTATTATTTTCTGATCTCTTCAAATAAAAGGGAATGAGGAAGATGAATGTTATATGCAATCACTTGCTTTTTCTGACTGAATGTACAATGTGCTGGTTTCATTTTGATAATAGCTTTCGGCATTATATTTGACTAAACAATTATGGTTTTTTCTTATTCTCCAACGTCAAGCGGACTATGATAAAGAGGAGAATGAGAGTGTAACAGAAACTCAAGTTATTTTAATGAAGAATTCAATTAACCATTGAAAATCAGTTAACAAACTTTCTGACGTTATCGTGTTACAATGGAACAAGTTGCTTGAAAGACTTATTCAATGACTTCGATAAGTACTGAAAAAATTGTAGATAATTATGGCCTATAGAATAATACACAACAATAGCGCGGATGTGTGTCATGGGGGCTAGAATTGCAAGTAAAGGAAGGTGTTTATAAGTCAAAGGACAGTGACGACCGAATCGCGTGTGGAATTTATTTTTTTTTTTTTCAAAAACACCATTTATTTGGTTAGGATAGTACAATCTTAACAAAATTTGTCAATTTATTACTACAGTTGAGTTGTACTAAAGAAATTTTGAGGAAATAACTTCAGTAAGACGCGTGCGGGACGGCCGACTCAATAGTCATGTCCCAAATTGCCATTCGAAGACTCCTGAGATTTCAGGATGTTCTTCCATAGGTTAGTGTGGAATTTATGTATCCGCTAAAATTGGGCTAAATATCCCGCTTTTCAAAGTGATATCTCTCGATTTTGGAAACCAAATTTTCCGATTTCGTAGATAGTTTTTCCTCGATGTTCCATACCTTCCTTGTTTAGTGGAAGATTGAGTTATTCGGCGCAGAGGACGCCTATCCATCATCGGTATAGTTATATGCTTAGCATACGATTAAAATTCCAATTAAATTCCAATTTATTTGCTTTGCTCGATGCGTGAGAATGCAATATGCATGCTTGTCTTAGATTTCTTTCTAAGCGGAGCGAGCGAATTTTTTTTTAATTTTCTCTATAACTGTAACATTTATGAAACGCCCTCCGTAATAGACCGCCAACCAAGTTGCCTATGAATAGGGTAAGTGCACCGGTTTCGAGAACAACGGAAAGAACAATAGGGCGCTCGTAACTGAAGCAATTTCTAAACAGGCTTGTAATCGGTGTTTTCAATATTGAAACATTTATATGTCTCATTCGCTGAGAGATGAGCATCGTCTCGCTGTAGGCAAAATTCAGCTGTAATTACTTTGGATATTTGAGGTAAGTTATAAACTCGTGGCAGGCGAAATTTTTTAACCAATGGGCAGGGCCGAACTGGCTACCAAAAGGCGCATCGGGCGATGAGACTAAAAGGCGCCGAAATTGAGATTAAAAGCGCAAGTATCGGGCACACACCCGAAGTGCATATTAAAAGGTGCATGTGATCACCCAAAAAAATAGTCATGTCGAGCTTTCATAATTTTAAGAATGTAAATCATTCGAGTACTTCATTTAAATTTTTCTTTAAATTTGACGTTGTGACAGTCTTTTATCATAACTCCGTTTTAGTTAGACATTACACAGTTACATTTTTTAAGCGCCATAGATTTGATTATTAGGCTGAATACAATTTCTGCAAAGACGCGAGCAGAGCGAGCGAAATTTTTTTGAACGTTCTTCATAAATTTTTAGTTTTTGGTCTTCTTACATTCCATTTTCGTATTTCACTTCGCATATATTAACGTCTAATTTCAGCGAAATTTTTAAGCTGAAAATCTCTGTATGTAAGATTATTAATACAATAATTGAATGACTATAGCGCCGCAGGCGAAAATTTTTAAAATTAGAGCATAGACATTGGTTTTTTCTTCATTTGCGGGCTGTAATGAAATGTATCGGCAAGGAAGAAATTCATCTAGTTTATCAACGACACAAGTAACATCTCTTGCAATATTTGAATATTCGTCAAAATTCAAGAATTGACGTTGGTTGCGAATTTATAACACATTTTTTTAGAAGGCCGCTTGACCGTGTGTGGGGCGCCAAGACCGTGGGGCGCTTCGGGCATCGCCCGATCGCCCAGTATGGCCAGTCCGGGCCTGCCAATGGGTTATTTGCGTGTAAGGTCGTCAATAAAATGATCGAATGTTTTTAGCATCAGCAAATTTTCTGGGCCCCTAAAGTCGGTCGTCACCTAGAAAATTCCTGGCCCCAGGAAAATGCTGCTATTTCTCTCTCTAAATTCGGTCTCGATCCCTGGGCAAATAAATGTTAATAGCTAAAACTCAATCAGTATTAGAAAGTAATTATTGACAATTCGCGAGCGGAGTGAACGGAATTTTTTTAACTTTTTATTCATTCTCTAATTTTTAACAATTTAATTTTGTTTTTGATCATGTCCCAATTTTGGCTCTAGGACCGATTATCCCAAGACAAAATATCCCCTGACAAATTATCCCCGGACAAAATATCCCAAGACATCTACTCAGAAGTATATATATATTATATCGCGTTTTGGGGGGCTCTGCCCCCTCACCCCCGCGCCTACGGCGGGCTTTTTTACGCCCTACAGGTAGCCTTACGTGAATGTGACGCTGCCTCAAGCCCCTTAGATCCCTTATTGGGGATATTTCGTCCGGTTTTTTCCTTGTAAAAATTGTGGTTATTAAATCCGGTTATTTTGTCTGGGGATATTTTGTCTGAGGGGATATTTTGGTTGGGGACATTATTTTTTTGGGACATTCCGTCCTAACCAGAGCCTATTATTTGGGAACAAATTCCCAAAATTCCCCAAAAAAAATATAAAAAATTTCCAAATAATAATTTAACAGTGAACTTTATGATGATGGACATCTCTTCCTCGACAAGTTGAAAATTTTTAAATTTAAATCTTTATTAGGCTCCAATACCTTCATTTTGGCACTCATTTGTATTTTCTGCGAAGTGTGATGGCTGATATATGCACTAGGGCTACCCTCGTGAAGGCCCTCCAAGCGCTCAACAAGAAAGGGGTAGAACAAATGTTTTTAGTATCGGATAATGTAACACAATGGCACTGTTTTCAACCGTTTATGAGCATTGTGAGGGATTGTAATCAAAATTTCCCAAAAAAGTATAAAAACTTTCCCAAATAATAGGCTCTGGTCCTAGCGTCTCCCCCCCCCCCCCGATTTTTAGTCATTTCCTGATTTTATTTCATTTCCCGATTTTTAGTCATTTTTTCAATCATTCCCGATTTTCTAGGCATTACGCGTTTTTCTGTCATTTCCCGTTTTTCGGTCATTTCCCGTTTTTCAGTCTTATCCCGATTTTCGGTCATGACCCGTTTTTCAGTCATTTTCCGATTTTCGGTCATTTCCCGTTCTTCGAGCATTTAATGTTTTACAGTCATTTCACGATTTTCGGTCATTTCCCCTTTTTCTGTCACTTC
Organism: Pseudolycoriella hygida; assembly: GCA_029228625.1. Taxonomy (NCBI): domain Eukaryota; kingdom Metazoa; phylum Arthropoda; class Insecta; order Diptera; family Sciaridae; genus Pseudolycoriella; species Pseudolycoriella hygida. The sequence goes on along the minus strand of CM055403.1, from coordinate 183,873,589 downwards.
CCGTTTTTCTGTCATTTCCCGTTTTTCTGTCCTTTCCCGTTTTCTCTCATTTCCCGTTTTCTTTCATTTCCCGTTTTTCTGTCACTTCACGTTTTTCTGCCATTTTCCGCCTTTTCTGTCATTTCCCGTTTTTCGGTCATTCCTCGTTTTTCGGTCATTTTCCAATTTTTAGTAATTTTCGCTTTTCTGTCATTTCCCGTTTTTCGTCCATTTTCCGAGTTTATGCCGAGGTATGCCGACTCAATAGCACAGTGTGTTAGACTATGGACTCACACTGAATTATTGTGTTGGAAGTTCGTTGGTTCGAAATTGCTGACCTAGCGTAAAAAAATTATGGGAATAGATTTTCAGTCATATATAAAGAAAACAAAAATTCCCATAAGTTATGCTATGATAAATATTAATACAAGTAAATTAATAATAAACAACACCAGTCAGCAAGAAATGCACTTTACAGCGGCAATTAAATACCACTCCGCACCATGGCACGAAGTCCGGAGATACTTGCGCAGTATACTTTCAGGTGTTATAAAACAGAGAGAATGGTATGCACTGATAAAGAAGCAAAATAACATCGGAACCCGGTCATTGGATCGTCAACCCCACACAAGTCTAGCTAATTCCTCTAACTACTAAGGTTAAAAGTAAATTAGCTCAATTCAACAATAGTAATAAATTAACTAATGTGTTAAGATTGTACTAATGCATACCAATAAAGGCGTCTAAATCAACCAAAAATACGGTTGATTAAAAAAAAAAAAATTAAAAAAAATTTTCCGAGTTTTGACTCGTCGTACCTCTTTTCTATGTCAATTTCTCGGTATTCAATTTTCCGGTTCCAAAAGTTCCCGGTATCTAGTTTACCGCACTTTTTCCACACGCGGACCGAAGAGTCATTTGGATAACAAGGGAAAGTATCAAAATTCAACGCTGTGCGGTAATTGCTGCCCGCGTCGAGGCCAATGGCTGCAATTGTACAGGTTGAATTTTTATGTCATCCCTTGTGATTCACGTAATTTTTCATGACGACAACAACGGAAATCGTAATTTTTCACTTCCCACTTCACACTTTACAACACAATTGTAACACTCATACGCTTCTCTTGCTGTATACATCAATTTACTTTCGGCTCTGTTTTGAGAACCAAAAAATTTTTCGGCCCTCTTCAGAGAAAATATTTTCGGTTCTCTTTTTTTTCATTTTCAATTTCATTTTTGGCTCCCATTTTGAAAGTGAAAACTATGATTTTCGTTGTTGGAATGATGAAAATACTCTTCTCTCTTTCCAATTTTACGACAAGTAAAAAGGGTACATACTATTCAGGGGCTCCGATTTGGGATCGACTCGTTGGGGGCAAGACATTTGCAACAAAATTTTGTGATATTATCATCGGTACCGACCCTCAAGTTGAATTTTCGTAATTCACCATTAGCCAGCAATTGAGGGTTTAGGGACGGAATTTCGCTAGACCCAAGTTTTCGTATGGTGAATTCGGAAGAAATTTCTTCTGAAAATAAAATCTTTTGTGAATTGTAAAATCTTGAATTCCAAGTGTTCCCAATAGCACACTCACTTTTTTATACGAGACAATCGTAAAAAAAATTACGAGTCACACCAATTTCAAAGCAACCACACGAAGCTTGATGTAAGATAAGTAAAAGTAACTTCTAACTGAAAAGTTTCCTCGTAACATAACTCAATGAACACGAAAAACATCGCTCCAGACAATGATTCAATTCAGACACAATTTGAAGTAAAACTTTCATTGTTCATAAACCAATCACAAACAAATGTATTTTTCAATTCATCTGATTTCGAGAAAGACAAGAAACGTTGTAACATTCAATAACATTGTTTTCGGTCTCAATATGATCATGTCTTGATTGATAGGCAAATCGCAGCACAATGTTGCAAACTTTTAATACAACAACCACTTTGTTCATAGCTTTTTATTTGCCAAACTTACTTTTGCATAAATTGATTTATGATAGCACTAAATATGAGTGCCACATTTGTTCAGAGTTTTCGCGTAAAATTTATTCAGTGGAGAAATATGATACTTTATGGCATATCTTAAGCACACCAGTCTCCGTAATCCATCAAATAGAGATAGCAGTCAGATAACGAGATACAAGTCATAAACACACCACATATTCTTGAGTGGACGAGAGAACTTTGCTTTAATGCGAAAAAGTCTAATGTTATTTGTTGTCCTAAGTCGTGCCATTGAAAATAAAAGGAAAACCACAAAAATTACTCATAAAAACAAACAAAATTCTACGTAACCACAAAATAGTTGCAAAAGGACGTAGGACGATATAAAGAGAAAGATATTTTACGATATGATGTGAAGGTTGAATGTTGCAAGCTTAGTTTGTTGCAAGAGCTGTGCGCCGCTCAATCAATTTTTGGCGACTAACAGGCTTTCGAGGTTAATGAGGGTGTTTGTCAGGGTTGTTGTCTCTCCCCGCTTCTGTTCATAATTTTCATAAACAAAATCATCAAGCAGGCCAACTTGCAGGGAAATGTCAAGATAGGTGAGGTAATAACGAAAATTCTGGCCTATGCGGATGACTTGATTCTGTTGGCATATAATACCGGAGATTTACAGGGTGGAATTGACTGCCTGAATGCTGCATGTGAGGAGTACGGGATGAAGATAAGTGTAGGGAAAACTAAGGTTATGCATGGCGGCAAATCTCGGAAGGAGATAGCTTGCAGTTTAAATGGGGAGGAACTGGAGCAGGTTTCTGAATTCAAGTACTTAGGAACAATGTGTTCAGGGGATGGCAAGTTAGTTAGGGAATTTGAGGAGAGGAGGAAAATGGGAAACGCGGTGGGCAGTCAGTTGAGGTCCCACGTGTTCAACAGGAAGGAATTAAGTAGCGAAACCAAGTTAGCTATGCACGGGTCAATTTTCAGGCTGACGATTTTGTATGGTAGTGAGAGTTGGGTGGACTGTGGATATATCGTTCCAGAGATGAGCGGATCGACCCGGACCGAACCCGACCCGATAAATTTTTCGAAACCCGAAACCCGGAATTGTTTCAAAACCCGACCCGGACCGAACCCGACCCGATTAAATTTTTCGAGACCCGAAACCCATGAACCCGAACAATTCGGGTTCGGGTTCGGGTCGGGTTCGGGTTCGGGTTCGGGTCGGGTTCGGGTTCGGGTTCGGGTCGGGTTCGGGTTCGAGTCGGGTTCGGGTTCGGGTCGGGCTCGGTTTCGGGTCGGGTTCGGGTTCGAGTCGGGTTTTTCGAAGTTTCATGCAACCCGCTCATCTCTATCTCGTTCATGACCTTCTGATGTGAGGGTTCTTAGGAACATAGCGAGGGTTAATCGGAGGGAGCAGTGGGATTTCGTCAACTCGACGACAACTCGAGTAAAACTTGACCGATTATCAAAAAATTTTTTCCTGAAAGATAATCGAAAAATATTTTATGGGACTGAATCTGGGCACTGTCGGGGCAAGTGTCACCGAGCTAGGGTCGTTTAAGTTGTTTTTAGTATTTGTACATAACTCGAGTAAATCTTTTCCCATTTTCATATATTTTTTTGTTAGGAAGGCCTAGGAATGCTTGACATATTATGGAAGAAAATTTTTTGCTTTGAGCCTTTGGACTCGGCTAGTGCCCTAAAACTGAGTCTCTATTAGGGCACAACTTGTTTTTTTCTACATAAGTCGGGTAAATCTTATCTGATTTTCAAAATCTTTTTACATCCTGAAAGACAGTTGGAAAAATGATTACGGGATTGAATTTGGACAAAATTTGTTTAAAAATTCTGAAGTTGCGGTCGAAAAAGTGGTCAAAAACGTGGTTTTTGAAAGTCGGTGATACTTTTTAACTTGCATCTCTGCGAAATTAGCACGGAAATCGCTCTTCAAAGCTTTGAATGAAATATATGAACTTCCAGAAAGGACGAAAAAAAAATAGTGAAAGTTGGTTGAGTGATCCGGGCTCTAGGGTCCTTAATGTGGGCCCAACTGACGCTAAGCGACAATACACGATATTTGAGCACATAATATAAAAATGTACTTGTAATCTAGTGCAACAATTTCGAGCTCTCATGGCACAAAAAATGTGCCTTTTATTTACATCGAAAATGTACTACATAACAAGCAAATTTTTTGTACATGAAATGTGATAGGAATAGTGTACACCTTATCATGCACATAAAATGTGCGAAAAGTGTACTTGTGATCTAGTGCAATAATTTCGAGTTTTAATAGCACAAAAAATGTGCCTTTTATTTACATCGAAAAATGTACTACATCACAAGCACATTTTTGGTAACAGTCCAATGTGATAGGAATAGTGTACACTTTATCACGCCCATAAAATGTGCGAAAATTGTACTTGTGATCTAGTGCAATAATTTCGAGTTTTAATAGCACAAAAAATGTGCCTTTTATTTACATCGAAAAATGTACTACATCACAAGCACATTTTTGGTACATTCAATGTGATAGGAATAGTGTACACCTTATCACGCACATAAAATGTGCGAAAATTGTACTTGTGATCTAGTGCAATAATTTCGAGTTTTAATAGCAAATGTGCTTTTTATGTACATCGAAATATGCACCACTTTACAGGCACATTTTTTGTACATTTTATGTACATATTCTCAACAACATTGAATTTCGCACATTCAATGTACATTCAGTGGGCAACCACATTAAAAAGTGTGATCTGTGTTATCTGGGATCTATTCTGATGCTCCCGGGCCCCTCGCATATGTTTTTTTGATAACTTCCATAGGCAATGAATTGCCGGCGCACAATTCTAGTTTATGTATATCGTTATGACCATACCATAGACAGAGCATGAAATGTATTGCGGTGGAAAGTATAAGGAAGTGGATGAAAAGAAAAATTCAAACTTTATTTTATTATCTGTTATGGCTGGTAATACGGCGAGGGATTGTTTTTCATTTAACTGGAGATAAGTTTTTTTCGTTCCTAATTGTCACAGCCTAATAACCTTAATTGGTTGTAAAGTAAAAAGTTAATTGGAAATTCTTTCTTGCTTTTTTTCCACAGAAAAATTCCAGAGATAATCTGCGGGGTTCTTCTTACAGCATTCGTACGCTCGATTATCCATCCAAATACGATAACGACGGAATTGAGGTACAACATAAAACGTTTTCCCACTTTCAGCCAATTTTCACATTATAATCGACAAATAATGTTCAACAGATTGACACGTACATTGATGTTGACATACCACCACCGCCAACACCACCATCAAATTGTAAGCCATCACTTTCACGTCAAAGCTCCACTAAACAGACACAAAGCAAATCGACAATTCTAAAAAATTGTGCAAACATTTGCATTCATGAGGCAAATCCAATTCATCAAAAAAAATTTATCACAAACGGCACCACCACCACCACCACCAGCACCGCTGACAATGTCATTCCAAACAATCACAAAAATAAATTCTCATCCACGAAAATGACGGTAGAAAACAAGAATCAAAATCAAAATAAATTCGACCAAAACGATGGATATAATTGCGTAAACAGCAAGCCCATCACAGCTGATAAAGATGAAGAGTCCTTGTTTTTCTACCATCACGAACCGAACCAGTACATGCCAAACTATGACACTCTGCACCATATCCCTGGCAAATACAATACCATCGGACCAATCAAATCATATCGCAATGATACCAGCAAATATGATTCGAACAATAAATTTCATTCGAGCACCTGCAATTTAAAACCATTTCACAAGTCCACCAATAATTTGATGATGAACGGCCGATATTTCACAAACTCATTAAACAATTTTCATTATCCCCCATTCAATTACCATCATTACGGTAATGGTCATTCACCGTACATTCAATTTCAAAACATCGATGGAGATATGGATTTGCCACCATTGATGGCCATTGGGTGTGATCGTCATGTAAATGTCAAACAACAGGGTCACATACCATGGAAACATCGCCAATGTCCAAGCATTGCATCAAGCAGTTCAGTGTCGACTATAACGAGTAAGTTTGCGAAATAAATTTTTGATTAGTGTAGTGGGTGTGGGTAGCAGCGGTGCGTGTTCAGGACAATGGGTTTATTGACTTTGTGTAACGAACGTGCAATTCTAGATATAATCAAACGAATAGCAGACAATGACTCAATGACTGTGATTACAAATTGTGTTCTCTGCTCGGTTTTACCAACATTCATAATTGACTTCTGTGGTACAGATCTGTATCGATGAGAATTCTATGAATGTTGAACATATTTTAGTATGTAAAGCAAATGGAAAAAGACATATGCAATTTAGCATGAAAGCTTCACATTTCAATTTTCTCTCCTACGTGTATGTACCAACAACAGTCAAATGTGATGTGCTTTTCGTCAAAATACAATTTCAGAACATTATGTTAAGCTAGACCCGTACGACATCAATATAAAGTCTCACCCTCTTGATGCATTTTTTTTTTCGTAAAACCAAATGAAATTTATTGAAATTTAGTGTGTGTAATTGTTTACGAATTGAAACGAACCGACCCTCAGCCTCTACAGCTTTAAAAAAATTCGGATATTCAACAACTATACTAAAAGGCCATTGTTCTCAATGAAGATATTTCCCAAACAATGAGAAACTAATCTTCGATGGGGTGGGAACATCTACTTTTTTTGAGCCTTGTCATGGGCGCGCTGTAGCAATGCGCCCGTGACGCTAGTCTACATACGAACAAAAATTAGGAAATTTTTTTTTCGTAGACTGCCATATATACAGCTATGTTTTGACTTACTCCCTTGCGACGTACCCCCCGGAAGTCGCAGTGTCTTTTCACTCATTAAAATCGGTTCGGTGGATCATTTTCATAATTTCATTTTCAATACAAAAAGTGCATTTTCATAGAAGCCAAAGTTAATGAAAACATTCTACGTTAGTTAGTTACTGGGTTTCTATTGGCATTTGTATGAAAAACGACTTTTTGCAGCATTTTACGCCCTATGAGATTTAAAAAAAAGGAGGGTACCCGCCTCTTTTGGGCGCCAGGGCTCTTAGAAGGTGCCATATAAAGCCCATATGTGTGTTTGTTTGTGTGTGTAATATGTATGGCAGCACATTTTGTCGGGTGTTCCAGATCGAAGTTTGGTGTCAAAGGGAAACCTGCTGGGTTGGGTGTGTAGTGTATAGGGGTGATCGCCAAAAAGGCGAAAAATAAGCGAGGGTTCTAGGAAGGGTCCAAGGAAGACGAATCATTTTCGACCATGGAAATAGTAGCCGCCGTGCTTCGGTATGGCGGCGGCGTCGGCTCAAAAAAATTGATATGTTGTATGTATGTTGTGCGTATTTTCGCCTATGGAAGTAGCAGCCGCCGCAATTCGGTTTTGCGGCGGCGGCTCAACAAAAACTTTTGATGTGTTGTAGAGTAAGTTGTGGTGATCATTTTCGCCCATAGAAGTAGCTTCGGTTTGGCGGCGGCGGCGTCTCAAAAAAAAACTTTTGATATCTTGTAGGGGAATCGAAACTATTTCAAAAGAAATTTTTGCGTTCCGAAACTTTAAGCGACACCCAATTTGATATCAGTTGTTTTGGAAGAAGAGACGAGGACTTGCGCCACATTTCCCTTTGTTATATATACTTAATTCGTCAAAAACAACTTTCCTACTTTCAAAAGAACTGATATCATAACAAAGGGAAATGTGGCGTAAGTCCTCGTCTCTTCTTCCAAAACAACTGATATCAAATTGGGTGTCGCTTAAAGTTTCGGAACGCAAAAATTTCTTTTGAAATATTTTCGATTAAAAAACGCGTCACAAATGTCGAACGCCACGCAATTTTCAGACTCTTGCTTTGCGCACAAGCCAAAAGTTGGTGATATACTTTCTTGTGGTGGCGGAACATTTTTTTTAAATATTCCGACTCCTCCGAGTCACGATGACCCTCGGTTGCATGCATATCAGCAACAACAATGAGAGGAATATCCAGCGCACTAAAAAAAAAATTGAACTCATAAACAATTTTTTTCAAATAACTATTTGCGCAAAAACTTGGCTTCTCGTACCCGTACATTTCGCAAAGCTAAATTTTTGGGGTGTGAAATCGGAAAGCGCAGAAAAATTATTACGTTGGGAGGGTCCGACATTTGTGACCCATAGGAACGTAGAAGAACCATCACGCCTTCAAAAGAAGAAAACATCCGATCTTTTCACGCTAATGAACAACTTTTATTAGTAAACTTGATTCACCAACGGTTCGCCTACGAATAATTGCAACAAACCAAATCGATTCTCTCTCAACACAATCGATGACATCGTTCATGTATATTCGTCACTCTGCCTATTACACCAATCCCACACGGCCGTTCTGCAACATTGTTTGACCGCACACAATATATCCTGGCGAAAATATTTTGAATCGTGCCACCTTCCATTGTTCGTTCCGTGCCTAACCAAATCCACTCGGTCATTCGATCATCAAACCAAAAAATATCAACGATTGAATTACACCAGTCGATCTGCTTATTGTTCTTCACAAAACGTTCTGCTTATGGTTTACGTATCGTATGTGACGAACGTGTAACGTACCAATTCTCGAATTTATTTATTTTATTGTCTTTCCGTTTGTTGACTTGACCTTTACGCTTTTGGTTCACTTATCAATTTTCAGCTTTCCAATCTTTCCGCTTCTCAATCTTAACGCTTTTCAAACTTTACACTTTGCTTTTCAATCTCTTCGCTTAACACTTTTCTATTCACCGTGAAACCAACACCTTTCAACTGAACAATTTTCTTATTTCACAAAATTTATCCCTTCGTCATGATCCAAACTTTTATTTTGTCTTTTTTTTCACTTCTTTACAACTGCACTTCTCGAACAAATTGTCTCATCAATAGTCTTCTATAACTGTTTCTTATTTTGCTTCTTCTTTCGCTTTTTATCACTTTAATTCACTCCCTTAAGGGTACAAAAACGGTTGAGCCCCTATATAGGAACGTAGAAGAACCATCACGCCTTCAAAAGAAGAAAACATCCGATCTTTTCACGCTAATGAACAACTTTTATTAGTAAACTTAATTCACCAACGGTTCGCTTACGAATAATTGCAACAAACCAAATCGATTCTCTCTCAACACAATCGATGACATCGTTCGACGTATATTCGTCACTCGGCCTATTACACCAATCCCACATGTATATCACCACACTCGGTCACAGAATGATGACTTCTTTACGCAGTGTACTTTCTTATATACCACCTAAATCGAAACGAACGACTAGGTGAAGTAGTGTTTTGAACGCTTTGAAGTACAGGAATTATGAATTCGTGTGGTTATTTTGCATTTGGAATTATTCCCGTACTTCACTACACAATTTAACGATTGTCGTTAATAGCGTTCATGTTAAATATTTTTACGACTGCGCTATTTAGACCCGTACGAAGAACGAAGTTCTCCGAAAAGGGGTCTATCACGACGTTTGTAACCAGTCAAATTTCGACCCAGGAGTAGGGGGGGGGGGGGGAGCACCAATCATGGTCCTTAGATGACGAAGCAGCAATAAAAACATATGCAATCAGAATATCAGAATAGATGCGGCAAACAGAGTTGATGTTACGAAAAGACTCGAACGTATCTAAGTAAATATTGCCCTACGTTCACATTAAATTGTGTTGGAAATTGCGAATAGGGCAATATTGAAAAACCCGTCCGAAGAAACGGTGTAAAAAAAACCTTGCCGAAAGCACAAAATTGACCTCCAAATAGGGAAAAATTTTTCTCCTCCATTTTCTCTACAACATAGCAAAAAACCATTTTTCGAGCCGAACTTAGTACCGACATAGGGCCCTAAGTAGAGGCCTCGGAGACATAATTCCACAGACAAAAATGTTTCCCTCAATTTGCTTTGATCAACAAAATCGGTTAGTATTTACCCGATTTATGAAAACAAACACGTTGGGCCCTAGTAGAAGCTCAGTTTTAGGGTTCTGGCTGAGTCCAAGGGTTTCTAATCAAAAAATTTTCTTCCATAAAATGTGAGACATTCCTAGATCTTTCGATTAAAAAAATGGAAATCGGAAGAGATTTACTCAAGTTATGTACAAAAAACAAGTAGGGCCCTAGCAGAGACTCGTTTGTAGTGCCCTAGCTAGATTTAGATTTATCAGCTTGGGACGATCGTTTTACCAATCTTGAAACACAGATCTGACGATCCTTTGTTCCTTTCCCGTTCATCATTTAATTCAGCTGCCCTACTCAAGTTAGTTAAACCTCCCGGTCGCCTCCAAGAACTTGCTCAAAGTAGCTGGTTCTAGGTTAGCAATTTCGGACGGTCTTACAACATACCCTCCCAGCAGCCTGCGCCTCAGTTGGAAGAAACTGGGACATTCACATAATACGTGAAATCCCGTTTCCTCCTTTAAGCCGCACGCACACATAGAGGTCGCCGAGAGCCTAAGCTTTTCCATGTGCCCATTCAGCCCGCAATGTCCAGTGATCGCACCTAGTACCCTAGCTAAGTCCAAGGGCGCAATCTCAAAAAAGTTTGTTCTACAAGTTGTTGGGCTTTCATAGATCTGTCGGTTAATAAGACAATTTTGAAAATCGGAAAAGATTTACTCGAGTTAACCACTTAAACGGCCCTAGCTGGGCGGCGTTTGGGCCAACATTGCCCAGATTCAATCCCATAAAAGATTTTTCGATTACCTTTCAGGGAAAAAAAGTTTCTCAAAAACGGTTGAGTTTTACATAATTTCGGACAGGGCACAGGCGCAACGGTCACTTTTTGGAGCTTGGATTTTCTCCTGATTTCGGGCAGGGCACAAACCTAACCGCCATGTTTTTTACTGTTCATTACTTTACGATTTCGGGGAGGGAACGGGCAAATGAAGGATGAAAACATATTGTGTACTTTACTGTCTGTTTTCGGCGTTTGCGTAATTTTAGAATGTGTGACACGTTCAAAACGATAAACTGGCAATACTTCGTCACGACGAAGTTTTGTATACCTTCACATACCCGCAGCATTCTGTTATCAATTAATTAAAATTAAGATCTCCAAAAAATTGCTATGCTCTGCTATGCGTGCTAATATTTTATCAATGAAAAGAAATGTTTTAATCATGAAAATGGTATTGAAAAGAAAGTACCAGAGCTAATTGGAAATAATAACGAAAAATTAAAATATTCATTGAAAAGAAGAGGAATTTGAAGTGCGGATGAGAGATAAAGTGCCAATGAATAAGGGAAATGATTTCTTTTCCCTACCATTTTTTTAATTGAAAAGCGTCGATAATACAATAATTCAATTAAAAATGTATTGGATAAAGTAATTGTGTCGAAAATTCAGATAAAAATCTTTAATTGGAAATTCAAATGTTTAGAATGGGACCCATTTCGTCATTGGTTGGCTGTAACTTCAATATTACTCATAGCTGGTGCGGCTGGAGTGGCCGTTCCTCTCGCACTTAGAGTTGCCGCAGGTAAATTTTTCATGTTTCTGCAACAATATCCGAATGTTTGACGCGAAAAATATTTGTAAAAGGTGCCCCTTACGAAGAACGTTTGCAAGTAGCGACCCAACTCCTTGGCTCGGTTCCGTTGATCGACGGACACAATGATTTACCGTGGAATATTCGAAAGTTCTTACACAATCAATTAAACGAATTTAAGTAAGAAACTCAAACGAAATTTACGACCAACATCATTTCTGAGTTCATTTCAGCTTCGATATCAACCTCAAAGACATTCCACCTTGGTCAAGATCAGTTTGGAGTCACACCGATTTGTCTCGGCTTAAGAAAGGACAGGTTTCAGCGCAGGTAATTCGAAAAATATTCGTAAAAATTCAGAGCTGATATCACAAAAAATCATAGTTTTGGGCAGCCTATGTTCCTTGTGAAGCGCAGCATAAGGATGCCGTTCAGCTAACGTTAGAGCAAATAGATGTGATTCTACGATTAACCGAAAAGTATTCACCACAATTGACAACGTGTACTTCAGCTATAGGTTCGTTATTATTAAAACTCGTGAGACATGAGAGTCGGCTTCAATTGGGAGCCGGCGTCTCTCATGTCCACAATTAAGGCGTAAATTAATCTTACCTTTTAAAAAATCAGACATAGTTGAAGCTCACAAGAATCATCAGCTTTGCTCCCTTACAGGCGTTGAAGGTAAATTCTTGTATTTTGCTTGCAACCACTTTCCACTCTTACACTTCTTTTGTCATTGAAAGGAGGACATAGTCTTGGGGGAAGTCTTAGCGTTCTACGTACATTTTATTCACTTGGCGTTAGGTACATGACGCTTACTTCCACTTGCCACACTCCATGGGCCGACAGTAGTTACGCAGATTCACCAAAGTTTGACGTCAAGCACGGAGGCTTAACCGAATTTGGAAAGGTAATAACACCGTTCGTCTCAAAGTGACAGCATCGGATTATAAACTTCTTTACGTTTTCAGACGATAATCAGAGAGATGAATCGTCTAGGCATGATTGTCGATCTTTCTCATGTCTCTGTCGGTACTATGAAAGACGCTTTGGCTATTTCCGAAGCCCCTGTGATATTCTCACATTCATCTGCATATGAACTATGCAACTCTAGTCGTAATGTACAGGATAGTATTTTAGAATTAATCGTTAAAAATCGTGGACTGGTGATGGTGAATTTCTATTCAAGATTTCTGAGTTGTAGTGAAAATGCGACCGTTCATGATGCTGTTGGTAATGCAGGCTTCGCGTTCTTATAGTGGATTCTCGATTCAATTTGCATTTCTATTTCAGCTCATTTGAATCACATCAAATTAGTAGCTGGTGTTGATTATGTTGGACTTGGTGCTGGGTACGACGGCATCAACTTGTAAGTATTTTTTATAAATTTGGTGTAAATAAAAGAAAAATTAACCGAAATTTATAATCGATTGTAGCACCCCGAAAGGCCTGGAAGACGTAAGTATGATTTTCAAACGCTACTTTTTTCGTCAGAATTTTTTTTCGCCAGAATTTTTTTTTGTCGGAAATTTTTTTCGCTAGAAATTTTTTTTCGACGAAAATTTTTTTCGACAAAAATTTTTTTCGACGAAAATTTTTTCGCCGGAAAATTTCTTTCGCCTGAAACTTTTTTTTTCCGCCTAAAATTTTTTTTCGACGAATAAATTTTTTGTTCGCTATAAATTTTTTTTCGACAAAATTTTTTTCGGCCAGAAATTTTTAGCCAAATTTTTTTTCGCCGAAATTTTTTTTCGTCAGAATTTTTTTCGCCAGAAATTTTTCTTTTCGCCGCAAATTTTCTTTGTGTCGGTTTTTTTTCGCCGAGGAAAACTTTTTTCCGTCAAAAATTTTTTATCGCCGCAATTTTTTATCGCTGCAAATTTTTTTTCGACAAATATTTTTTTCGACGGAAAATTTATTCCGGCAAAAAAATTTTTCGCCGCAAATTATTTTCGACCAAAATTTTTTTGCCGGTAAATTTTTTTCCGCCCAAAAAATTTTTTTCGTCAGAATTTTTTTTCGCCGAAAAGTTTTTTTCGTCGAAATTTTTTTTCGCCAGAAATTTTTTTTTCGTCGGAAATCTTTTTTCGTCAGAAATTTTTTCGCCGAAAATTTTTTCACCGTAAATTTTTTTTCGCCGTAAATTTTTTTTTCGCCAAATTTTTTTTTCGCTAGAAATTTTTTTCGCCGAAAATGTTTTTTCGACGAAAATTATTTTTGCCGGAAAATTTGTTTTCGTCGGAAATTTTTTTCTCCAAAATTGGTTTCCTTTTTCTTCCAAAATGGATTTACACTAATTTTATCTTATCACGAAATTTGGGGTCGCCGCTGCTTGCTATGGCAGTTGTGTGAAGTGCCGCAACTCCAAATTTCATTCCTACTTCCAAAACTGATATCACAACAAAAACCTCTTTAAAGGTAAAGTGTGACGTTTCCAAAATAAATGATATCGCTTGAGGTGACGCTATCCCTGATAATACGCAAAAATTTGTTTCATTCAATCTTGTGTTCAAAGTTTTATTTTCTGAAAACAAAATTACATTGTGTTAAGAAAATTGCGTCACATGTGCCGGACCCACCAGCGGAAAAATTTTTCAACACTTTACAACATATCCATTATGTAAATAATTTCTTTTTAAAACATTATTCAAAATAGTGAAGGGAGCGTCCACATCGATAAGATTTGAACAAGTTCTTTAGGGTCAGTTTGCAAATTCTTCGGTCAGGTTGTAAAACTTTTTAGGTACTCCATAAGTAGACGAAGAGTTCTTTTCGGCCCCTAAATTTCCCTTTATCCTAGACACCAAAGATGCACATGCTCTCACGTGCTAAGATTTCTTGAAAAATCGTAAATCTGGAATAACTCCTCCATAAGAATAATAGTTCTTCGGGAGGTGCTAATAGTAATTCACTGCCAATTCTTTCTATAAAGGGTTCGTAGTTCATAACCAATAATAACTCGCAAGTACTGAAAGAATCGTAGGTACCGAAGAATCGTTATTACGCTCAGACACTCAGCCATTAACACAGCTAAAATAGTTGGATTATGGAAGTTGTTAGATGTCAACATATTGTGTTCATCAAGTCAACGCACTATGCTGATACGTAGTATGTTGTACATAAATTCAAATTCAAAAAAGTTTACCCCAAACGTTCAAACGAAAAGTAAGAGGAATGTGTTGTAAAAATTTAGAATTTATTCCAAGTTTGCTGGCTTTAATCCTCAGAGACTTGAAAGTATATCGTATGACTTTCATTGTTAATTCAGTCAACAAAAAATCTCCGAACCCCCAGGGTATATTTTTAGACCCATACGAAGTACGTGTTAAGCCCAGAATTTTAAAAGAACAACAGCGTGTCCCACGATTTTATGCAATCAAAGATACACTTGATTATTCTGCTGCGAAGTTAACGTACTCTATGTGAGTCATTTAATTTCCTAGTATTGGAACAGCGGTGGACGACGTTGGCACCGCCACCACTTCACATACCCGTACGATCTTTTGGCTCTCAGTTTCTTAGGGTCAATCACTTTCATTTTCTCATAAATTGTGTGTATGAACCTCGTTACCTACAATTCACTAAGAAGAATTCCGTAAATACCAGCACAAAATACACAACCTTTTAAATTGTCATATCCACGCCTCTAGTTCGTCAACGGCTAACGTAAAAGTGTAATGATTTTCATAGCGCGATGATCAAGCTGTCAAACAATGTCATCAGTTTGACAGCTTTCGCGTCATGAAAATCAATATAATTTGACGTAAGCCGTTGACGCAAACATTAACAAAATTGTGCCGGTGGCAACCCCATGCAGCGGTACAGGAATGTAAATTTCAATAAAATATCAGACAAATCTGGTTTGTGAATTGAAAGACTTACATTTAAATGCATCGATACCGACCGTTCTATCCGCAGTAAATTATTCATTTTATGTTTGCATTGCTCAAATAGTGAAAGATCCACCGATGTAACTTTGTTCCAGTTTTCTATTATTTCAACCCGAGAAAAAAAATGGAATTCTGAATATTCAGCTCAGCTAAATGGTTTCACCTAACCATACGCCAACAACGGGCTAGTGTGTTTCTTTCCATTTACAAAAAACCAACGTATTTTGCGCTTCATTTATATACGAAAGCCTACACACACGTTGTTGCCGTAAGCTACGTGTAATTCCTATACAGAACTTTTTGTCCATTAATTACACAACACTCACATAAACATAAATTTTCCCGTATAGGTATCTACGTACCCGGTGCTGTTTGCTGAACTGCTAGGCGATGGATGGACAATCGATGAACTCACTAAGCTAGCTGGACAAAACTTTTTACGAGTGTTGGCTGAAGTTGAAAGTATTCGGGATAAGAAACGCGATGAAGGCATTCGACCATACGAAGACATTTTGAATTTCCGCTTGGAAGATCCATTTAATTGCACCACCAGCTAGATAAGGGCCATTACAATCAACGAAGAGTTTTAAGCTTTTTTCAGGTTTGTTGATTCGAAATAAAAAAAAAGTTTATTGAACATCTCAAAAAAAAGCCAATTCTATTTCAATGAAAGCCTTAAAAAAATTTTATAATAGAAAAATTAATTTGAAAATGTACTTGAAATCGAAAACAGACACAATTATTCCCAAGTAATTATCAAAGCTTCAACACAGTGAACTCGCCGTAATATAATTTTGTTCGCTGCTAAAACTTGAAATGACGACGACAAATTTTTACAACAATGAGTGCAGGGGAAAAGCCCATAAGATTAAGATGGGAAGAGAACCAGAAATGAAGTTTGGAGAATTTGAACATCTGAACAAATAAATTCGACGAAAGCTCGCTACTTGGACTAGCATATGTCGGAGAAACGCCTGAAACGGCGATGCAGGTCTTCCATTCGATGAGAGTTGGTATACAAATTATGTAAGATTTCTCCTCACACATTGACTGCCAGAGACAGAAAGTTACCGGTAATTAATTTTTATCGGTAATATAACGCGAACATTACGTAACTTACGTAAGGAACCCATTTTGCATCTTTTTCACTCCTACTACATAGTCTTTAAAAATTAAGACAAAACATACCGTTCCTCGGGTCGGGTTTTTCGAAGTTTCGGGCAGACCGCTCATCTCTAGCATTCATCATCGTTTTTAATGCAAAGTGGTAGCTTTTTCATAGTAAGTGAACGGAGGGCCAATTTCATCGGTATGTTCAATCTTAGTGCACTATCCATAATAAATTGAGATAAAACACAGCATTCCCCTTTAAAAACTTGCTTGAGTTACCATTGTTTTATGCAAATTTGTATTTTTTCGAGGGGTTATCCACTGGTTAAAAGTTGGTACCAAAAATTCGAATTCCATAAAAGAATTCCAAGAAATTCCCAAAATTTCCGAACATTCCGGAAATTCCAAAAATTAAAGAAATTCCACAGAAATTCCAAAAATTCCACAGAAATTCTCAAAATTTCCACAAAATTTCCGAAGTTCAGAAGTTCCGAACATTCCAGAAATTCCAAAAATTCAAGAAATTCCACAGAAATTCCAAAAATTCCACAGAAATTCTAAAAATTCCACAGAAATTTTCAAAATTTCCACAAAATTTCCGAAGTTCAGAAGTTCCGAACATTCAAGAAACTCCAAAAATTCAAGAAATTCCACAGAAATTCCAAAAGATTCCCAAAATTTCCACAAAATTTCCGAAGTTCAGAACTTCCAAACATTACAGAAATTCCATAAATTCAAGAAATTCCACAGAAATTCCAAAAATTCAAGAAATTCTTCAGAATTTCCACAGAAATTCCAAAAACTCCACAGAAATTCCCAAAATTGCCAAAATTTCCGAAGTTTTGAAGTTCCGAACATTCCAGAAATTCCAAAAATTCAAGAAATTCTACAGAAATTCCAAAAATTCAAGAAATTCCCAAAATTTCCACAAAATTTCCGAAGTTCCGAACATTCCAGAAATTCCAAAAATTCAAGAAATTCCACGGAAATTCCAAAAATTCCACAAAATTTCCGAAGTTCAGAACTTCCGAACATTCCAGAAATTCCAAAAATTCAAGAAATTCCCAAAATTCCACAGAAATTCCAAAATTTTATCGAAAGTCCGGAAATTCCGAAAATTCCATCGAAATTCCAATAATTCCAGAAATCCTATTTTAATTCCAAAAATGTATCTGGGGAACAATATGTTTTGTCTCATGTTAATATAAATCATCATCATCATCATCATCACACTTTATAGACCGTTTGTACCTTTCATCATCATCATCATCACACTTTATAGACCGTTTGTACCTTTCGGTGTGAGGTCTTTACTACTGATCATGGACCACCCTTCTCCATACCCCCTATCCTGTGCCAAGGAGATGGTTTGTTCGCCTAGAGAAAGTCCCCTAACTTCTAAATCGGATTTAATTGAGTCTATAAACCTTCTCCTTGGCCTACCCCTGGGACGCACACCCGGGACTTGAGCATCCAATATCCTCTTTGGTAGCCTGCTATTACCCATCCTCTGAACGTGCCCGTACCACCGCAGACGACTAATCCTTGCCGCCTCTTCCACTGATGTAACCCCTAAGTTTTCCCTGATGTCGTCGTTCCTAATATGATTGTCCCACTGTTCCCTCCGATTTACTCTTGCTATGCTCCTAAGAACCCTCATATCAGAAACCTCCAGGCCATGCACAAGGTATCCGCAGTCCACCCAACTTTCACTACCGTATAAAATCGTTGGTCTGAAGATTGACCTGTGAATAGCTAGCTTTGTGCCACTACTTAACTCCTTTTTGTTGAACACATACGACCTCCACTGACTGGCCACTGCATTTCCCATTCTTCTCCTTTCTTCAAATTCCCTAACTAACTTGCCATTCTCCGAAAAAATGGCTCCTAAATATTTAAACTCAGAGACCTGTTCCAACTGCTCCCCATTTAAACTGCAAACTACATCCTTCCGGGATTTGCCAATATGCATAACTTTAGTTTTACTGACACTTATTTTCATGCCGTATTCCTCACATGCAGCATTCAGGCAGTCTAAATTCTCCTGCAAATCCTTGGCATTATCTGCTAATAGAGTTAAGTCATCCGCATAGGCCAGGATTTTCATGATTACTTCCCCCACCTTCACATTCCCTTGCAAATTCGCTTGCCTGATAATCTTGTCCATAAAAATTATGAACAGAAGAGGGGAGAGACAACAACCCTGACGAACTCCCTCATTAACTTCGAAAGCCTCACTAATTTCACCATCTATCCTTACCGCAGCCTTGCTCCCTGAGTAGATGCTTTTGATAGCGCCCAATAAACTTCCATTAACCCCGTATTCGCCAA
>CM055403.1:183808604-183854292 GCA_029228625.1 Pseudolycoriella hygida | reverse complement strand
GACAGACCGACAGACAGACAGACCGACAGACAGACAGACCGACAGACAGACAGACCGACAGACAGACAGACCGACAGACGGACATTGTTTTTTTCGCTGATTTGTCGTCTGGAGGCAACAAAAAAAGTTTCCCCCTTACTCCCGGGTTCGAATTCGCAATGTAACAAACGTGGTAGTAAACGCATCAGACCTACGTACTTCGTACGGGTCTAAAAAAATGATAAATTAGTGGGCTTTCACCAGGGCCTATTTTATTGAATTAATTCACCGAATTCGCAAAAATTCACTAAAATTTATGGAAATTCGTAAAAATTCACCAAAATTCAATTTTTTTCCTAATGAAATAATAGTTGTCGCGAAATTCAATTTTATGTAAACCGACATGTTTTGAGCAATTTCTCGGTTATCAGAAGTCAAGTCATTTGAAAAACATTGAACTAACATCCAAACGAGTCGGAATATTTAATTATTATAGCTCGTTCAAAGCGTTATCTTAGCCTGATTCATCCAAAATATTTTTTCCTGGTGGCATCAGGGAAAAAACATTTTTGGAGGTCCGAAAACAGTTTTCCGTGTTCCGTCAATATCTCCACCAAACCGATATGAAATTCGCTCAAATTTCATGGGTCCGAATCCATAGTTTACTGCATTTTGGAAGTATGAAACACCAAGTGTTCGAAGCGTCTCTCAGATATTTGTGAATTGCAACCCAGATGAATGTAAGAGTCAAATAGAAAAGAGGCAGACACTTCCTAAAGGAAGTAAATTATGGTTTTCGAGTAAAAATCATTGAAATAGTTCGAATTTCATGAAACCAAAACGATAATGTGAAGTCAGAGTATGAAATGACGTTATTTCATGATATTGGTGCAATATTTGAGATAAGGAACTGGTCGACCTAAACTAGTCAGAAATGACAGTTTCTTCAACGTTCTTCGCGTCTAGTGACCGTCACCGTCACATGGTACCAAAATTTCCGCCGCAACGAGGGTCATGATCCCACATCGATTTGCATGGTGAACCAACTTTTACTCAAAAGTGTTTACACATGGGATTTTTAGCCCCGTACGAAGTACGATGGGCTTGTGTCTTTACTGTGAGGTATATTGAAGATCGACCTATAGTTTCTTGGGCAAAGTTGTTGCTTAGGTCTATGAGATTGCAGAAATGCAAAAAAATGGTCTGTTCGTCAGTCATCACTATAACTCGAGTAAAACATTTGCGATTTCGATAATTTTTTTCCTGAAAGATAAACAGAAAATAGGAGCTAAGCTCGAAGATGAGCAATTTTAGTCAAAAACTCTAGGAGATACGGCTAAAAGCGTCAGACATAGGGCCGTGCAACTTATTTGAGTTAATCTTCGTAACCATAGCACGGATGATGATGAATAAGGTACCAAATGAAATGTATTTATCATACCTTTCACGACCCACTTGGACCCACTTGATCGGTAGTTAGGGCTCTGGCCATCGGTGAATGGGAGCGAGTACTTCAGCTCTGCCAACAGGCTATGGGCCCAGGCTGATCAATTTGCAGCGCTTGTTTGCTAGAAGGGGTTTCAATAACACACCCTGCGATTGATTGAAGCTCTGGTATGGTGAAAGAGCTGGCTACAGATGAAATTGGTTTTTAGAAGGAGACTTTGGCATCAAGATGGCGGTGAAATGTGGTCGTTGATCTGTACAAATTATGATGGCAGATTTAGCATGGACGTTGCGGTGATGCCAAACGACAGTCGTTGTTTCATACAAAACTTAAGTTTTTTGGTCAAGTCGGTGATTGGGGTGGAGGGTAATGCTAATGAAAGGGGACCACCCCACAACTAAGACTCACTAGCGGCGGTCACCTCCCTGAAGAGAGGGGGAGGTCAAAACTAAAAAATTGTTTTTTCCTTTTTTTACATTTTTTGTGAACTAGGAAGTGCTGGGAAGGACTGGATGAGTGGTTAAAAGGTGGTGGAAGAGTGACGGAATAGCGGAGATATATGAAGATATATTGGGCGCTTTAAAGAGCCCACCTTAAGGAAAGTAGGCGCTTTAAAAAGCCCACGTTAAGCAAATTGAGCGCTTTAAGTAGAAATTTTATCGATAATGTAACCAAGCATTCGCTAAGTGGACATCAATTTTGTGTACACTCACCCAGGATACGCCGCGTTGAAGCTGCCTACTTGTAATCCATTGCCCCTGAAAAGACCTCTTCTTCGTACTGAGATGGGGATCCCTTGGCTTGTTACTACCGAAGTATTTGCCGACTCCAAACCCCTCTTAGTACCATTATATCGAAGCAAGCATAATTTGTTGCTTATTTGTCACAGATCTCTTCCAACGCTTCCTTCAATGCCCAGAATTTGTTTCCGCTACCATCGTAAAGTGAACCAACCAACTTACAGAATTCAGTAAACGGATGCTGGTTCTTTGCTCTTGCAAGCTCGCAAAAACAAATACCTGCTAAGCTTGCCCGCTAGAAGATCGCTTTGTCGGTTATGCGTACCAACTATTATTTAGCGTGACGCTAAGATCTTTCTATGCTGTTGGTGTGAGCGCCTGTTTCGGGATCTTTGAAGTTAATAGAATGGCTAACTGTGAGATATTGGAAACCTTTCAGCCATACAATTGTAAGCACGCCAGCTCGTCGAGCAAATGTCACATACCGATATCTATATTTCAATGATCCCATGCGTAGTGCAGAGAGACGAGGTCGTGCATACTCTTACGTAGACACAACGAACAAGGCTGTCACTTATCTAAATGGACGCATCAAACTAAAAGGATGAATAGTAAACGTACTCGCTTTGACATAATGGTACTGAAAGGGGTTTGGAGTCGATAAATACTTTGGTAGAGACGAGCCGAGGGGTCCCCATCTCAGTAGGAAGAGAATGCCCTTTTCAGGACCAATGGGTGAGTGCACACAAAATTGATGTCCACTCAGCGAATGCTTACATTATCGATAAAATTTCTACTTAAAGGGCGCAATTTGTTTAACGTAGGCTTTTTAAAGCGCCTACTAATGTGGGCTCCTTAAGGCCAGGTTATGCCCGTCTACATAGTCCAATAACTATTTGACGACGTATACGGGCATAACCTGGCCTTACGGCGCCCAATATATTTTCATGGCAATCTCCGCTCTTCCGTCACTCTTCCACAATCTTTTAACCACTCATCCAGCCCTTCGCAGCACTTTCCAACACTTCCTTGTACACAAAAAATGTAAAAAAAGAAAAAAACAATTTTTAGTTTTGACATCCCCCTCTCTTCAGGGACCGCCGCCAAATAACTAGTGATTCTTAGTTGTGGAGTGGTCCCCTCTCACACAAAATAAAAGCTTTTAAAAACAAAATCTAACGAAGGATACTGAAATTCGCGGAAATTCACCGAAATTCATAAAAATTCACCGAATTCATAAAAATTCACGAAATTCACCGAATTCAACAAATTCGTAAAAATTCACGAAAAATTCAATTAAATAGGCCCTGGCTTTCACAGACCTATCTGCCCTAGCTCGGCGCCCCATGGCCTAAAAATGCCCATATCTAAATTGACCTCACATTTTCGATTACCTTTCAGAAATAAAGATTTTGAAAACCGGTCAAACTTTACTCAAGTTATCGTAATGACAGATACACGATGCCTTTGAAGCAACTTTTTGGGGACCTACCGTGCACATGAAATATTCTTGTTGAAATGTCTTCAGTGGCCTTCCAGAATAGCCGTAGGATGATTTTTAAAATAAACGAATGGTAAAATTTTGAAATAAGCCTGTTGAAGTGTCTCATACATGTGATTCTCCATACAAAACTGAAGTAAAATTGTTCTTTCATATGTTATGATTCTGTTATCGTATGCATTCTGCTTTAAGTTATATGTATTTACATGTGCTGCTTGTCAGACACATTCAAATGTATGAGCTATTAATCGGATGCGGCGTGAAATGAAACTAAGGTAAGTGTCACAGTGGCTGAAACTATGTGAGCGGTCAAGCTCAGTCACTTTCTTAACAAGTCAGCCACTACATTACTCAGAATTTCAGAGAAAAAGAAAAAGAGAAAAGAGAAAAAGAATTTCAAAACTATACAGTCAGATCTTGGGTTGTCACAAAGACAGACACTCAAAATTGGAAACATTCTGCGAACCGCAACGAAAAGTAGAAATGTAGTGCAGCCGCATCTGGAGGATCAGCTTCGAACGAGTCTACATTCCATAGACTCGTTTTTCTCTACTGAGATATTCGAATTTACGGAAACGAAATCAAAGACACAAACAAAAATCATGAAACATGCTGTCTTCTGTAATGACCTCAATGGTTTCGTTGAGGCCGTTAAGAAAGCCCGAGGAGTAGCTTCCGTGCATCTGAAGCTTGGAATCGATGCAGGTGGTGGTTCCCTAAAACTAACGCTGTCTGTACAATCTATTTCTATAAACGAAAGAAGCTATCGAAGAACTTACAATGAAGGTATTGTTTCAAAGAAGTTTTTGGATTCTGGGGTAAAAAAAATCTTTATCGTCGGTATCGCACCGGGAATTCAAGAAAGTTATACGAATGTATCAGCCTTGTGGTCTGCGATTGATGTAAACTCCATCAATTGTACATTTGCTGTGGATCTCAAACTCGCTAATATTATATCTGGCTTAATGACTCACAGCAGTGCTCAACAATGCACATACTGTGATGCACCGAAAAATGAACTAGACAAGCCTTCCACACCAGGAACGATCGAAAGCATTATATTAAACGCTTCTTTGTGGCGTGCAGCAGGAAGGGCGCCAATCGCAGCAAAAAAATACACGAATTGTGTTGAATTTCCACTCTTCAAGCGAGATGATACCGACACTCATATAGTAAACAGGAAAAACTTAAGATTTCTGGTCAGGTGTGGGAGGGGGGTGAAAGGTAGTGGTAATGATTGGGGACCACCCCACCACCAATAATCAGTAGTCATTTGGCGGCGGTCACCACTCTGGAGAGAATGGGAAGGGAAAAAAATTTTTTTTTCTTTTTTTTTAACTTTTTTAGTACTAGGAATTGTCGGGAAGTGCTGGGTAAGGCTTAGTAAGGCTGAATAGGGCTGGATGAGTGGTGAAATGGTGTTGGAAGAGTGGAGAAAGAATGAAAATTACCATGAAAATATATTGGGCGCTTTAAAAAGTCAACATTAGGCAAATTGGGCGCTTTAAAAAGAAATTTTATCGATAATGTAAGCATTCACTGAGTGGACATCAATTTTGTGTGCTCTCACCCAGGATACGCCGCGTGAAGGCTGCTTACTTGTAACCCATTGGACCTGAAAAGGGCCTTTTCTTCGTACTGAGATGGGGACCCCTCGGTTCGTCACTACCGAAGTATTTACCGACTCCAAACCTCTCTCAGTACCATTATGTCGAAGCAAGTACGTTTACTATTCATCCTCCTTTTGGTTCGATGCGACCATCTAGATAGGTGACAGCCTCGTTCGTTGTGTCATAAGAGTATGAATGACTTCGTCTCTCTGCACCATGCATGGGATCATTGAAATATAAATATCGGTGTGCGACATTTGCTCGACGAGCTGGCGTATAATTGTCTCGTAATGTGAAGCGGAGGACATCGAGTGACAAGAAAAACAAATTCTGGGCATTGTAAGAAGAGTTGCAAAAGATCTATGACAAATAAGCAACAAATTATACTTGCTTCGATATAATGGTACTGAGAGGAATTTGGAGTCGGTAAATACTTCGGTAGAGACGAACCGAGGGGTCCCCATCTCAGTACGAAGAAGAGGTGCTTTTCAGGGCCAATGGGTTACAAGTAAGCAGTCTCCACGCGGCGTATCCTGGGTGAGTGCACACAAAATTGATATCCATTCAGCGAATACTTACATTATCGACAAAATTTCTTTTTAAAGCGCCTAATTTGCCTTATGTATACTCTTTAGAGCGCCCAATTTGCCTTATGTAGACTCTTTTAAGCGCCCAATATATTTCCATGGTAATTTCCATTCTTTCTCCACTCTTCCAACACCATTTCACCACTCATCCAGCACTATTCAGCCTTACTAAGCCCCACCCAGCACTTCCCGACAATTCCTAGTACCAAAAAAGTTAAAAAAAAAGAAAAAAAAAATTTTTTTTGATATCCCTTCCCATTCTCTCCAGAGAGGTGACCGCCGCCAAATGACTACTGATTATTGGTGGTGGGGTGGTCTCCAATCATTGCCCCTACCTACCACCCCCTCCCACACCTGACCAGAAATCTTAAGTTTTTCCTGTGCTTTTCTTTTGTTTAGCCTCCGAATTTTGACGCCTCCCGATTTTGACGCCTCCGGATTTTGAAGCCTCCGGATTTTGTAGCCTCCGGATTTTTCGTCCGGATTATGACGCCTCTGGATTTTGTGCCTCCGGATTTTGTAGAGGACCTAAGGTCAATGCCGGAGGCTTTGTTTTGTTGCAATAATTTTTTGCGTATGCTCCAGACAATGACATTGCTAACCGCGAGGTGACGTGGATGAAAAAAAATGTACATTTTAGGCGCTTGGATCTGTAGTTGACGTCAAGATATCATTATGATATTAAATTTTCCTAGTGATGACACTCGTAAAATTCATACATTCACTACAAGCAACATCTATGTTTTCCGTTTTTGTGATGCCACAAGAAAATTACTGTAATATCATTCGATGTCATTCTTGTTCGGTATTTTTCATTTGATTTCCCAAATGTCATTGTTGAATTTAATATCCCAAAACGGAAAAGTATAAAGGTGGCTAATAGATGCGTAAATAAAATTTTGTGTTGCATTTAATTTTTATGCGAATCCTAATTCCATTTTATTACCAGATGTTACGATTCATTGAGATTCTTTTTTATGATGAAAATGTCACCCATACACCTTCACCTGTTTAATGGTAAAGCTTTCTCAGGTGTCAGCTCACCATGTCAAAGAAAATCTCTTCTCAAACAAAAAAAAATATGAATTGTTTCTCGTTGCGTAACATCATTGCGTAAATAATACCAAAAAGGGAAGGAAGGAGACGATACACCTTTTCCACCTAGCTGTCCCTTTTGTATTTCATTTTTCCTCAATGAAATTTCAAGTAAAGCAAAATCGATTCCATTCCGATTCATAATAATAATATAAATTACAATTAAGCCACGCTATTATGTTGGCTGGTTATTCTTTTTGCCAAATAAAACCTTCGAATAGAAATGTTCTTCAATAGCCCAATGTACAATACATTGAGATGGAAGATTATACGCAACTTCTTGTTATACGAAAGGAAAAAAAAAACAAAAATTATTCAAAAAGACGACAAAAAAATTCTTCAAACACACAGACGTTTTTGGCATTCAAGTAAACGACTAAGACCATCCGTTTCATTGAGCAAAATATGATAAAAGGAAATTTTATAGCAAAGACAGATGAAAATGCTTGTTTTATCGATTTTATGACTGACACATTTTCACCAAACAATTTCGTTAGTCCTTCTAGACTCTATGAATTATGTTAAGGATTTTCGTGTGTAAAACATAGTCACAACAATAAATTTGTTTAAAATGACATTTCGTGTGTCAGATATTGTAATCAAACATTTGAACATTTTGATAGCCAGGTGAATATTTAAGGCATTGTTTTCGTAGACATTTGACTGAACTTACATTTTATAGCCTATTAGCTTTTCCAAATAAAAATCGATAATCCAAAAATAGAAAAACACTTTTTCTTTTACGTTAAAATCACTCGCTTTTCCACGGATCTCTTCACAACACTGACTCAGTTATCAATAAACAATCAATTCTTTCATAAATTCCAAGATAATTTCTACAATAATTTAAATATACAAAGCAACACAAAATCGAACTCTTTAAAAAGCAATCCGCAAAGTCTTTCAGCACTCAGCTTAAAGTTAGCACATACTGTGAAAAAATTTTTTTTGATATTCCATCGTTCACATTCTACACGCACCAATACACGTATACACCGAACTTCCACAATAAGCAAAACAAAGTCAACGCTACGAATTGGGCTTCGGTGGTACAATGTAATTCCAGTGTGAACGAAAGAGGGAGAAATTTTCGTTCGGAAAATTTCAATATGGCCCCCTCTATGCATACGACAACAAAATGTTAATGTGTTGTAACCTTATACAACACTGTTGGTTGATAAGGAAATTTTACATTTCTTGCTACTTTCCTTCGGGCAAATATGAATGTTTTGATATCTTTCAATTTCAGCTATAATGTACACATTGTACATTAGAAACTTGTTTTATTCGTCGATAACGTTTATTTCTAATTATACAAAAAAAAATGAAAATCGTTGTTTGTTGTCAGTTGGTTTTAAAAAATAAGTCGCAAATCATTACATTGTTTGTTGTCGCAGGTATGAATCGCATACGATTTTGACTCCTACATGCAATGCGTTGGAATTTTATTGAATTCAAGAACATCAAACACGATTATTCAAAAGAAAATTGAGAAAAAGAAATGTTTTGAAAATGATGGATTTATTGTACAAAGAAAAAAAAATTTCCGAAGTTGTCGTCAGAGATGTGCGGGTAGCTCGAATTTTCCGGCTGTCTGATGTCCTTCGGTGGGTAGAAGTAAAAACATTGGGTAGAAACAAACTTTCACATTTTTCGACCCGTAGGAGGTCTATTGCGTTTACCACGACGTTTGTAACTAGTCGAATTTCGACCCGGGAGCAGGGGAGGGGCATCGATCATGGTCTTTAGATGACGAATAAAATTAAAAAATTGTCCGTTCGTCTGTCACCGCGATAACTTGAGTAAAACTCAACCGATTTTCAAAAACTTTTTGCTCTGAAAGGTCAAAAAATATTTTTTAATCGACAGATCTATGAAAGCTTAAAAATTTGTAGAAGAAAGTTTTTTGTGATTATGCCCTTGGACTTAGTTAGGGCACTAAAAACGAGTCTCTGCTAGGGCCCAACATGTTTTTGTACATAGCTCGAGAAAATCTCCTCTGATTTTAAAAACATTTTTTATAATCGAAAGGTCTAGGAATATCTCACATTTTATGGAAGACAATTTTTTTGATTAGAAGCCCTTGGACTCAGTCAGGAACCTAAAACTGAGTTTCTACTAGGGCCCAACGTGTTCGTTTACATAAATCGGGTAAATACTAACCGATTTTGTTGCTTCTTTTTCTATTTCAGTACCGAATTATATTTGAAAACAAATTTGGGCTCGGTGCCTGTGCTTAGGGCTCAAGTGGCCCTCAGGTAGGACTTAAGGTTTACCCTACCCTTAGGGTCCTAGACAAAAAAATGGTTTTTTGCTATGTTCTTAAAAGATTGAGGCGAACATTTTTGTCTATTTTGGGGTCAATTTTGTGCTGGGAAGGGTGGTTACACCGTCGCTTCGGACGGGTTTTTCAGTGTTGCCCTCTCGGAAATTTTCTACACAATTTAAAGTGGACGCAATTTCATACACTTAAGAGTTAAGTCAATATTTACTTAAGAGTGGTATTGTGAAATCCGAGGAGGACGAACTGGGAACAATACAGGAATTTCCTGAAAGATCATGTTGAGGAGAAGCTATCCACGGTCATTCCGAGATCTTCTGAAGAGCTGGAAGAAGCCGTGAATAGCATCCCATCGCTGTTAACGAGAGCTCGTGCCCAGAAATAAAATCTAGTGGGAGAAGGAAAGATAAGTTATGGAGCCGAGCGATCGGAGAACTGCGGAAGACAGCTCGTAAAGCCTGGAATAAAGCCAGGAGAACCTCTAACGACGTAGACTGGAACGCCTACAGAATATCGCAGATGATGTTTAGTAAGGCAGTCCGGTGGAAAGCGAGGGAGGTATGGAGAAACTTCTGTGCAGAAATGGATCATATTCCAGATTATGCCAGAATTCACAAAATCCTTGCAAAGAACTCAAGGCTCACACCAGGCTCGTTACTAAGGCCGGGTGGGGAATTCACGAGTTGCGGGAAGGAAACGGCCACACATCTTTTAGAAACCCATTTCCCGGGCTGCAGTAACGGAAAAAGCGACGTCGGAGAACCAGCTCCACACTCATCATCAGAGGAGGACTGGGCTCTGGCTAGCCGGATTGTTACTGTGGATAAGTTGAAATGGGCTATTGGGAGGTTTAGGCCATTCAAGTCAGCGGGAAACGACGGAATATTCCCTGCTCTTCTAAAAGAGGGCAGGGAAATTCTGTTGGAACCGCTTTGTGGAGCCCTGCGAAGCTCGTTGGCTCTTGGTCACATACCAGTGGCTTGGGAAACCGTTAAGGTAACATTCATACTGAAGCCGGATAAACCCTCCCATTGCGAGGCTAAGGACTTCAGGCCTATCAGTCTCACATCTTTCGTACAGAAAACGTTAGAGAAACTGATAGATTTCTATATCAGGGACGAAATTCTTCCGAGGTATCCGTTGCACATGAACCAGCACGCATACCAGGTAGGTAAATCTACTGATTCTGCGCTACACTGTCTGGTGGCTAAGATAGAGAGATCTTTTGAAGGGAAGGAGATTGTACTTGGATGTTTTATGGATATTCAAGGCGCTTTTGACAACACCAATTTTGAGATCACTCGCCAGGCCCTTGAGCAGAAGAGTAGCACCGATGGTGACTAGGTGGATCACTAGTATGCTCAGAAACAGGGCAGTTGAGGCAACGGTGTGTGGCCACAAGGCAAGTTTCTGGGCATCTAGAGGCTGCCCTCAGGGGGGGGGGGGTATACTATCCTCGCTGTTGTGGTGTATGGTCGTGGACTCCCTCATCAGGAGGCTGAACGACGAAGGAATCTTCGCTCAAGGGTACTCGGACGATCTGACAATTCTGATTAGAGGCAAGTTTGAGAGCACGCTGGGTGACAGAATGAGATATTCGCTGAAGATAGTAGAGGAATGGTGTCGAGACAACGGCCTCAGAGTGAACCCGGACAAGACTGACATAGTTCTCTTTAGCAGGAGAACGTCGGGTCATGAACGGGTAGGGAAATTGAGGCTGTTTAATAAAGACATCGTTACCGAAGCTTGGGTGATGAAATACCTGGGAGTTATCCTCGATCGCAAGTTGAACTGGATCGAGCACTTCAAGAACAAGGCACAGAAGTCTCTAGTTGTAGTAGCTTTCTGGATATGCAGAAACTCGTTTCGGAAAAACTGGGGCCTGCCGTCCAGGGCTATGCTGTGCATGTATGAAGATTTTTCAGGTTGGGACGACTCTTTGTTGAGTCTTGAAACACAGATCTATTGATCCTTTGTTTCTCTCCCGTTCATCATGTAAATCTTTCGAACCTGCCCGTACCAGCCAGAAACTTGTCAAGGACAAGCGGTCCCAGCTTTAGCACATCCAGAGGTCTAATCACATGACCACCCAGAATCCCGAGTCTCAGTTGAGAAAAATTTGGACATTCACAAATTATGTGATATCCAGTTTCGTTACTAAAGCCACAGGTACATTTGGGATCGCTAACGATTCCCATTTTTGACAAATGACTGTTTAGACCACAGTGCCCGGTTATCGCTCCCACCACTCTTCTTATGCGACTCCGGTCCATGTTCAGCAGTGCATTTGTCCATTTGCAGTTGGGCACTGGTAGGAACTGCTTCGTATGCATTGCTCCACCATATTTGTGCCAAAGCTTTATTCCCTCTGAACGCACCCATTCCTTTACGAGTTTTTTACACTCTGACTGTGATACAGGAATGAACGGTTCAGGTCCACAAATGGCAGATGTAGTACCTAGCTTCGCTAGTTCATCCGCTCTTTCACTTCCCTCAATTCCGGAGTGTCCCGGCACCCAAGCAACCGTCACCTGATTTCTCAGGCCCAGTCGGCTTAGTGTACCTTTGAACTCCTTCATTAGTTTGGATGTGGTAACAGGCGACATAATCGCTCTGATCATCTCTTCGCTGTCAGACAGGATTGTGACTTTTTCACTTACCGTTTCTGGTCCCAAAGTGCTTTCCAATCCTTTCATTGCTGCGAATGTTTCTGCCTGAAGTATGCTGGCGAAGTTTCCTAAGTGGAAGAACTCTTCTTTCATAGGTTCCAGAGTTAATACCCCAGCCCCTACTCCATTAGAGTTTTTTGATCCATCTGTGAAGCAAATGAGTCCATCAGAAGACAGACTGTCTGGCCAATTTCTTGCCCATTCTAGTCTATCCGGTATGATAGCCTCGTAGTGCTTCACAAAGGAGATTTCCGGTTTTATCCAGTCCCTGGGCATGTCTAAAATCGGATTGGCTATTGCCCCCCTAATTTTTCCATGTCCAGTGTGAAAGTTCCTCATCCAAAGATCATTAAGGCGGAGTCTATCCGCAGTTTCAAATGCTTTAGCCTTTATGATTGTTTGCATGGGTGCAATATTTAATATTTGGGTTGTCAATGGTGAGTCAAGCGCAATATAGTACTCCTTATGTACCTTAGCCTCTGTCCACCTACTCCTACATCCTACCTACACGTGGTGACACCTGTTATAGTGAGCAACCCACATGGACGATCGGGTAACCAACCCCCGGTGTAGTAGTGCGGGTCACTTAGCCGAAGGATGAGGGGGCTGTCTTCGGGTAGTACCTAAACGCTACGTATAGGGAGGGCCGAAGACAGTTAGGCGCTATCAAGATGGGATGGCGGCTTAGCATGGTGGCGGAGGATCTCGACGGTAAGAGACAACGGCAACATGCACAGTCCTAGTTTGTTAGACTACCATCATGAGTGGAGTGCCACGGGCACATTAAGGCCAACGCCAGTAAGGTCTTAATTATGGCATACTGGCAAAGCATTGGACATGGACACTGAACACGGATATTGAAATGAGTAGAATGCAATGGGCTGACAACTGTGGTATTCTACTACCTTAATAAGGAGGGGTGACACCTTCACGAAACGGCTAGTGGGCTAATATCATGGTTGCCCCCGTCCCGGTAAAACCTTGGCAGGCCTCTAAGTACGTTCGAAAACTCGTCCTGTGAAAAGGAGGTGTAGGCTCAGATGTACATTCCTGACTAATACCGATCTGGCTCTGAACGCGGTGCCCCATGAAGGACCGTGCCAACCCTAGCATGGCCTCACTGCTTGCATAGATAACCATGAGATTACGAAGGTAACTACACCACGAGACTGAGATAGCGGCTTGGAGGGGGGACCCAACAGCATGGAAGGGAACACTTTGAAGAATATGGGGAACAAAGGGAATATTAGAGAAAATCAAGCAGGGAACCAGCAGAGGAAATCGGAGGATCAGGGGATGGATCAATCTGAGACTCAGGTGTATGCTGTGTTCGCAAAAAGCTCGAAGATGACGAGGTCACCCGTGAGAGTGAACGAGCGAAGGAGAGAAGGTATGCAGGCCGTCGATCTCAGTGAGTCAACGCCGACAAAAATGGAGTTGGTCAAAAAATGGGTGAGAGAGTTGCACGAATTTATACAAGATAAAAACAATGTGCACACAATAATTAGGACGAAGGTGGTCGGTATACGGGCATGCCTAAACGAAGTAGAAGAGGAAGTCAAGTCGTGGAAGCGGAGATCAGAAACAGCTGAGAGTAAATCTGACACGAAGAAGACAACAGACGAAGTCATGGCGGTGCTAGCTACACCAAGTACGTCAAAGAGAAAGCAAACGCCGGACGCTACACCCACACCAAGAAACGCGGCAAAAAGGAGCAAAAATGACAAGAAGAATACGGAAAAGACCACAAAGAGGCCGGACGCACAAACCCCGAAGCCCAGTCTTGGCGAGTGGAGGGAGGTGAAAAATAAGAAGAAAGAGAGGAATGAGAAATCAAAGCTTAAAAGACTGAGACCGAAAGCTGATGCTCTGATAGTGGCGGCAGAAGAAGGAATGACGTACGCTGATATCCTCAAAAAAATCAAAGGTGACGCAGCTCTCAAGGACCTGGGCGAAAAGGTATCGAGAATAAGACGAACGCAGAAAGGCGAAAGGCTATTAGAGCTCAAGAAGGGCCCAGATATTAAGAGCGCAGATTATAAAGACCTAGTGAAGAGGTCACTGGGCGAATCAGCAAAAGTGAGAGCGATGTCCCACATGACGACGATCGAGTGCAGATATATGGACGAAATCACGACAAGTGAAGATCTCCAAAAAGCTCTGAAAGAGCAAGGTGACATCAATGACGAGCTAGATTCAATGACGATACGCATGAGAAAAACGAGAGGCGAACTCCAAACGGCGGAGATAAAACTTCCAGTGGACGCAGCGATTAAGATTCTCAAAATCGGCAAAATAAAGGTGGGCAGGACTGTATGCCCGATAAGGGAAATGCAGCAGCTAGACAGCAGCTTCAGACTTTGGGCACCAGGCAAGGAACTGTAAGGGGGAAGATAGATCCAAGCTCTGCAGGAGATGTGGAGGAGAAAACCACCTAGCAAGAGAGTGCACAAACCAGCCAAGGTGCCTGCTGTGTACGTCAGAGAGTGACCACGTGACTGGTGGAGCGAGAAGCCCAGTCTTTAAACAGGCGCTTAAATCTAAGACGAAACGAGAATGGAAGTGATCCAAATAAATCTTAATCATTGTGACATGGCACAACAACTTCTTTGGCAAGCCACAGCGGAAAATAAATGTGACGTAGCAATTATTGCAGAACCGTACCGTTGCGATAGAAAGAACGGTAACTGGGTTGTTGACAGAGCCGGGATGGCTGCAATTTTGACGACGGGAAGGTATCCCATACAAGAAGTGGTATCAGACGCTCATGAGGGATTTGTGATAGCAAAAATTGACGGAGTGTATATTGGTAGTTGTTATGCACCACCAAGATGGAAGATTGTGCAGTTCGAACGAATGCTGGAATTAATGACAGGAGAGCTAACGGGACTAAGCCCAGTTAACATTGGAGGAGACTTTAATGCATGGGCAGTCGAGTGGGGTAGTAGATTGACAAACGAAAGAGGCTTCATGCTGCAAGAAGCGCTAGCAAGGCTGAATGTGGTCCTGGCAAACGTGGGAGACACAACTACCTTTCGCAAGAACGGACGAGAGTCGATTATTGACATTACATTCTGCAGTCCAGCACTAGTGCCCAGTCTGAATTGGAGAGGGGATGAAGGGTACACATATAGCGACCATCAGGCACTGAGGTATACCGTAAAGAAGGGCGCGGTGTCGGTAAGACAGACGACTCATGAAAAAGAGAGAAGATGGAAGACGGGAAATTTCGACGAGGAAGTTTTTAAGGAATACCTCCAAGCAGAAGACGAACACGAAGAGAAATCGGAACGTGAATTGACGAAAACCATGGTGCTTGCATGTGACGCGGCGATGCCAAGAAGGATAGAGCCGAAGAAAGGACGAAAACAAGCATATTGGTGGAACGAAAAAATAAGACTCTTGCGCGCGGACTGTTTTAAGACAAGAAGGAGGATGCAGAGGGTCAAAAAGGACGGTGCGGTACGGGCGGCGAGGCATGACGAACATCGAAAGGCAAAATTAGAATTAAAGCGGGCAATCCGGGATAGCAGGAAACTTTGTCTTAAGAAGCTGTGCCAGGACGCTGATGCGAACCCGTGGGGCAAAGTGTATAAGATTGCGATGGCGCTGATTAGAGGCTCATCGGTGCCAAAAGAAAGTTGTCCTGAGAAGCTAGGCGCCATAGTGAGAGGGCTATTCCCACAGCATGAACAGGTCCCATGGCCGCAAACTCCTTATGACCAGGAGACTGAAGATAGACAAGATAGAAGAGATACAGATGGCTGCCAAAAAGACCAAAAATAACAAGGCGCCAGGACCGGATGGGATTCCCAATATAGCTATAAAGACGACAGCATCTACGAAGCCGAACATGTTTAGACTGACGATGCAGAAGTGCCTTGACGATGGACATTTTCCTGATAGCTGGAAAAAACAAAAGCTGGTCCTAATACCAAAACCAAGGAAGCCGCCAGGTAAGCCATCATCATACAGACCTGTGTGCTTGCTAGATGGAAGGGGAAAACTGTTTGAGGCTATAATCCTGAACAGACTAAAGAAATACACAGAGGGCGAACGCGGACTGTCAGACGACCAATTCGGATTTCGAAAAGGGAGATCGACGATTGACGCCATAAAGAAAGTGATGGAGATTGCCGACAAGGCGGGAACGAAAAAAAAAGACCGGGAACCGCTTCTGCGCTATAACAACGATAGACGTTAAAAATGCTTTTAATAACGCAAGCTGGAGGGAGATAGCTAAGGCGTTACATGCCATGAGAGTTCCCGATTACATCTGCATGATAATTAAAAGCTACTTCGAACGATACCACGGAAGGACAAAAGATGGTAGACATCACGGCTGGAGTACCTCAGGGATCCATATTGGGACCAACGCTGTGGAATGCAATGTATGACGCGGCGTTACGATTGACACTGCCAAGATGTGCAACGACGATTGCTTTTGCCGACGACCTGATCCTCACGGTGTCCGGAACGTCAAAGTTGGAGGTGGAAGTGGTCACGATAGAGGTATTCGAAACAGTCGAAAGCTGGATGACAAAGGCAAAGCTCAAGCTGGCTCACCAAAAAACAGAGATCATGCTAGTTAGTAATTGCAGAAAGACTGGACAGATTGTTCTGAACATCGAAGGCAACGAAGTCACATCCACTCGACAATTGAAATACCTCGGAGTCATGCTGAATGTCCGCAGAAAATTCAATAGTCATGTGGATTACGCGTGCGAAAAGGCAATGAAAGCCAACGCAGCACTGGCTAGGATGATGCCGAATAGGTTTGCACCGCGCAGCAGTATAAGGAGGCTTCAAGCAAGCGTTACCCTATCGATGTTGCGATACGCGGCACCAGCGTGGATAAAGGCGCTGGACACGAAGAGGAACCGGAGGAGATTGAACAAAGCTCATAGATTCGCAAGCATAAGGGTAGCTAGCGCATACCGAACGATCTCCCTCGAAGCGGTGTGTGTAATAGCCGGAATGATGCCAATATGCATAACGCTGATAGAAGATAGTGAATGCCACAGACTGAAGGAAATTGACGGCCAAAACAGAAAAGAAGTCAGGTCGCGATTAAGAGTAAACTCACTGAGACAATGGCAGCGGGAGTGGGACTCCACGGACAAAGGAAGGTGGACCCATAGGCTCATTCCGAACGTAACCACATGGATAGAAAGGAAGCACGGAGAGGTAAATTTCCATTTGACTCAGTTCCTGTCGGGTCATGGGTGCTTCAGAAAGTACCTGCATAGGTGTGGATTCGCAGAGTCACCCTTCTGCACGTCATGTCGTAACGAGGAGGAAACGGCGGAGCACGTGATGTTCGCCTGCCCCCGTTTCGAACAGGAGCGATGTGCGCTGATAGCTGCGAGCAGGCCAGATATGAGTGCCGATAACATAGTGTCAGAGATGTGTCGCGATGAGGAGGTGTGGAAAGTGGCAGATGACGTGGTTGCGAAGATAATGAGGAAGCAACAAAATGAATGGAGAGAGGAGCAACGAAGAGCTGCTGAGAGAGTAAGTGCGTAAGCACAGCCCCTCCCCGAAGTAATGCCGTGAGGCTGTTCCGGGGAGACGAGAGCATGGAGAATAAGGAAGGAGGTTTTAGTTGGTAGGTCATCGAAAGATGGAATCCAACACTACCTGGGTCGTCAAACGACCAGGCGCCTATGAAGGTTTCCTCACCCTTAGAAAAAAAAAAAAAAAATATACCTCCCAGTTTGTATGATACTCGACTATAATATGGTCATTATACCCCTACTTTCAGGTATATAAATGGCTAATTATATGCCCGAACGATAAAAACATAATTTAAATTGTACCCAACTAATTTATTTAGTCGTACTGTAGTTACGAGCCACTTATGTGCTCATTTTCAGGGTCTTGAAAAATCGTGGTATCTGGAAAAGTGGTCGATTTTGAGAATTTTCACGTAGTTCTCCGAGTTTTCGAATTTTAGCTCCGAAGTAACAATAGCTAGAGAGTTCGTTTCTTCGGAAAAGTTATAGAGTTTGATCAGTAGAGTTTCTTGGGATTTTCAGAAATCTGCCAGGGTGACGCCATCTTGGATTTTCGTTAGGAATAAATTATGCCTATTTGGGTTTTCGAATTTTAGCCCCGGGATGAGAACACTTAGAGACTTGATTTCTTCTACAAAAGTATAGAATTTCGTCAGGCGAATTTTTCGGGATCTTTAGAAAATGTCTGCCAGCTGTCATAGCGGCGCCATCTTGGGTTTTCGTAGGAAATAAATTAGGCTTTTTTGGTTTTTGAATTTTAGCTTCGGAATGACAATACTTAGACAGTTGGTTTCTTCTCGAAAGTTATAGAGATTGGTGAGGAGACTTTTTTGGGATCCTTAGAAAATGGCTGCCAGCTGTTAAAGTAACGTCATCTTGGACTTTTTACTATCTTCTTAATAAGAATAGTTACACGGTTGGTTTCTTCGGGAAAGTTATAGAGATTGGTAGGCGAATTTTTAGTCTGACACCGGAAATTTTTTTCACCAGAAATTTTTTTTCGCAGAAATTTTTTTCGCCGAAAATTTTTTTCACCGAAAATTTTTGTTACCAAAAATTTTTTTCCCCGTAAGTAGTCAGGAGACTTAACGGCCATTGACGAAATAAATAAATTATTATTTAATTTTTCTAATCAAAAATAAAAAAATATTTTTTTGTCAAATGTTGAAAGTTGTTCATAATGTGATTTGGTAGTCTCAGATTTTTTTCTCAGAATTTTTTCAAAAAGTCACCGCCGACTGGAACAAAAAAGTTTGCTATAAAAGAAAGTGTAAAACAAAATTTTAAATCAGTTCCTTCGGACTCTTCAAGATGGTCGGACGCATGAGTTCTTTTCTTCTTCGTTGGTTTTTGCTTTTTCTTTTTGGTCTTTTTTGGCTATAAAAGAAAGTGCCTGCTGAATGTTATTTTAGTTCCTCTGAACTCTTCATGCAGGGCGGACGTATGTCAGCATATGGTTGGTCACAAACCGAAAGACAAAAAAATAAATAAATGGACCAACAAACAAACTTAAGACGTTTATAGTTAGTATTACCCCGAAAAGTAGAAACCACTCCCCAGTAGCCAAACTCTTGTCAGACCGACTTGCCTTTTTCATCTTAGGTAGTTGTTTTTCTGGCAGATAATTTGACGTATTTCAACGTTTGTAAAGAACGTTTCCCGAAAAAATTGGGTCTTGATGCTTGCACGCGACTTTTTTTCTTCTATTTCGAAGCGTTGGTTAGAGTGAGAGAGATATAGTTGGTCTCTTTCTAACTAACGCTGTAGAATAGAAGTACAAAAGTCGCGTGCCGGGCAACAAGATCAAATTTTTTCGAAAAATATTCTTCACAAACGTTGATCCACGTCAAATTATCTGCCAGAAAAACTACTCCACCAGATGAAAAAAAGAAGTTGGTCTGACGAGAATTTGGCTAGGGCCCAGCTTCCTTGAGCACAAGGAGAAAGTGCTTAGGAATACAATAAAATACAACTCCCTGTTGTCCCTGTTTATAAGAAAGGTGACAAAGGTGAGATGGCTAACTATCGGCCAATTTCCATACTTCCAGCCATTAATAAGGTTCTTGATGAAACAATTATTCAGCGTTCGATATTTGGCTTCCTTTAATCTTGTAAATTTTTCAACAAGAGGCAGTACGGATTCAGAGAAGGTAGTGGTATTCACACTGCCCTTTTTGAGCTTATAAGGCTGGCATAAGGGGTGTAGCTCTTGATTTGATACGTAGCTATCTGAGCGGCAGGCAGCAATATACTGAATGCAATGGTTTATGCAGTCCATTGGCTGAGGTGACTATGGGGGTTCCCCAAGGTGGCGTCTTGTCTCCCTTGTTGTTTATAATTTGTATTAATGATCTCCCTGTTAAATTCTCCCCCTTCGGTTTTGCAGATGACTCAAATATGTTCATTTCATCTGTAGACGTTTCTAGTAATATTTCTGACCTTTCAAAGGACCTTGAAACTATTGCTGAATATTTCCGTATCAATATGCTGACGTTGAACTTGAGTAAAACAAAGCTGATCCATTTTCGTAAACCTCATGTCAAAATTCAAAATCAGCCCCTTCTATTCTTTAATGGAACTGAGATTAAAACTTACTCTACAGTGAAATGTTTGGGATTGACGCTTGACGAGTTTGTTACCTGGGATGCGCATATTGCGAATATTGGTACGATGATCTCCAGGAGGGTAGGTATTATTAGGCGACTACGTTTCCTTCCAAAAAAAATTTTGAGATTAATTTATTTCTCTACGATTCACTGCCATCTCAATTATTGTCTCGGTATCTGGGGTTCAGCCAATAAATCGCGGATAAATGAGCTCCAAATCTTGCATAGGAGAGCTCTTAAGGTAACTCATGAATTACCTGAGCGGTACCCAACTGAGTTACTTCTCAGCTCTGAATTTCCGTTAATGTTGACTGTTCCTCAGATGTACAGCTTTGCTGTCTGCAAATTCGTTTTTTAGACATTCTAAGCACTTGAATTGTAGTCACCTGAAATAAATAAACCTAAACCTAAATCTACAGCTCTATATGGAGCATCCACCGAAAGTACCTAAATGGTGCAGGAAGGTACTAAGTAATCGTGGGGTGCACAACAGGTGCCTTGGATGTCTAGGTGCTGAATGAACCTCCTATGCACCACTCTAACGATTAACGGGGAAAATGACTAAAATTTTGCGCTTCCATAGACCCTATGAAAACTACTATACAGTTACTCTATTCATATTTATCGTTGGAAATGTATACACAATCGTCTAACGGCATTTCAATTGTTCTTTTCACACAACATTTGGACATAATTTTTAATTTTTTCACAAACGGCTACTTTTTTTACGTCCTCTGGCCACATATGAATTTCGGTATTTGTTCAATACGTTGAGTGAAAAATCTGTTAAGCACATTTTCGAAAGGCACTTAATTTTTCCAGGAAATCGTACCAAATGAAACAACACTCTTAATTTTTTCTGCAAATGATTTTGAATATTTGAATCTTTATTTTTTTCGTGTGCTATAAACGAATAATTTGTAAATAAATATGTATTTTTTAGACCTTTTTTTCGTGCTGAGAGGAATTTGTTGCTCAAAGTGCACACCACTCACTCACATGACACATACCTGTGCAACATTACCTCCTGTGCCGAAAATTACCGCACACAGGCTGCGTATATTATGTGCACTTTTTGTGCACTTTCTGTGCTTCACAAAATTTTACACAAATATCAACCTTCTTACTATGAGGACATAGTTCTCTTTAGTAGAAGAAGAAGACAATTGTCGAATGCTCGATCCATTTTAACTTAGAGTTGAGAATAGAGTCCAGATATTCCACCCTCTCTCCGGGAACAATGTCTTTATTAAACAGCCTTAGTCTCCCTACAAGCTCATGACCTGACGTTCTTCTACTAAAGAGAACTATGTCTGTCTTGTCCGGGTTTACCCTAATGCTCATGCTGTCACCTAAAGTACTCTCGAACTTCTCTCAGCAGTTAAACCGGCGCCATCTTGAATTTTTCCAAGCAATAAATTATTTTTTTTTTTATTTTTTCGAATTTTAGCTCCGAAATGAGAATACTTAGAGAGTTGATTTCTTCTAGAGAGTTTCATCAGGAGAATTTTTTGGGATCATAAGAAAATGGCTGCCAGCTGTCAAAGCGGCGCCATCTTGGATTTTGTGAGTATTCAAAAATGCTATTTTCTGAATTAGAATACCTAGACAGTTGGCTTCTTCAGGAAAGTTGTAGTAGAGAGTAAAATTTTTTTGTGACCCTAAGAAAATGGTGCCCATGTTGGATTTTTTGCTATCTTTTGAATTAGAATAGCTAAACGTTGGTTTCTTCGGGAAAGTTATAGAGATTGGTGCAAAAAAATATTTTCGGAGAAATTTTTTTTTTTCGAAAAAAATTTTTTTCGGAGAAACCTTTTTTTTAAAAATTTTTTTTTCAGAGAATT
This sequence comes from Pseudolycoriella hygida, assembly GCA_029228625.1. Classification (NCBI taxonomy): domain Eukaryota; kingdom Metazoa; phylum Arthropoda; class Insecta; order Diptera; family Sciaridae; genus Pseudolycoriella; species Pseudolycoriella hygida. The sequence goes on along the minus strand of CM055403.1, from coordinate 183,832,417 downwards.
TTTTTTTTTCGAAAAACTTTTTTTTTAGAGAAAAGTTTTTTGTAGAAAAATTTTTTTCGGAGAAAATTTTTTTTCTGAGAAAATTTTTTTCGGAGAAATTTTTTTTAGGAGACTATTTTTTTCGGAGGAAAAATATTTAATGTCGTCACACCCCCCCGGAATTCGTGCTGAGAGGAAATTAGCGCCAATGATGCGCCTGAATTTGTGCTGACGAATGGTTCCAATTTAAGAATTTGTGCTGCTCTGGTGACCCAGCACAAATTCATCAAAAATGAAATTTTGATTTTTCGTCATTTTTGTATGGGAACCTACTTCAGTTCAGGTTTTCTTCAAAAGACCACTGCACCACGAATTTGTGCTGGCGATTGACACCTACCCCAAGATTTTACGACATCTTAGAGAGGGTCTCCGTACAAAAAACGCAAAAATCAAAATTTCGACCAGTTTTTCAATTTGTGCTGGGTGACCAGATGTCGTACAGGGGTAGGTGTCAATCGCCAGCACATATTCAGCACAAATTCGTGGTGCAGTGGTCTTTTGAAGAAAATCTGAACTGAAGTAGGTTCCCATACAAAAATGACGAAAAATCAAAATTTCATTTTTTGATGAATTTGTGCTGGGTCATCAGAGCAGCACAAATTCTAAAATTGGTATCATTCGTCAGCACAAATTCCGGGGGTTGTGACGATATGAACCTCTTTTTTTCAAATAAAATTAAGTTTTTAATTCAACTAAGACTACTGTGCTCTCTTAGATTTGATCAGTTTCGGTGAACCAGATCTTATCATTGCATGTTAGTTGAACTTCATCATACAAAATCATAACAGTCTTCCCATGTTGCTACCAAGAATACAAACCCTTGTACTTTGAAATATACAATCTCCACGATGATGCTATGCCTCAGCTGGTTGAAACGGTTGATCCCCAAGTTGTGTTGAAGGAGACGGAGAGAAGTGTTTTCTCAAATCTTCAGTTCCCTGTGTGCATCGGAATAATCAGTCATGGGATGGGGTGCTCGGACGAAATATCCCCTGGACAAAATAGCCCTTAAATCCAATTTGAGTTTACATTAACTTGGATGTAGCGTTTGTAGACCAAATGTGAAGCCCAGCCATCGTCCTTCTCGATTATAACATCTGGAATGTACCCTCGATCAACTGATATTAGTAAATTACATTTGCATTTATTTTGCGGTTGACAGAAGATTTTCTAATTTATCGTTTTATCAACAGTTTTTAAAGAAAAGTTCTTTTCGTGACAACTAAGATACTAAAAAACCCGCTACATAACATCATGTCATTTTAACTCTCTAAGGAATGCAGAAATGCATTGGAGGTCTCACCCTAACGAGAGGCTCTTGTGATGCGCATTGAATACCGAACTAACAAAAAAACGTTCAGACTGAAAACAACTATTTCTCGTTAATAGAAATTATGTGTGGTAAGCCATTTGCATTCATGGTTTTAAGGGACTTAAAAAACAGATTGTTAAAATTCTTACTTCATCCGCAGTCCATTTCAAAGATCTTTTGTAAAATGCTCAATAATTGTGTCATGATCTATGATGCAAATTGAAACCGGAAAACCTCTCAAAATATATCTTTCGTTGTTCTTTGTCCGCACAGAGTTTCTCCCAAAAAAAACACGGGTTTATGCTTAAACATGAAACTCTAAAACTCAAGAGATAGATAAATTCCTTAAAACACAACCGCATATGTATTTTCTAAAAAAGAAACGAAAAAACATGTTCATTTCAGTTCAAACACACACGTCGAAATAAAAAAAGTATATTTCATCAAATGGTTAGTTTAATTTGGTGCAATTTACATATGTGAAGTAACTTAAGTTAATGTTTAAGATGTGTATACGTACACACAAAAGATAGAAAACCCTTATGCCGGAAACGGAATGCAAGATGCAACATGTGTGACTTAATTATAACCGATGACGTGACGCAATATAAATTTTTATTTAAATTAATTGAATGGCACGTGTCATAGTAATGAATGAATTTAACACACAATTTGACGGTTGCTAATTTGCGTGAAGGTAAGTTATTGTTTTTTGAGATATTAGCGAATGACTTCCGAAAAACCTGTAAAAGCACAAGTCAAGGCCTCGTACGATCACGTAAAAAGACTCAACGTCTCAAACTCTTCATGAAAATTAGTGAATATAATAAAACGTAATGACTTCGCGCATTTTGGAGAAAGGGTGTCGAATTGTTGCAAAGTAATATTTAAAGGCTCACCTGGGAGCCTCTCATTGAAATTAGCTGAGATTGATTCAATTTTGATATAATAAAAATTACTTGCAGACGCGAGCAGGATAGTTCTTTGGATAAACAATATCAGGTAATGCCTTAGATACTAGGGGCTGTCCATAAATGATGTCAAAACAAGGGGGTCATTTCTGACACTTTCCGGAGCGAGAGAGGGGAGGGGGTCATGCGGATCTGGAGTCTAAGAATCAACTGGTCACAACTGGAAAAATGTGATTTGTATGTCGTCGCAGCAGCTTTCCAACGAGCCCAGACTCATCGGTTGGAAATTGGATGAGATATCGAGGTTTGAAATGACATTTTTCAATGGGCCATCGATTTTTCTATTGTTCTCATTATTATGAAAACTTTTTTTCTGATCTGTCGGTTTCTATCTATGTTCTATCTATTAATAATTTCCTATCTCGAGAACTAGACAAATTTTCAGGGAACGTCATTCTCGGCCCCAAATGAAAAATTTCATATTCCGCTTTTCCGGGAAAACTCTCGAAAAGTAGTCGCATCTGGAAAAGTGGTCAATTTTGAGGGTTTTTAACGTAGTGCTCAGAGTTTTTGAATTTTAGCTCGAAGTGACAATAGCTAGAGAGTTGGTTTCTTCGGGAAAGTTATAAAGTTTGGTCAGGAGAGTTTTTTGGGAGTTTAAGAGTAAATTTTTTTTTTGAGAAAATTTTTTTTGGAGAAAATTTTTTTTTGAGAAAAATTTTTTTGGAGAAAATTTTTTTCGGAGAAAATTTTTTTCCAAATTTTTTTGGCGAAATTTTTTTTTGAGAAAAAAATTTTTTTTTCGGATTCAACTTTTTTTCGTAGACAATTTTTTTCGGAGAAAATTTTTTTCGAAGAAAATGTTCTTTTCTGAGAAAATTTTTTCAAAAAATAGAAATTTTTTCAACAACTGAAAACTTCTAAAATGACTGATATCGCAACAAAAACCTCTTTAAAGGTAGAGTGTGACGCAGTCCGTAAGTCCGCTTCCAAAATTAATGATATCGCTTAAGGTGACGCTATCGCTGATAATACGCAGAAGTTTGTTTGAATGTGTTGTGTAAGTTGAGATTTGTGTGCTCAAAGTGCACACCACTCACTCACATGACACATACCTGTGCAACATTACCTGTGCCGAAAATTACCGCACACAGGCTGCGTATGTTATGTGCACTTTTTGTGCACTTTCTGTGCTTCACAAAATTTTACACAAATATCAACCTTCTTACTATGAGGACATAGTTCTCTTTAGTAGAAGAAGAAGATAATTGTCCGTGAAATGCACGATCCATTTTAACTTGGAGTCGAGAATAGAGCCCAGATATTCCACCCTCTCTCCGGGAACAATGTCTTTATTAAACATCCTTAGTCTCCCTACAAGCTCACAACCTGACCTCTTCTACTAAAGAGAACTATGTCTGTCTTGTCCGGGCTTACCCTAGGGCCGTTATTTCGGCACTATTCCTCCTCTAGCTTCAGCGAGTATCTCATGCTGTCACCTAACGTACTCTCGAACTTCTCTCAGCAGTTAAACCGGCGCCATCTTGAATTTTTCCAAGCAATAAATTAGTTTTTTTTCGGTTTTCGAATTTTAGCTCCGAAATGAGAATACTTAGACAGTTGATTTCTTCTAGAAAGTTATAGAGTTTCATCAGGAGAATTTTTTGGGATCATAAGAAAATGGCTGCCAGCTGTCAAAGCGGCGCCATCTTGGATTTTGTGAGTACTCAAAAATGCTATTTTCTGAATTAGAATATCTAGAAAGTTGGTTTCTTCGGGAAAGTTGTAGAGATTGGAGAGTAGAATTTTTTTTGTGACACTAAGAAAATGGTGGCCATTTTAGAGAAAAGTTTTTTTGTAGAAAAATTTTTTTCTGAGAAAAATTTTTTCGGAGGAAAATTTTTTTCGTACAAAATTTTTTTTTGAGAAAAATTTTTTTTCGCAGAAATTTTTTTTCGAAGAAAATTTTTTTCAGAGACTTTTTTTTTCCGGAGGAAAAATATTTTAGGAGAAAAATTTTTTCGGAAAAACTTTTTTTCTAAGAAAATTTTCGTTTCTGAGAAATTTTCTTTTGCGAAATTTAGTTTTAACAACTGCAAACTTCCAAAACGGCTGATATCGCATACAACAACCTCTTAAAAGGTAAAATGTGACGCAGTCCTTAAGTCCGCTTCCAAAATAATGATTTCGCTTGTAAAGACGCTATCGCTGATAATACGCAAAAGTTTGTTTGAATGGAATCTTGTGTTCAAAATTTTTAATTTTCTGAAAAAATTACAGGCCCATCAGCCCAACACTTTCACTTTTTCCGAAAATTACGATATGTGGTGGTTTTTCGTGAATATTCCTTAAATGACTAGGTTTTTTGTCCAGTGTTGAAGAGAAAAAAGTGGTAAACCTTTTTGTCCATGGAAGTATGGGTCAGAGGCCTCTCCTAAGTGCTCTAGGTCTTTTCTAAATTCTGGGCTTATTTTAAGGGTTTGGAGATGTTTTTAGCATCGTTGCTTAAGAATTAGGGCAATATTTACTTAGATACGTTCGATTCTTTTTGCAACATCTATTTTTATACGTACGGGTCGCTTGCATATATTATACTCTTTTATTTCTTCGAATTGAATTCGGTATCACGAAGTTACAACATGTCCTCCTGAATTAACTGGCATAATTTGACGGTCATCTATCCAAAAGGTTTTTGCATTACACGTTCGAATATTTCTTTTTTACTTTTTCGGCGCTGCAGCCACTTGTCGGTCTTGGCCTGCTCGAGGATTCTGATCCAACGTTGCCTATTCTATGCCGTGTTTTGCCAATTCCTTACTCCGTGCATCCGAAGATCTTGTTCGACACAATCAATCCATCTAATTTTTGGGCGACCAACTCCTCTTTGCCCTTCTAGATCGTGGAATAATTTTGAAGGGACTGATTTCATCCATGAGTGCTAAATGCCCCGCCCACCTCAAACTTTGGACTTTTATCACTGCCACTATATCCGGCTCAGTTCAAAATTATATCGCAGTCGCCACCTCTCACCCTCGCGCATCGCTCCAAATATGGTGCGAAGTTCCTTGCGTTCCAACGTTGACATAGGGTACAATATGACTTAGGTAGGGAAAACTACTGTTGGCACGGTGTCGAGGTCTCAATATTGTCTAAGCACTATACGCACTTGGTGCCCTCAGCCACTTCGTAACTTGAAGGTAAAGTCAACAATCCGTTGCAGCAAATAGGAAATTGTGAAATTTAAATGTCAAATAAGTATTTTACGATTAAGTTAGGACACAATCCTCTTGATTTAATGCCCACTTCCCCCTTATGCTCCAAGAGGCATGACATTCTTACACCGTTTTATTTTAACGGTCCGATTAATTCAAACAATTGGTTATGTCAGGGTTAAAAACGAGGCAATGAAAACTTTTCCAACGAAGAAATTCTAAGAATTTGGGTATTTTATTAAATAACTCGAACGAACTAAACACAGAGTAATATTCGATTTAGGCAGGTGTTTCAACAAATATTTTTATATAAAAAAAGTTATTCGTGTTTTTTTTCTATAAAACACATACACTTCCCTATCCAACCATTCTCACCGAAAAAATCTATTTTGAAAGTCATCCGAAATTTCGACTTTTAAGTATTAATATATACACTTGATCCCTCAGTCTTCCACTTGTATAATAATATATTAATGGTTTGGGGTTTGTGTAGACAATTTGTGTATGGTAAGCTGCGTCGAAAAGATATAGATAGTGCAATAAGCCATCTGAAAGTAGCATCTGGTTTTCAGAAACAAGATAGCAAAAAAATGGGTCTGTAAAATTTATTATTTCAATAATTTATTTGGATTTTTTCTGTCTTATTTCGGTTGAATATCACAATGTTTTGTATTCGAATATTTTTGAGTTAAATGTGTTTCGTTTTCGTATATACCGACTAAGTCAAGCATTGATTTTTGTGAAAAAGAAATTCAACTTGAGATGTTGAAGGCATTTAAAGATTGTAGTGTTGATTTTTCGATTCTCAATGTGTTACTAACTTCTAAAATCACATTTTTCATTCACCTAAATTTATTTCTTCTATTTTTCATCGAATGTTTTCTTAAACTTTTCTTAAACGCAAACATTTCCCATAAAATATAAAATACTACGATCATGTTATACAACAACTTGTAAATGCCTTTTAACGTTAGTCAAATTTTCATGTTTGAAAAAAAAAATGTTTTCAAGTGTTCTGTAAAACGTACAAATCGTTTAAATATGAAGATTATGTGGTTTCTACGATGAGGCTATTCCAACTGTTGAATAATAATTATTGGCCATAAACAAAGGAAATTTTTGTTTTCACAACTATTATCGTTGAAGAGCACAAAATTATGAATTAGTTTAATGGGAAACGATGTGAAAGAGAATCATGTGTATAATTACGGCTTATCACATTCAAATTTTCAAGTTTTGTAGACGCATCGTTGAATGCTCAAAGGGAAAATTTAAAATGTTTGGATTTGTGCCATTAAATTGATTTATTTGAGTGACAGGATTTTTTTACATTCTATGTTCTATGAACATAACCAGGCCGTAACTAAGGACGAAGCATGTCTATTGCCCTGTAAACAACTCAAAGAAATGAATTTCCCAATGGAGATGTAAGATGTTTGGGGAAGTAAACTAATGTAGGCGAGCCTTCAAAATTGTCACAGGATATTTCTTTCTAAAAAGTTTAAGAAGATGTTGTTGACACGCATTCGTTCTAATTTACGTTTGAACGCTTGAGATAAGCTCTTGTTGTTTGAAATAATTTTTCACTGACATGACACTCAGACATTAACACAGCTACAACAGTTGCGTTATGAGGGTTTTCAGAAGAAATAAACGCTTCGGTATATCGTGCAGAGTTCGGGTCGTTTCAGAAACGTTAATAAATAATTAAAAAATAAAGACAGTTTTTAACCTCCTGTTCTGGCTTTGTTTTCAAAATTTTCAACTGGACCTTTTTCGGCCTCCTTTCGTTGACCGGCAATCATATTGAGCCTGCCGTCCGTTGCTACGCTCTTTCTACCCTAGGAATAGAAACTATTGAATCCAGGGTTGAGTACTTCAATATGAAGTGATTTTACTCTGAGCAATCGCCCACCTTCTTTAGTTCTAGAACAGGGAATGAAGAAGACAGCTCAGGTGGTAAAAATCTCTATTTGTAACCTAATGCGATGAAATGAGTACTTCAGTGAAATTTCGAATAAGCAATAGAGATTGATTGATTTATTGCCTAAGGTCTCACAACATTTTTAAAGTTACAAATGCAAACGTTAAGCAGCGATAAAAACAAAAAACCACTAATTATGAACGTCTAAAGTGTGTTTGTTTATGTGTTTATTCGTCTGTCGGTCACAAATCACTAGCCGCATCATGCACGTCCGTCCTGCTTGAAGAGCTCCGAGGAACTAAAGAAAAATGTCGTTTTGCATTTCCTTTTATAACCCAAAAAAAACAATGCAAACCTAGATTCGAATGATAAGAGAAAACCAAAAAGTACTGCGACCGCAATACAATATTTCGTTATTATTATGGGAGCATTTTCCCACAAGAAAAACACCTTTCGGCAATTGCACGAATCAAATGGAGATATATACCCATTTGCACTTGTTTACTTTTCACGAGGTTTAAAGTTTATGCAACTATTTGTTACATTAGAAATTCCTATGGAGGATTCGAGGCAACAGGGTGCTTCATCAATAAGCTGATTCATTTTTTTTGGCAGTCCCAACACCCACAAACTCAAAAAACGCCATACAAAAACCTTTGAGACAAGTCACAAGTATATACGTGAAATTCTGACTTTTTTCCTCTCGCCCCCCTCTTTCTTCAATTTTTTTCAAAAAAAAAACTACGTCGCAGCAGCTTGGGCCTTCAATTTTTCTATTGTTCTATTGTTCTCAGACTTCTTATATTACCCCAATTTTTAAAAGTGGTTCTAGAAGTAATGTCGAAAACTACAGAGGCGTAACCATTCTACCAACAATAGGAAAACTATTTGAAGCCATCGTCACCTCTATTTTATCCACAAAGTTCAATCGAATAATTTCAAAGTCACAACATGGCTTTATGAAGCGCAGATCTACAGCGACAAATTTAGCTGAGTTTGTTAGCTATGCTACCAAAGTTTCGGAATCTAGACATCAATTAGACGTCATATACACCGATTTCCGGAAAGCATTTGATAGAGTCAAACATTCGATTCTTTTGCACAAGTTGAACCAAATAGGTGTTCATTCGAACTTGCTAGCATGGATTGCATCTTATCTGAATGGACGTTCACAATTCGTCAAGCTAGGGAATTGCTCTTCTAAAACGTTTAACGTGACCTCTGGTGTTCGTCAGGGTAGCCATCTCGGCCCTCTCTTATTCATACTATTCATGGACGACGCTACTAAAGTCTTCTCTACTTCAGTTTACCTAATGTATGCTGACGACTTGAAAACTTTCATGAGAATTAAAAATGTTCTTGACGCAAGTGCTCTTCAACGTGACTTGAATAGGTTTCTGCAGTGGTACAAAATCAATCAACTTTATTTGAACGTCGATAAGTGCAAAGTAATCTCCTTCACTCGAAAAAGATCCAAGATTGAGTTCGGTTACAATATCGATGATGTTGCGTTGACTCGTGTTAAGGTAATAAAAGATTTGGGAGTCCTCTTGGACCAAAAACTGACGTTCAGTAAACACATTAAATATATAATTGCAAAATCTTACTCAATGCTTGGCTTCGTTATGAGAACTTGTAAGCAATTTAAGAATATTAAAACTTTAAAAAGTATATACTCTGCCTATGTCCGTTCTTACTTAGAATATGCTTCAGTTGTTTGGCATCCTTATCAAGACACATTTGTTGACAGAATTGAATCAATTCAGAAAAATTTTTTGATGTACGCACTGAGGCGGACGGTGAAGTGGGATGAAAACCACAAGCTTCCGCCATATATTGAAAGATGCGATTCGATCAACATCGAAACACTCGCCTGACGCAGAATCAATGCCTGCGCACTTTTTGTATCCGATCTGATGAATGGAACCATCGACGCACCGAAAATCCGAAGCAAGATCATGCGAAATTCCAGACCCACTTGTGCTGATGATTTTCTCGAAGTTGACAAACACAGGACTAAATATGGTCTTTATGAGCCTATCATCTTGGATTTTGTGAATACTCAAAAATGTGATCTTCTAAATTAGAATGCCTAGACAGTTGGTTTCTTCGGGAAAGTTATAGAGATTGCTGCGAAAAAAATTTTTTTTTTCAGAGAAAATTTTTTTTTAGAAAAATTTTTTATGGAGAAATTTTTTTTAGAAACATTGTTTTGGAGAAAACATTTTTTCGGAAAAAATTTTTTTCGAATAAAAATTTTTTCAGAGAATTTTTTTTCAAAGAAAAATTTTTTGGAGAAATATTTGAAGAAAATTGTCTGAACAAAATTTTTCAGAGTTTTAAGTTTTTTTCCGAGAAAATTTTTTTTCTCCTAAAATTTTTTTGTTCGGTTGGGATAAAGTTTTTTTTCGGAGAAATTTTTTTTCTGAAAAAAATTTTTCAAAATTTTAATTTTATGACAAATATATAATGCTTTTTTTAAAACCAAATTACGTTGTGTTAAAAAATTGCGTCACAAATGCCGGACCCAACGACGAAATAATTTTTCTGTACTTTCAGTTTTTGCGCTGCAAAATTTGATTTTTATTTCTTATTGTGTAGATTGTTTAGGGCAAATTTAAATTTTTGCGTGTAAAAACTGAAAGTATTGAAAAATTATTTCGCTGGTGGGCCCGGCATTTGTGACGCAATTTTTTTAACACAACGTAATTCCGTTTTAAAAAAAGAGCTGTAATTTTTTCAGGAAATCAAAACTTTGAACACAAACATCGCAGAAGTAGAACTTTTGAGTAAATTCACAATTTTTGTTTGGTGTAAAAGGGAAAGTTGTTGGGTTTAGTATATTGCGCATCGGGGTACCCGACAAAATGGCGGACATGCATTAGACTTAGAATTTTTTTTAAATTTTTTTTGTAAGAGATATCTGTTTGGTGTTTCTCATGCAAAGACTCATAGTTTTGCTACAAGAAGTGACCAGTATTGGTGAAAATGATGGGCAGCTCGGTGGAAACACAAGCATTGAAGAGCAGATGTGTAAATAGAATCGATCTTAGCAAAACCTTCCGCGTTTTCATAGGGCCACATGCTACGCAGCCCTTCAAATACTAGCGGAGGCAGCACGTACGTGTTGCTTCCAGCTTAGTGTTTAATCTAGTGTCAGACCGAGATTCTTCACAGAACGTAATTGTATGCCCTTCTACCACTACTCAGGGATAAACTATTTGAACACACACCCAATATACCATTTGCTTCGCGTATCGTTCTCTAGATATGGAAGTCGTCTACGAGCAGATCGCTCTTAGAGTGCCTAATAATTTCGGGTAAGTCATTTATGAAGGCAGAAAATAGTATAGGACCTAGTACATATCCTTGTGGTAGACTGCAACTGACGCCCAACAAGCGAGACCGGTACCATTCACGAACACAGATTGCTATCGATCCGATAGATAGCTTCTTATAAAAGTGGCCAGCACCGTATGAAAAGTCAAATCATGATCGACCAAATTGAAGGCTTTCGAGAAGTCGTGTAGCAATCGCATTGTGGCAACGTTTTATTAGACCGTATGTCTGTATTCGTCTTTAGGAGGACTGAAGTAAGAACAAAGGACAGCCTTAGTCTATCGCATTGTCATTTCTGCATTCCTATCTACCGAACTCCCCAAGAAGCAACTTAGATTTTCGACATCAGAGTCAGAGCGACAAGGAACGTAATTCGAATCGCCAATTTTTGTTAACTGTAGATTTTCTCTGAACTAAGCAAAGTGTAACTAACAATACTATTCGTGCATTTAGAAAATAAAATAAAATCCTAATTTAGTTTTTTCAAGATGTGGTCCATTCACTACCATCAACTGAATTGAACGAATATGCTTCAGGGGTTTCACATCCGAAGAATTAATGATCTGAAATAAGACACTCAATCACTATGCAGTGGTTAGTTATTATGATCCAGTTGGTTTTCCGTAAATGCATCATATCAAAGTTTAGTGGTTTTGGTTATAATTCAATTTAACCTCCCACTTAACCGTCCATGTTTAAGTTGTTTAACAAAACCTTGCAAATCTGTTTTTACTCAGATTTCAAGCATTTAATATGAAAGATGATAGAAGCACTAACCGCAGGCACAACGTGGATTCGAATTTTATAGTTACTACTTTATATTTTATAAATTACTCAATAATTATCTAGAAAAAGGTTTTCCATCAAACTAAATGTAAGGTTGGCCGTTATACGAAGGTTCGCACAAAAAAAGGGTTTTATTCCACAAACATCTGAAAATATTTTTAATTTGTTCTTAAAACAAAACTAGAAAAATCGAAATCCTTACCTTACGGTATTTAGGCACATTATTTTTCAACCATGAAAATATGATGAATCCCACATTACATTTGTAATAAAAAAAACTTGTTTTACTGTGGAACGAAAAAAAAAGAACCGCTGGCAGCGGATCGTTAATTCGCTTTACCGAGCTAATGAAACGAAAGTAAAATATACTTTTGTATTGAATCTCCTACACACACCTTAATTATATATCCTTAGAGCATCGCAATCTCACGCAAATATTTTTTTTTCGCATATTTTCAACATAAATGATATGTGAAATCTCAGACTAGAAGTGAATTTTTATTTATATATTTTTTCTTAATCGTACAATTTCGTTGATATTATATCAAAAAGTGTGGGAACAATGCTTCTGGAATGCTGCAAATTTTACGAATTCATTGCGAGCGAAAAAAACAATTTGAAAAGTTCGCGTGCTGTAAATTTGACTTGCAAAAGTTTTTCATGTGTAGGGGCTTAAGGGTGTCACGACGACGCGACGGTTGGTTATTTTTTCTACGCAACGAGATGTGTGTGACTCTTTTTCGAATGTTCTTTGCTGTTTAAATCATTGTGAAAATGCCTTCGTAGTACACAAACATCGCAGACTATAATTTGTTTCCTTACTTAGGAATTTGCTTCTTTGAAAACAACTGCGTTGATTAGTTTCAGAAATTGATTGAATTAGAAGCAATTTTCTCAGTTGACGTTTGTCTACACCGAAACTACTTTTTTTGACTCCATCCCCCCATTATGGTGCAAGTAATGACTGACCATTTGTTTAGACGCCCAGATTAAACAAAAACGGATGACAATTTCTGATCTGTCAAGCTAGTTACTAGTCACAAGAGTTGCGAATCGTATTTTTTGCAATTCACGTATGTAATAGGTCGTATTACCTTTGCATTTGGGAGTATATAAACTCAAATATTACGTTACTAATATGAAAGCGTGCGGTAATTTCTGTTTCAGTGCGGTAATTTCTGTTTCAGTGCGGTAATTTTTTATTTTTGTTCATTGCAAAAAACGTTGGGTGTTACACGTAATGTTAGTAAGTGGGTTGATTTCTTTGCCGTTGATTACAAATGCCGCTATCATCCAAGAAGAATAATCAAATATACACGTTATGTTAGGACTCATATTAACGCACACGTTATAATTTGTCCTACTCGCCTGCGGCTCGTGAGGACTGGTGCGGTAATATTCGTCCTTACATTACTTGCAACACAAACTACTATTCTTTTTACAGAAAGCTATATAGTAAGCCACGTAAATATGGGAAATGGCTAGAAAAGCTATAAAGAAACACATCACAATCCAGTGGATTCCAGCTCATCACGGGCGCTCGGTAGCAATGCGTCCGTGACGCAAGTCCATATTTGTACAAAAAATTAGGAAATTTTTTTTTCGTAGACGGCAGAACTATATACAGCTAAGTTTTGACTTTTTTCCCTTGCGTCGTCGTACCCCCTGAGAACTACTTTTTCGGATTCTACGTAAAATTTTGATTGAAATCGATACTTACTCATTGGGGATCCGAAGATACGACCTTTAGAAAATCGTCATTTTCCTTACAAAATGTGCTATTTCATAGAAGCCAAAGTTAATGGAAACATCCTACGGCTCGATAACTTTTCTTGAAATTTTGCAGGGACATTCTGGGTGGCATTTTACGCCATATGAGATTTTAAAAAAGGAGGAGGGGGTACCGGCCTCGTTTGGGCGCCAGGGCTCTTAGAAGGCGCCATATAAAGCCCATATAAAAGAATGTTTTGTATGTGTGTGTGAGTGTATTCATATTCAAAGTATGGGTCAAATATGAGCAAAATTTTTGGACTGTGTTAGGATGGAGATAGACGTTTGGTGTCAAAGGAAAAGTTGATGGATTGGGTGTGTAGTGTGTCAGGGTGACCAACAAAAGTGCCGACGGTGATATGGGACGCACTTAGGGGGAAAATTGAATTTTTTTAAATTTTTTTTTTGTTGAAGATAGATGTTTCGTGTAAAAGGAAATTTTTTTTGCCAATTTTGGAGAAAAAATTTCCGGCGAAAAAAAATTTTCGGCAAAAAAATTTTCAAGCGAACGAAGTGGCGATTTAGTCGAAAAAGTTTTTTTCACCTGAAAATTTTTTTCTCCAAAAAATTTTTTTTCGCCGAAAAATTTTTTTGCTTGAAAATTTTTTTTGCCGAAAATTTTTTTTCGTCGAAAATTTTTTCTCCAAAATTAGTTTCCTCTTTTCTTCCAAAACTACTGATATCACAACAAAAACCCTTTTTAATGAATCATAAAATATTCAAGTGTAAAAAAGCTCAAAGGAAAAATTATGCAACGATAAAGTCAATAAATAATTTTGAAGAAATTGTTTGCACTCAACCAAACTAAAAGTCTGTAATTTCACTGTAAAATAGAATTAGTTTATTTTACAGAGAAATTACAGACTTTTACAACCAAATGGGACAAGTCTTCTAAACAGGGACAATGGGACAAGGACAGGTCAATTAAAAACGGCATCATTTAAATGTTCCAATAACAACTCAAATGTTCCAAAACTAAATGTTTTTGTGACAATGTTTATTGGTTTTGGTCCAAAAAATATTCTTTTTGTTCCAATATTGTACACGGGATTTTCCAATAAATAATATAAATGTTCGAATGTAAATTCAAACGTTCCACAACGTTTTCCGTTTTGTTCCACAAAAAATTTGGTTTGTTCCAATGTGGAAAACTGAAAGTTCCAATTAAAAATAAAAGTTCTAAATCTAAAACGAATGTCCGAAATTTTGTCATAAAATGTCCGAAATTTTTTGATAAAATGTCCAAAATTGTCCGAAATTTTTTCAGATGAGATGTTCAAAATGTCCGAATTTTGGACACGGCGAAAAGTAGTAAGAGGCCTGCAACTAGCTTTGCCAGACATTTTATTCTGTACAACTTTGCCTTTGAAAGTAAAACACTGTATAGCATAGTTAAGCAAATATTGACTAAAAACCACCTGCTATCGTATATGGCCGAGAAACTGAATTTCGTACATTCAATGGGTCCCAGTGCCCAAGCCACTGAGTGGATTTACACAAAAGAAAAAATTCCCAGTTTTGTGAGATCAAATATGCTTTCATTTGACACAAAAATGAACAATTTCCGTGCTATACGTGCTGAAATATTTGCGAAAAAATTCACCCACCCTCAAAAATCCACGTTTTTGGACACATTCTCGACCATATCTCCAGAACTACCTGACCGATTTTCGAACGTGATTCATAGGACATACAGTTTAACGTTTTTATTTTGTTACACAATTGATTCTGTCTGACAAACCTAAATTTTAGGTCCCACAAGTTATATTTTGTATAGTAAAATTTCGAATTTTAACACGCGGTCCGGAACTTTTGTATGCAGAATATAACTTGTGGGACCTGAAAATTGGATTTGTCTGAAGGAATGAAATTGTGTAACAAAATAGAAACGTTTAATTGTATGCACTTTTCAGGGGAAAAAAGTTTAGGGTGATCGGCTGAGCCGTTTAGAAAAAGAGGTGTAGGCGGACGGACGACGGGACATTTTTTTTTTTTTTTGCTGATTCGTCATCTCTTAATGATAATAAATGTATCCCCCTAACTCCTGCCTCGATCTACCCCATGTTAAAAGAAAATTGTTTGTAGTAAACGTATAGCACCTTTTTACTTCGTACGGGTCCAAAAAATTTCGAGAAACGTTTAGAAAGTGAAATTTTGTATTGGAACATTTGAATTTTATTTTGGAACACCGAAGAGTTTTTATTTGAAGAAAAACATTTTAGTGTGGAACGAAACGAATAAAGTTTTTAAACTTTTATTTTTTTATTGGAACATTCATATTTCCACATTGGAACAAACCAACTTTATTGTGGAACAAAATAAAAAACGTTGTGGAACGTTTGAATTTTTATTGTAACATTTGTATTATTTATTGGAAAACCTCGTGTTCAATATTGGAACAAAAAGAATATTTTTTGTAACAAAAACTATTTTTTTTGTAACGAAAGTTTTATTTTTTTTAACCAAATAATATATCCCAAGTAAAAACTGACTAGTCCTCGAGATTAAAATAAAAAGTCGAAAGATTAAAGCAATGGGCGAAGGCTTTAAAAAAAGTTGCGAATAGTATTTTCTTTTTACAGAAAGCCTTGAATGAAATAAGAAAGTTTATTGTGAGGTTTTGTCAAGTCTTTCCCTATATTCTAATGATAAACGTCTGTCACACTGCTATAGAATTTCGGGGACCACTTGCAGATTGTAATTACATAAACTTTAAGGTGCTCATAAATAAAATTTATGTATAAGATAAACACGACCACCTTTTTTACGCGAGGATAATAAAATTAACCTTTTAATTGAATGGGAAACAAAACAGTTGCACGACAAGACATTCATCTGCCCATAATTTTGATATTCCGTGTGGTTTTTTTCCAACATATCGTCGTTGATATTAATTTTGGTCTGTTTTAAACCAACAAAATTAATTTCAAATTCTTAACGTGGCATGTCTCGAAGGAATTGCGCATGTGCATGAAATTCTAAAACATCAGTTGTTGTAAGGGCATTCTATACGAATCAACTATTCGAAAGGTTCTGAACTATTTATTTTTTTATAATTTATTAGATAATATTTCGCCCCGAAATGTGTGCTTCGTCCTTTGAACAGGTGTAACAGAAGAAAGATAAACTACCAACATGCTCGGACATATTTGTTGAGCTCGTTTGGTATTTAAAAAAGTTTATTTACGTAATTCAATTGTCATTCGAACAACAGAAAAGATGTAACTACACAAGAAGAAAGTTCTTGTTTGCCGGATTTTTGAACGATAGGAGACAAATGAATTCCATATGCTTCACACGTTTAAAACAAAGTATTTTTGTGTGTAATTAGTGTGTTAGGCTCAATTCTTAAAATATTTATATCTAAGAAATCGACGTTACATGCGTTAGAGTCATAACGGCCTACGTGCACTTTTATAAACATCATTTTTCAAATAAGGAACCGTTAAAATTTCTAGTATACCAGTTTCAATGGGCTATGGTGCAGTTAGAAAAATTTGTTTGTTAGTTCTTGCAATGATAAGGACATAAGCAAATGAGGTGTCACTCGACAGTTGATGAGGGTTTGTGTTGGGTAGTGGCTCGTTATCAAGAGAGATTACAGTACAAAACCTCACACCGAAAGGTGTTCAAAGGTTTATGACGACGATGATGTAAAAAATGTATGTCGTTTATTCTCTCGTCGAAAACAGCTGCGATGCATTCAATGTTGTTATGTGGCCTGTTTTGGTTAAATAAAACTAATGAAGACGATTTCGACTTCATAGCGCAATTTACTATTAAAATCCAACATGAAAGGAAGAAACAACGTAGAGGAAGATTTTTTTGCGAGGATATAAGCGAATCGTTAGTTAAGGTAGTTTTAGAATTGAAGACCCTACAACAATTGCTGGAAAGAGACGAGGAATAATCGAGACTTGCTGGAGCAAAAGATTTCCAGAATAATACTTAAGGAAGTAAAACTTAAGGAAAATCGTGGGGTGAAGTAAGTTCAGGAAAAGAGGGCATTTGTCGAACAATTACACATTTGATCACACCCAGGCATAAAGGGCATAAGTACCTCAAAAGACTTCAGTAATATTTTACCATCAGTAAAGGTCGTTTCACCCGGTGGCCGGAAGCTTTCCGTTCAAAGATACAAGGGCTGAAACGGAAGCGGTCGATTTTTAGATTTATCAGGTGCCACGAAACACAGATCAGCCGTTCATCATTTGAATCATCCGAAGCAGCGGCAGCCAGGAATCTATCTAAGACAAGAGCGAAGAGAACCTTGGACATTTACAAATGATGTCATAGCCCGTTTCTACACCTAGGCCACAGGTAATGGTACATTTGTTAACGATATCCATTTTTGTCAAATGCCCGTTCAGTCCGCTCCCACTACCCTTCTTATACGATCATGGTCCATGTTCCATGTCCCCCCTCCCCCCGCGTGTTTACTAGCCTCAGATCGTATCAAATCACAAATCCCTTTATCACACAGTGAATGCGGTGCAGCCTGATTGATTTAGAGCCAAGCTTGACTAGGTAGTCAGTTTTATTGCGGAGTGCCCAGGCAACTGTTATCCTATTTTTCTGGCCTAGTTGATTTGTTGTTTCCTTCATTAGCTTGGAATTAGTGACAGGCGACGTTATCGCCTTAATTATTCCTTCGCTATCAGAGAGGGAAGTGACTCCTTCGTTTCCGGTCGTAAGGAGCACTGTACTCCTCTCATCACGTTTCTGCCTGGAATACACTGACGAATTTTCCCAAATGGAAACTCTCCTCCGTTCTGGGCTCTAGAGCAAACATCCAGCCCCTGTTTCTTCAGAGGTTGCCGAATCATCTGTGAAGTAAATGAGTCCATCAACGGGCAGATAGTTAGGCCAATCGTTTAGTCATTCCTCTGGGCCAGGTATGATAGCCTCAAAATTAATCTCCGTTTTTTTCCGATCTCTCTCATATTCGGATCGCGAATTGCTATCCTCATTCTTCCATAGCCTATCGTAAGGTTCCTCATCCAAACGTCAGTTCTGTTACTCGAGCCTATCTTGTGTCGCGAAGGATTTAGCTTTGATAATCGTATGGATTGGAGGTACATCCCAAAAGGCTTCCATGGATGCAGTTGTTGTTGTCTTCATAGCCCCGGTAATGCATGCACACCAGCCTTTGAATTTCGTTCATCTTTTTCTCGAACTTTCAATTTCGAGCCTATGCTGCTACACTTTGCTGCCGTAGCTCATTATAGGCCTCACTACTGCTTCATATATCTACAGTATTGCCTTAGACGGTAGGCCATAGTTCTCACCAAACATTCCAGCGCCACTTCACTTGCTTCGAGAGATCTCTTTATCCTAAAGGCCAGATTGTGCTACGCCGAGCAGCGGATTTGCCGACAAAATGTCGTTCCTGATATTATTCTAGCTTAGAGCCGACCATTTCTGATCGATGCACACAGGCCTCTTACGGGCCCTTTGTACTACCCAGTCATCATTAAAATCTTGAAGCCCCTTTCGGACCTGTTCCACTCACAAACAAAAATATCCACATTGCAAACCATGTCAAGTGCTGGCAATTGGTTGAATCCAAGCCAGGTGTAGCGCCATACGTTTATAAAACCGTTAGACTTTCCTGTTTGGGTATCGACCAAGGCAGAGTCGATCCACGTGTCATCACCTGCTCTGCGGTCTGTCATCACTGCTCCACCGTCGACCTCGGCCACCCTGTAGCGTCAAAAGCTTTCGCTCATTGGAATAGTCCCACTGTAACTATCGAGCAACATCCAAGGTAAAATCTTCTGGTCCACAAACCGGGTTGGTGTGTAAACCGGCGGGTAACACGAGGCTACCTAGTATCATAGTTGTGACATAGCCGCTGAGTGGGACGACAGCCAGGCACAACAATGCTTCAGTCGTGCAGCCGTCTTCCCGAATTCTGAAATCATTAAAAATTCGACTCTATCACCACCCAATTCAGTTTCACGGTATCAATGACTTCAACTAGCAGAACCGTTAAACCATGAAGCCAGATCCTGAAATGGAAGTAGCCGCTACAGCGAGCCGTGTGAAGGTTGAGCCCGGCCGCCTCTCGTTCAGAGGTGCGCAAATGTCACGCCACACCGCAACGACGCCTTCCCTGCAGTCCTGAGGGATCTCGCTTACAGACTAGCCTGCCCATACTAGTGACGAGCCAACCATGTCCGCCCGCGAGCAAGCCTCAGTTCTACGACCTGAGTGGGGAGTATTATCTGGCAGGAAGGCAAAGTGTATGAGCGTCGTACCTGGGGCACATCACTGAGCAAGGTGGCAGTCCGGCACAAATCTTTCATAGCCTTACTACTGTACTCACGAATCCATACTATACAATGTCTCGCGTTGTCCCAAAAACTATGTTTGGTGGTGTACCAGCCAAAAATGCGTTCTCTAAAACATTTTACATGCTTTGGCATGGCAGTTCAATCTGTCAATCACTATTTGTGTTAAATTTATGCATTTATACATGCATTCATTGTTAGGTTATAGTGAAAGGTCACCCACAAATATTGCGAAATCGTTGGATCAATTGGCGATGTGATGAGAACTCCAACTTCGTTCGCGACCTTAACACTTCATAAAGGATATTTAGTCAACAAAATACTTCATTCGTCAATTTTGGCTACGAAAACGTATAAATTAATTTCAAACACAATAAC
This sequence comes from Pseudolycoriella hygida, assembly GCA_029228625.1. Lineage (NCBI taxonomy): Eukaryota > Metazoa > Arthropoda > Insecta > Diptera > Sciaridae > Pseudolycoriella > Pseudolycoriella hygida. Next base: position 183,812,453 of record CM055403.1, on the reverse strand, counting down.
AAAACACTTGTTGACTTGATCAGTGTTGACAGTTCTCTCCCAGTTGGTTCCTCATATAGAAACTTATCAGTCTTTCCAGTGTTTCGGACAAACGGGATCGTTAGCTTCAGTCGAACGTAAAGTCAGTATTTCACGCTTTAAAGTACCAGACCGTAGAAGACATTTTGAAGCCGTTTTGTTTTCAGTTATTAGGTTACGAGCCTGTTTAGAAATTGTTTCAGTTACGGCCCCTATTGTCTTTTCCTTTGTTCTCAACAAAGAACAAAATACAAAAGAAAGGCTCGTAAGTAACACGGGGCTCGTAACCGGTGCACTTACCCTAATATAGATTAATCCGTGGACGACATGAGACTAGAAATTATTTTCTTCCGCTTTCATGCAGGGATTGGAAAAACAAGGCGACGACGCAATAGTTATTTGGATCACTAAGACAGGATGTGAGGCTTTTCCTTGTGTTTACGTATTTATGTGTTTATTACGAGAAGCTGATTGTAACATGAGTTTGGATGTGTGGCCGAGTCGGAGACGAGGCATCACATTAACACGAATGTTGTAATCAGCTTCGAGGCGTACAATACATAAACACATGGGACATTCTAGTTATCCGAAAAATTTTTCATACAGTATGCACCGAATTGCACAAACACACATCAACCAACATTCAATACGAAATTAATTTACATGGTTGCGTGTATTGTATATTGAATGCACACAATTCCATTCAAAGCATAGCTTTAAGTATACAGATTTCTATATGCAAAGCATTTTTATCTCCTAGGAATCACTTCCCCGTTATATACATCACTTTCCCGTTATATACATCACTTTCCCGTTATATACATCACTTTCCCGTTATATATATATATCACTTTACCGTTATATACATCACTCTCCGTTATATACTTAGATGCGCGCACACACATATTTCAGAGGTCTGCATTTCGTATTTTTACGAAACAAAACGACTGATCAAATGTTGTGCTTTCGGTGGCTACTGTATGAAAAGAAATAAAAAATAAAGTAGGGAGGTCGATGGGGGCAGCCTATAGGAATATTTTCTTTCCGTCGGTTTTTCTATAATTACATAATTGCCTCTTACTAACTACCATTTCTTTCTTCCAACCAACATATTAACAACTCAATGAACACCGAAGAAAGAATGGCATATATATAGCTCCCAAATTATGAATTCCATATTTCAAAGACACCTTTCGGTATTATTTCACAAACATTTGTAACTTAATCTTACATCATACTGCAAACAATATGTGAATTGAGTGCGCACTGCGCACACTCCATTCAACAAAGTGCCATCTCTAACGAAACCGCATATTATTACGCTAACCCTGATAATCTTCGCAAGCAGCTTGTTTTTCACTTACACCTGAACCTGATTCACAAAAACATGGAAAAAAGGAACATCTGAAAAAGTTAATTACCTTAAAAAAGCGAAATTAACTGAACAACGTGCTGCTTTCCATTCCATACAATTTTACGAAATAATGTTGTTTGTGTGGCATTGGTATTTTTAGGGAGATTAAAAAATTTCGTTTCTTTTTATAACATATCCAGGTGTTTTCTTCCTTCCGTATATTGGAGAAAAAATTGACAGCCGAAAACAACATACTCACTTTTTTCTTAAGACTCACTGTTGTATACCCCTATGACGATTAAAACGCAGGAAAAAAAATTCTCAAAGTCCATTTGCTACAATTATATCAGTGGAACGTTTTTGTTACATTTTTCGTCTTCATCATGTTGTTCAATGCTATAAAAAACAACTCACCTGTCCCTCTACAATTTTTTTTAATTCGAAAAGGAAAACGTATGTTAGAAATTCCGTTTAACTTTTTTGATGATACTTTTTTCTTCTTACATTTTGATCACACGGCGATTGTGACTGTGAAAAAACGATTTGTTTATAAATTATCACCGATATATTCAATAAGAAATGCTTTTACGTCCATTGTAAATTAGAAATATAAAAAAATTCATAGATTTATGCAAGATCCGCAGCTGCAAGTTGCTGTAACAAAATGGGAAATAACAAGCGATACGATGATGTCACTTTTCGATGTAATTGCTATTTTCTAGGTATTATTCCTCAGTAATTGAGGGCCTGTATTTCGTTTGATAATAATTGCATCACGAAGCCGATACCTTCAATTGCTTTTAAAGTTCGATCGGCATGTAAGACCGCCAGACAGTTTAGTCCGCTATGAAAGCTTACATATATATGAAGGTAAAATGGCAGCACAACTCTACTATGATTAGTCCAAGTCCTCGTCCCTTCTTCCAAAACAACTGTTATTAATTTGGAGGGTGACGCGTGCAGCTTCGGAACGCACAAAATTCTTTTGAAATATTTTCACTTCTGAGTAAAAAAATGCGTCACAAATGTCGGACCCGCCAATGTGATAATTTTTCTACGCTTTCAGCTTTCATACGCAAAAATTTGATTTCCCGTACAAAAATACGCCATATATCCCATAAAGTCAAATTTTTGCATTGTGAAAGCTGAAAAAACAGAAAAACTATAACACTGGGGGGTCCGGCATTTGTGACGCATTTTTTTAATCAAAAGTGAAAATATTTCAAAAGAATTTGGTGCGTTCCGAAACTGCAAGCGTCACCCAAATTGATATCAGTTGTTTTGGAAGAAGTGACGAGGACTTGCGTCACGTTTCCCTTTTAAAAAGGGTTTTTGTTGTGATTGTTCAACCTAAAAAACGCAAAAAATATTTTTTTTAATTTTTTGAAAGAGAATTGTCGGTGGTGAAAATCAGAAACTTCATTTTTTCAAATTTTGCACTTTAAAGCGTCGTCAGCGCCACCTATTTCGCCCAATGTTTCCAAACTTATTTTTCCCTGAAAGGCTCATTCATTACCTTTCCAATGGTACCCCACACGATGAATTTGATGGAGAAATGAGCTTTATACAATTTTTTTGTTCAAGCATGTCATGTGAATTTTCTTCAGAATTTTTCATTTCGAATTTTTCCAAAAGAAAATTCATGCTTACATTCCAGTGGAAAATCGATCGAATAAAACTCATTTCTAGATCAAATTCGTCGTGTGGGGTATCGTTGGAAAGGTAATGAATGAGGCTTTCAGGGAAAAGATTGGACAAAATAGGTGGCACTGACGACGCTTTAAAGTTCAAAATTTGAAAAAATGAAGTTCTTGACTTTTACCACCGACAATTTTCTTTCAAAAAAATTAAAATAAATATTTTTGAGGCCAAACAATATTTTGTATGAGGTTATGGAATCGATTTGCAAAAGTTTTTTTTTTCGGACATGCCTAATGAATAGTTAAACGCAGTCCCCACACCCCAAAAAAGAAGTCCACAAACTCAAAAAACGCCATACAAAATCCTTTGGGACAAGTCACCATATATACGCGAGCTTTTAAGTTTTTTCCCCTGCCCCCCTCCCCCTCCAAATTATTTAAAAAAACCACCCGCTCTTCAAATTGGCTGAGATATCGAGGTTTGAAAATGACATTTTTCTGTGGACTGTCGATTTTACTATTGTTCTCATTATTGTTTTCAGCAATAAATTATGCCTCTTTAGGTTTCCTAATTTTAGCTCCGGAATGACAGTACCTAGAGAGTTGGTTTCTTTTTAGAGATTGATGAGGAAAATTTTTTTCGGTCAAAATTTTTTTCAAAGAAAAGAGTGACCGAAGTTTTTTCCTGTTTGGTCAGAAGTGAACAATATTTTATGCCTTCAAACGAATCAGAATGTTTAAAAAAAAGTTTCTTGACTTTGGTGATCACACAGGAAAATTTTAGCCATTTTTTGGTTACCCCTCTTTTTCGAAGAAAAAATTTTTTTTAAAGAAAAA
>CM055403.1:183786018-183804951 GCA_029228625.1 Pseudolycoriella hygida | reverse complement strand
CTTGTTTCATTTTATGGCTATTAATATTGGAGGTATTAATAGCGGTGTTCTTGTTCCAATAACCCAAATAAATTTTGTGACTATGTTGTATTGCTGGTCATAGTACTCAAATCTCTGATAGCGTTGTATCGCTTGGATTTTTTGACCAAATATTAGAGTGCACGAACTAAATAAAAGGGAATTTTACTTCCAATCTTTTATGAAGGGCTCTATGTAAGGGACGAAACAATGGACAAAATAAATGCTGATTTCGGCGTATCACGCCCTCACATACCAGAGTATGTGATTTCATCAGTCCATTGTTTCGTCCCTTATATAGTGCTCTTCATAAAAGATTGGAAGTAAAATTCCCTTTTATTTAGTTCGTGCACTCTAACATTTGGTCAAAAAATCCGAGCGATACAACGCTATCAGAGATTTGAGTACTATGACCAGCAATACAACATAGTCACAAAATTTATTTGGGTTATTGGAACAAGAACACCGCTATTAATACCTCCAATATTAATAGCCATAAAATGAAACAAGAAAAGTCTAACTATGCTTTTAAACTGTTCTTTGTGAGAGATAGAACTAAGCGTTATGGTGTGAGAGACCTAATCCATTGCTGGATGTGGCGAATCCAGTATCAAAAAATCATGGTTAAATTGTTGCTAGAAGTAAAAAATCTAGTAAACAAAATTATCGAAAAGAAGTCTTGGGCTTCAACAAAATTAACAAATAAACTGTTTAGAAACAAGTGTATTTAAGCGAAGGTAATTCGAATGGTAAGTCATTCTACCTTTATGTATGCTGATATACACATAGTCATGACATAGGTGTACTGATGAAGTCACATACTCTGGTATGTGAGAGCGTGATACGCCGAAATCAGCATTTATTTTGTCCATTGTGTCGTCCCTTATATAGTGCCCTTCATAAAAGATTTGAAGTAAAATTCCCTTTTATTTAGTTCGTGCACTCTAATATTTGGTCAAAAAATCCAAGCGATACAACGCTATCAGAGATTTGAGTACTATGACCAGCAATACAACATAGTCACAAAAAAAGAAACAATCTCCTGCGTAAGCTCGTTGGTACGACATGGGGTACATCCGCTGCTTGTTTACGTACAACGGCTCTGGCGTTAGTGTTCTCTTGCGCCGAACACTGCAGCTCAACGTGGTTGAATAGTGCGCACGCATACAAGGTGGATGTGGAATTGAACAGAGCTATGAGATTGATCACAGGCACGGTTGACTCCTCGCGACTGGAATGGCTGCCAACCCTAGGCAATATTGCTCCACCCGAAATTAGATGGCAGTGGCAACTCCTGACATTCTACCGAAAGATTTTGGTGAATGTCGACATACCATTGAATAGAGGCTTTACCTAGAATTGAAAGATTGAAATCGAAGAAGCCTCCCATCGCCTCAGCTGAAACTCTACATTCCAACAACTTTAACCCGAAAGCGGTATGGAAAGAAAACTGGTCGAACGCTGGCATTAATACCGATCTTTTCAACTTCGAAGAACACACCTCGAAATCTAAAGAATTCACTTTACCGCGCATGTTATGGAGCAATTTGAATAGACTAAGAACAGGGCACCTATGTTGGATTGCCCATTAACTAAGTACGATGGTGAAGTGAAAGATATCGCCCTATTATCCGAAGAAACGCTGAAGTGGCTGGGTAAACTGATCTTGTGATGACTCGGTATAGCCCATAATAATCCTTAAATGCTGTCAAGTCTCGTTCTCTTAAATCGGTTGTAAAATTTTTGTAAATTTTCGTGTGTAAATTTGTAATTCACGTGTGACGTCACTAAAATTGTTCAATAGAGAAAATACCATACGCTAAATAAATAAATCTGTGTACATCGATAGAAAGTATTCAGAAGTGTCAAGTTTTGGCTAGAGGGAGGACCCTAAAACTGAGTTTCTACTAGGGTCCAACGTGTTGGTTTACATAAATCGGCTAAATCCAAACCAATTTTGTTGAGTCTTTTTCTATTTGAGAGGCAAATGAGTACCGAATTATATTCAAAAACAAAGGGCCCGGTGTCTGTGCTTAGGGTTCAAGTGGGCCTCAGGTACTAAGGTCGGCCCTAACCAAAAAAAGGGTTTTTTGCTGTGTTACAGAGCAAATTGGGGAAACATTTTTATCTGTCCGAGGCCCCTACTTAGGGACCTGGGTCGGCCCTTGACAAAAAAAGTTTTTTGCTGTGTTGTAGAGAAAATTGAAGAAAACATTTCCTCATGGCCCTACGTCAGTCCTAAGGTCTGCACTAGGCAAAAATAATAGATTACAGTGGGGGATGCGGAAATAAGTCATTACATGAGGGATCAATTTTGTGAAATGAGCCAAACTCAATAGGGTGTTTTTAAGCAAAAAGCTTTGAAACCAATTTTTGACGAGTGTAGAGTTTGTATACCCGAGACGAAGGCGAGGTATACAACTACAAGTGTCAAAAAACAGTTTTCAAAGCGACTTGCTTAAAAATACACGAATGAGTTTGCGAGTGTCACGAAATTATCCAGAATGGATGACTTTTTAAGCAACCCCCACCGTATGCTGTTTTACTCGGTGTGAAAACGCGTCATTACATGCAGATATACATGTAATGAGAAGTTTCCGGTAATGAATGACATGTAATGAATAATTTCCGTGGGGTGCACATATGCATGTAATGACAAGTTTTCGGTGGGACAACGAGTAAAGTTGTTTTTTGCTACGTTGTAGAGAAAATTGAGGTGAACATTTTTGTCTATATGGGGGTCAATCTTGTGTTTTCGAAAGGATTTTTTACACCGTTGCTTCGGACGGGTTTTTCAATATTTCCCTCTCGGCAATTTCCAATCAAATTTGATGTAATTGCAAGTTAAGGCAATATTTACTTAGATACGTTCGAGTATTTTTGCAACATCTGTTCTGAATTCTGATGCGCATGCATATGTTTTAGATTGTCTCAAACAAACTTGACAAATATTTATGAATGAAAATATTTGAGAGAGGACGGACTTTCTCTTCGCTCATATTGAAGTTTTCATTTCTCTTTTCTTATGAAGTAACCGAGTGCAGCTGTGTGTGAAGTTTTTCACAACGCCTGCTGTCGAGCTCTGGTGTTGAAATGAATTTTCATATATCTTTTTCGGCACTAGTGTTGAAATGAAATTAATTGCTAGTTTTTGTTTCCCAGTTGTTATGAAAAGTAATGTTACTAACACGTGCCAGTGCCTGATGGTTGTTTTGAGCATTCTATGTGTTTTGCCAAACTCGACCACGGCTCGTGTTGGAAAATATACATCTCGTGCTCAAAATAACCTATCAGGCACTAGTTAGGAAAACTACTATATTAGACACTAGGTGCTTCGACTTTATGACAGTACGGAAATGGATTTCTATTTATTTTTCCCACCTAGTGCAGGAACGAATTTAATTGCTTTTTACGAAAAATATTGTTCCGAACACGTGAGTAATTTGTATGTGTTGCCATCCTGCGGCTCAGGAGCTACTGCTCAAAATAACTCATTAGGCAATAGTGAGGAAAACTACTATTTTTAGCGAATTATAGGCAAAATATTATAAAATAAGATTATTATAAAAGCTGCATGTTTTAACATAATTCAGTAACGAAAATTAATTGACGGCTACACCATTAGGCAGGTGGAAACTGATGCAACCCGACCGCAATCGATTACAGCCAAATTTGAATATATTTGGCGCACATCTTTGCCCTATAATATTTAACTTAATTTGAGATTAATGTTTGTGTAGATAAGTATTAACTCTTACTTGGCGCTTATTTTTCTTTAAACTAATTTCTATATTAGTTCTCCACAAAATTACTCAGGAAGGAAGACGACTGCTAAAAATATATTTTTTTTTATTAATCTAAAGTGTGGCTGAATGGTTCAGCTGTTGTGTGGTTGTTAAAATTCCAATTAATCTACCGAACATCTTTAGCCAACTACAAAAAAAAAGATGGAAAAAATATTTCATATAAATAGACATGGAACACATCTATCCAGAATAAATGATTGCATATGTTTTGTGGAAGTTCGGTTTTTTTTTGTTATTTTAAGTTCATTCGAAATGATTTCTTATTTTTACGGAACGGGTTACGAGTGTCACGAGACCTATGTGTAGCGAGTTTAGTGAAAACATTTATTGTAATTAAATCTAATGAAGATTTATACCGATTTAAGCAAACCATTTGTTGGTCATTTGTAACATGAATTATTGGGTTGGTAAAAGTTCAGAAGATTTCTTGCGGTTACACATTAATACGAATATTATTTACTTCTTAAAGTTATTGCAATGGAATGGAATGAATTTTAGGATTGAGCGAATTTTATGCTTTCTTGTTTTCTAATAGTTAAATGATTTCTCAGGAAATTTCTTCCAATAAAACCTGAGAATAAATCTCAGACCTGCCATTTCCTTTCTTTTATAATTGGAACTACTTCTCCAGATAACACAAATCACATTTTTCGATGTGATGTTGTACATTAAAAGTGTATCGAAAAGCACATAGACATTTATTGTACATTTACTGTACATTGAACGTACATTTAATGGGGTGAATGGCAAAAAGTGTGCACTAAATGTACACCTAATCTAGTGTAACGATTCACAACTTTTTTGTCGTTTCTACGTTTTTTGTTGATGTACATAAAATGCACATTTTTTGTGCAACAAGAATTTTTTAATTTTTCACTAGATGTTTGCAATACAAGGTGTACATTTATGGTACACTTCTTGCTATTCACCCCATAAAGTGTACATTTCTTGTACATTAAATGTACAATATTCACAAAAGAAAAGATGTAACGGTCTATGTGCTTAGTAAGTCATCCATTCAGGATCATTTCGTAACACTCGCAAACTCATTCGTGTATTTTTAAGCAACTCGCTTTAAAAACTGTTTTTTGACTCGTGCAGTTGTATACCTCGCCTTCGGCTCGGGATACAAACTCTACACTCGTCAAAAAACAGTTTTCAAAGCTTTTTGCTTAAAAACACCCTCCTGAGTTTTGCTCATTTCATAAAATTGATCCCTCATGTAATGACTTACTTCCGCACCCCCCCACTGTAATCTACTATTCTTTATTTGCGAAAGTGTGTTGGTGTGATTTTTACATCACTTGAAAGTGAAAAAATACTTTCTTGGTATGCGTACCAACACACTTTCGCGTACTTCGCATGCGCATACGTACACATCTCGTGTGTATCATGGCCCCACGGTAGTAAGGAGCCGTGACGCAAGTCTTACACGCCAAAAAATCCACAAGGAATTTGCCCCCCTCCCCCCGAGCGACATACCCCAGGAAAATATTTGTCCCGGATTCTACACAAAATTTTAGGCCGAAGTGCATTTTTACTCATTACAATCGGTTCAGTCGATCCAGAGATATGAATTTTTGAAATTTCCATTTTTCCATGCAAATGAGTGAAAATCGTATATTTTTAACTGATCGATTTCGTCAACCTTTCTTACTTTCTTACCTTCTTACTTTGTTGGGATCTCGGAAATGGCTCGAACGATTTTGCTGAAATTTTGAGGGTAGCTTCAGATCATAAAATTAGTCGACACGTATTTTTTTGTTCTTTAAAAACCCTGGCCGTTCCTGGGATCTAGTCGCTTCCAGACTCAGTCAGGATGACTCAGTAACTCTAAAACTATAAGAGTCAGAAAGTTGCTCAAAAAGGCAAGGTTGTAGAGAACTAAATTTTAGGGAATACCTGTTTTTGGATTCTTTCGAGAAATGACCCAGTCCGCGGATGTAGCCACTTCTAGAATTAGTGGGTCAGCAACGAGAAAAATGAGAAAAAAGCCCTAACTCTCGAAATATCGGAGTTAAAAAGTTGCTTCCAAAGGCAAAATTGTAGAGAATTAAATTTTAGCGAACACGTGTTTCATAGTTTTGGGGAAATATGGCCCCTGAGATTAGGATAAAGTAGGTTTATGGGATTTTTGTGGATTTCTCTAGCACTTTTCAACTTCCATCAGGTTTTTGACGAGAGATAAACTTACAAAAGTACTGATATCCGCACGAAAAACACTTCCAGTGGAGATGTGACGCAAGTCTTTATATCCGCTTACAAAAGCTGTGAAATCAGAAAAGGGTGACGCACTAAGCTTCTAACGCAAAGCGATTTTCTTCCAGTTACAAAAGTTCTGAAATCAGAGGAGTGCGACGCATTAAGCTTCGATACGCAAAACAAAATTTTAATACAAAATTATCTTGAGTTCACCAAATTTCGTCACAAAATCAGCGGAATAATTTTTCAACACTTTCAGTTTTTACACGCAAAAATTTGAATTTATTCTAAACATTCTATCCAATATGAAATATAAGTCAAATTTTTGCAGCGCAAAAACTGAAAGTAAAGAAAAATTATTTTGTCGTTGAGTCCGGCGTTTGTGACGCAACTCAAGATAATTTTGTTTTGCGTATCGAAGCTTAATGCGTCACCCTCCTCTGATTTCAGAATTTTTGTAACTGGAAGAAAATCGCTTTGTGTTAGAAGCTTAATACGTCGCCATTTTCTCATTTCACAACTTTTGTAAGCGGACATAAAGACTTGCGTCACACCTCCACTGGAAGTGTTTTTTGTGCGGATTGGGGTATATTGAAATTTTCAGAAGCTCTAGTCTCCAGGAAACGCAACGCATATTCCTTATTGCTGCCAGGGCACTTCCGATGCAACATCTCATAGACTTCCAATAAGAGTCGAGACTAACGCTTTGAATTATTTCCTTGTTGTGTTACTCTAAAGACTCGTGTATTAATGACGTCTGTGTAGAAAGCGGAGGTGGAATGGGGCACATACAAGGCGGAGGAAGTGCAGGTAGGTTTCATTTGCACTTCATAAATTTTTAAATTGTAAAATTTTAATTGTAAAAGTATCTTCGGAAAAGTACCGCACCAATGCAACGAAAATTTCTGAAACGAGCTTAGTGATGTGTTCTCATTCAATTTACGCAAAATTATAATAAAAAATTCGAATAACATAAACTTCCTATTCTGCTATATGTAGACAATTAGTTTCATTTCACTCTTTTTTATTTTAAACATTTCTAAGTATATTGCTCGTTAATTGAGGATATTGCCCATATGTTTTCAGATTTACTCATAAAAACTGATGTTATCCTTTCTGCTTTTGTCAAACTCAAAAAAAAAGTTGTAATATACATTGGAAAAGGGGTCTTTTGAATGTCATGTTTCGAATTTGGTGTCTTTCAAATTTTTACGAGTATTATCATTCACTTATGGGTTTGGTACTTGCATGCCTATCACATTTCCTCGGGTTTTGTTTTGGTTTAGTTTGAAAATGTGGTATTATACACCGTGATCAGATCTGTAGAACAACCATAACAAACAATTTTTCGAAAATAGTGCTTCCGCCTTTGACTCTTGAGTATAAAGTGGGAAAGCAGAAGTTATCTTAGTGTAAAGAAAAAAAATAAGTCAAACATTCGTATGCGTAAAAAGAGTTCTGTAGTTTAGATGTTCGCGCGGTGTTTTATTTTCGTATAATTGGTATAATCTATAAACGGAACCAAATTTACATAAATTTAATTCTTAAGTTGATCTTTTCAAAGATAATATTTCTGTCGTGTTGTTGTACCCGTTTATAGTTTTTGGAGATGTTATTTTAAATATAAAAACATCTTGTGAGGCACAAATGAACAAGAACAGCTTTTATTTTTCCACCAATTGTGCATATTGATGAGTCGATTTTAAGGCAAGAAATTCAGATTAACATTTTAATTTGTGCAAACAAGGTTTGGATTTTTTTATTCTTACCTTCTTTACTTCCAACCAAATGTTTTATTAATTGACTTAAAAAACTCACACAATGGCATCCCGATAAAGTCATTACGCATGCACACCGTTTCAAATTCGTATAAATAGCGCGCCAACTGTTCAAATCTATTGTTGGTCAGGATTTGTTGTATATTGTTATTGTTGAAGATGAAAGGAATTTTTAGGCACATAGATTGCCATGTACGATTTATTTTCAAAGCAGAAAAAAAAATTATAAATATTGTGTACGACGACCTTTCTGCAAACGATACAACTATTTCAATATAGTTCTACCTGTATGGCGCCATCAGCGCTGCAGGTGAATTGTTTTGTTAGTTGATGAGACGATATGATGATTTATCTGTTTTTCCATCGTTTATGGTCAAAGCTCAAAGATGTGGAGAAACCAGAATTTTTTTTTATTGTTTTTCGTAAATAATATTTACATCTGAAATTGGATATTTAATTTTATTCTTAGAGAAAAAAAAAAATACGTTTTGCTGGTTTGTTAACAATTTAGCGACTACTCAGCTTCGTATCTCAAATCTATAACGTGCGATAGACATAAACAACGTTAAATGTATCGAGCCTAGTCGACATATTTGTGGAGTTTGATATTTCAATGTAAAACTACATTTTGAATGGTCATGACAAAATTGACGTTTCCATTTTGCATCCACCTCTAGCGTGAACCAAAGGCATTCTAAACTGCCTAGAACAACACATCTTACATACAAGGAGTAGCGGGACATGTTAGAATTCGACATACAATTTTCAAATTTGTTAAGAACAGCAACAGTCGAGTTTGGTCAAATAATGCATTAGATTTGCAACAATGAATGCTATCCGAGCTGCTGTTTACTGCGTTTTTCTTTTTTCCGTTTCGAACATTATCATGGCACTGAGATCAAGAACTGGGAAATTTTTTTTGTGGAAATCGGGTCAATCGTTTAGGCACTGTGACCAATGGAATAGACGAAATTGTGTTTTTCGGCTATATGCGATTTTAGAGAACTCGTTAAAAATGACCCAATCCTGGGATACGACCACTTCTCAAATTGAGAAGGATGACTCATATCTCTAGAACTATGACAGAAAGTTACGTCCAAAAACAAAGTTGTAGAAAATCAAATTTTACAGAACACGTGTTCCAGGGTTTTAGGGGAAAGTGACCCAATCCTGGGATATGATTGATTGATTGATTTATTATTTGGGTTGCCCCTCGCACAAATACAAAAGACATAAAATTAATAATAATAATAGTTCCAATGTAGTTGTTTCTGCAAGAGGCCTAGCGCCGAGGCCACCCTTGTTGGGCCCATTGTGCTCTACACATGGTCCAGATTTGTCTATGGTTGGTTTATGTTTGGTGATGATGTGTTTGTTAATGATGATGGTATCTGGTCTATTGTCGTGTGGTATATGTGTGTGTATTTTGGTTTCGTATCAGTTTTGTTACTGTGACGTCGTTTCTAGCCATTTGCTCTCTGTAATAAAAGATAGCACATTGGATAGTGGTACTGCTTTAAATTCATCTAGTGTGATATAGAAATCTCCTAGATGTTTTGTTCTGAGGCTAGATAATGCCATGCAGTGGCATAGGAAATGTTCTGCTGTTTCCGGTACGTTACCGCACCTTCTGCAGCAGTCGTTGAGTCCCATCTTATTCAGATGATATCTCAGGTTGATGTGTCCGGTTAGCACTCCGACTAACAGTCTCAAGCATTTCCTTTTCAAGCTCAAAAGATATTTGGTGGTTCGCCAGTTGCATCCCTCCAACATCTCTTTGGATTGTCTACAGTTTTGTAGTTTAGTCCAAGCAGAAGTCTCACCATTGCCTCGGCATGAACGCCTAATACTGGCTCTGGCCCCACAAAACCCGTTCCGCTCCCAATTCTCGCCAATTCATCCTGGGATATAATCACTTCTAGAATTGGAAGGGGGGGCTCATATATCTAGAACCATTGCAGTTAGAAAGTTGCGTCCAAAGACAAAGTTGTAAAGAATACAATTTTGGGCTTTTAGGGAAAAGTGGCCAAATCCTGGGATGTGACCACTTCAAGAATTGCGAGAGAAGACTCATATCTCTAAAACCATGGCAGTTAGAAAGTTGCTTCCAAAGACGAAATTGGGGCGAATTATATTTTAGAGAAAGAGTTTCAGGATTTTTTGGAGAAACTACGTTAGTTCTGTTTGTGATATGGTGCAGGGACAAACGAAATCAATGGTCTCAGATGTCAAAAGACGTACTTTGATAAGGTCTTTGACATTATCTTGGATAATTCCTGTATATTTTTTGAATTCTTATAGTTCTTAAAGAACAGAAAACATTGAATTGTTCGTTCATTTTTATTCAGATACGTTCAAGTGTTTTTGCAACATCTATTCTGTTTGCCACATCTAATTCTCTTTGCCGTATATATATCCGATTTCCTCGAAAATTCAACACCGAATCGGCCAATATAAAATGGAAGAACGAACAAAGCAATGTGATAAATTTGAGGTCACAAAAGGTCGTAGAAGGTCAATAAATTGCGAAATATATAGAAAATCGATAATTGGCATGAAAATTGTTGTCGGTGTTGTTCTTTTCGATATTCACACATTTTGAGCTACGTTTTGTTATATCAACCGTAAACAATCTTTTAGACTGAAATTCACAATAAAATGTTGATCACATATTTGATATTTGAGTCGAGAGAGGACAAAAAATGGTCTAAAACACAAGAAATCCGTAATTTTCCTTTGATAACTTTTTGTCATAATAAGATAATTGAGAGGTTTTAATTTTATCATTTAACTAGCGCTGGTACCCGGCCTTCAGCCGGTCGTATTGGTACACGGAGGAATCGTTTAAACAGAATCGCCTAAATTTTCATATATGTTTTTGCACATTAGTGCCTTCGGTGTGAGGTCTTTATGTCGTAACTTTAGGAAGGTATGTCACCCTCCTCCATGCCTTCCTGTCGTTCGCCAAAGAGATGGTTTGTTCGTCCAGTGGAAATCCCCTATCTTCTAAATCCGATTTAGATGAATCTACAAATCCTTTCCTTTCTCTACACTTAGGCTTAGAACACAGGACCTGTACGTCCAAGATCCTCTTCAGTAGCCCGTCATTACCCATACTTTGAACATCCGCGAACCTGCGCATACGACTGACCTTTGCCACCTCTTCCACCAAAGAAACCCTAGAATTTCCACCAATTACGTCATTCCTGATATGATTATTGCACTATTCCCTCCGAATTGACCTTTTCTATATTCCTGAGAACCCTCATATCCGAAAACTCCAGAGATATCCACAGTCCACCCAAATTTCACTACCACTCAAAATCGTGTGCCTGAAGATTGATCCGTGGATACTTTGCTACTAAGTCTTCTATTTTAACATTTTTCTGCAAATTGTCCTGCTTGATGATTTTGTCCATGAAAATTATGAACAGAAGTGAAGAGATAGCAACCCTAAGGAATGCCACCATTAATCTCCGAAGACTTGATGATTTCTCCATCAATTCTTACCGCGGCCTCGAATAAATAATTTTGATGCCTCCCAGCAAACTCTCATTGATACTGTACTCGTTAAGATCCTCGAACAACTTTCGCCTTGGCACGCGGTCGAATACCTTTTCCAAATCGATGAAGCATAAAGCTTTTCATAGTCTGCCACTCTGAATCTCATACAGTACATCTTCCACTAAGTTCCAACCACGGTCAACAGCCACTGTGTTTACTACAAACATTACGGTTGCTTTTCTTCTATTGAATTAAAATCTCCAATAAACTTTACTCGTGAATAATCGTGTCCTGAGCTACAGACGTTAGTACCATTGCAATCTTAGCAATACTTTGGCTTGATATGCTGGTTTTCACCTTTCTGCAAGTGTGAATAACTCAAAAAATACTTTTTCATTATCTTGCTTGAACCATAACATTATTGCGGCAACCATTTCCAGTTTTTATGGTATTAATGAAATAAATATTAAGAAGATTCCCTTGCTACTGTACCAACCGTACTATAGTTGAGATTATTATATTATATTTGTTACTAACATAAAGTGGTCGCCCTTAAGTGGCTGTATAAATGTGGCAAAAATGATGAATTGTGGCGTTCACGTGTAAGGAGAAACATTGTATATTTTTTCTGGATTTTATAACCTTTTAATATCTTATCAAAGCGAATGTTACAGACATGCAATAAAAAAGTCATATTCAATACCGACGAGGTGTGCGTCAGCCGTTTATCTTCAAAATAAAGACAAATAATTTTATCAGAGACGTGAATGAAATGCTCTCAAATTTCTACGTTTCTTACCATCAACTTCTTTATAAATGTATGTTGGTTCAGAGAATAACAAAAATGTTTATTTACAGATGAAGACCGCGACTTGCCATGCAGCACGCATAGAATTTGACATTGAAAACTTAAATACAGATAAAGAAAAACATTAGGTCACAAGTAAAGGCAGACATTTTCTGTGGTGAATGGCAAGTTCGTCGTAAAAAGATGAACCGCCGCATTATTATGGACGGTGCCGCACTATCTCTGTCGTGTATGCATCACCATTTCAATTAATTGGTTCAAATATATCCATGTCCCGCACCGCCCTCTTGAAATTCTTTCTCCGTTCTTTCGAATTATAAATTTCCATGCAAAGATAAGTAAATCAGGCGCTCACCTAAGGCTTAACGTTTTGTTTTTAAAAATTTGAACTAATTTCGTTTGTGATAAACGAAAGGTCGTCCTTTCTTCAATGGAGTATGGTATACAATGAATTAATATCGGCTGCTTTCGAATTGAAGTGACATGTTTTCCTAAGCGGGTGGGACCATTCGCACACTTACGACTTAGAAGGACTTATTAGTTCGACTAACATTTAAGACTAACACACATTTGAAAAAGGTAATATTGTACGTTTCATGATAAATGTCCAAATAGTGTAATTCTCACATTGTATCAAACGTTTGCGAGCAATCGATTCTATTGGTTAATGTGACTGTAACGCTCTTTCATACTCTTCATTCTGTCAGATTTAATAATAATAAGAGCACAACCAGGAAAAATCGGCCCTCAGTTCCCAGCCGCTCGTTGATCCCTGACTCCGACAACGGTCAGACCAGACGACGAGCAGAGGGTGCTAAGAATCCCTGGGTTACAATAGGTTGTCACACCGGACTATACATTGCCACGTATAACACTCGAACGCTATCATCGAACGAAAAACTTCTCGAATTGGAGTCGGCACTGGAAAAGATCAAATGGGACATTGTCGGATTGAGCGAAGTCAGGCGACGTGGTGAAGAATGCTTGAAGTTGAAATCAGGAAGCACTTTGTACTACCGTGGAAGCGATAGCCAAACAGCGATGCATGGTGTAGGACTGCTCATCAGCAAACGCTGGTATAATCCAAATCAACAGCATCTCCGACAGACTCATCTATGTGCGGCTGAAGATAAATGCGATGTACAGTTTGAAAGTCATCCAAGCGTACGCACCGACGACGGATCACGACGACGAAGAAATTGAAAGCTTCTATGAAGATGTCTCCAAAGCGATTGAAGAAATATCAGTTGCTAGTCGGCGATTTCAATGCCAAATTGGGAAAAAGAGAAGACGTTGCAGAAACTTCGATTGGAACGTTTTGTTACGATCAGAGGAACGAACGAGGAGATACTTTGCTGAATTTTCTCCAACAACAAGGAATTTTCGCAATGAACTCATTTTTCTCCGGTAAGGTTCAGAGGAAGTGGACTTGGGCCAGTGCAGACGGCAGAACAAAGAACGAGATCGATTACATCATATCGAACCGCAAATCGATTGTCAAGGATGTTACTGTGCTTAACCGTTTCACAACAGGCAGCGATCATCGAATGGTGCGAGCCAAAGTCGTCTTGAACACACGGACAGAGAGAGAAAAGTTGGTCAAGAAAAAAGTCGTTTTAGACATGGAACGCCTGAAAGAACAAAGCGACGCATTTAAGGAAGCTATGGACAACGAACTGAACGGAACGAATTCACAAACTGCAACGATTGATGAGCTGACAGAAAGAATAGTGACCTCAGTGAGAAGCTTCCTGGAAACCAGATGCCGATCTACATGCACTAAAGAGTCGAAGCTCAGCAAGGAAACGCTAGACCTAATAGCAGAAAGACTGGATTTGGTGAAAGGTGGAAAGCGAGACACTGTTGAATACAGAGACAAAACGAAAGCCATCAACAAGAAAATGAAAACCGATCTGCGACAATACAACGTGAAACTGGCCATGAACGCTATCGAAGCAAATGGGAATATGAAAGTATTACGAGCGAAACGGGCGAACGGGTACAGACAAATTTTTAAATTGCGCGATAAGGCGGGCGTCATACAAACAGATCAGGACAAGGTATTGGACATCGCGCGAGAGTTCTATGAGGACCTTTTTACGTCGGTTCGAGCCAAACTACCGGCAGAAAGAGCAAAAGCGAGACCGGTGATAATGAACGTTGGTTCCGAAGATTTGCCGGACATAACGATTAACGAAGTACAGGCTTCGTTAGACGAAATGAAGAACAGAAAAGCTCCAGGTGACGACGACATTCCGATCGAAGCAATCAAAGAAGGCGGACCCACACTGCTCAAAATGACAACGGATCTGTTCAACAAGTGTCTCGAACAAGAGAAAATACCAGAATCATGGGAAAACGCAGTCATCACTTTGCTGCACAAGAAAGGAGACATCACGAAACTGGAAAACTACAGGCCCATCAGTTTGATCTCGCACCTCTACAAACTGTTTATGAAGGTGATAACGAAACGGATCACAAAGAAGCTAGACTTCTACCAGCCGATCGAACAAGCAGGGTTTCGTTCCGGATTCAGCACAAATGACCACTTGCAAGTGATGAGAAGTCTAATAGAAAAATGCAACGAATACAAAATCATCATCGCGATATGCTTCATAGACTTCGAAAAAGCGTTCGATTCGGTCGAATTATGGTCGATTTTAGACTCCTTGGACGATTGTCGGATTGACTCGAGATATACCCGGATGATAAAACATATCTACGAGCACGCAACGTCGTGCGTCAAACTGCATAAAACCACCGATAAATTTCGAATTGGAAGAGGAGTCCGTCAAGGAGATACCATTTCACCGAAATTGTTCACGTCAGCTCTGGAAACGGTTTTTAAAAAGCTTGATTGGAGTGAACTGGGAATCAACATAAATGGGAAGTTTCTGAACAACCTTCGATTCGCCGACGACATTGCCCTGACATCAACGACTCTGGAACAGATTGAAGCGATGCTGTTGCAGCTCAACGAGGAAGCCCAAAAAATCGGTTTGAAGATGAACATGTCGAAAACGAAAGTGATGACAAACATCGATGGTGCTACACCAATCAAGATCGGAGACGAGGAAATTGAAATCGTGAATTCGTACAAGTATCTCGGCCACGTCATGAAGCTCGGTCTCGACAACCAAACGGCTGAAATAAAGAGAAGGATCGGTCTCGGGTGGGCGGCGTTCGGCAAGTTACGGTACATCTTCAAGAGCAACATGAGCAACAGTCTGAAGAGGAAAGTGTTCGATATGTGTGTGCTGCCGGTCCTGACATACGGAGCCGAGACTCTCACGATCACCAAAGCATCAGCGAACAAATTGAGAGTTGCACAGAGGGCAATGGAAAGGGCAATGCTATGAATCACACTCAGGGACAAAATGACAAATGAGTGGATCCGGCGACAAACAAGAGTCATCGATGTCATGACACGAATAGCGTCGCTCAAGTGGAATTGGGCTGGTCATATTGCCAGAATGACCGACGATCGATGGACGAAAACTATAATGCAATGGCGGCCACCAACGAAACGACCGATGGGACGTCCACCGGAAAGATGGACCAACGATATCAAAAGAACGGCAGGCACGACGTGGCAGCAAGTGGCAATGGACCGAAAAAAGTGGCGATCTATGGGGGAGGCCTACATCCAGCAGTGGATATAAAAGGCTAAGGAAGAAGAAGAAGAAGAAAACCCTTTTTAAAAGGGAAACGTGACGCAAGTCCTCGCCCCTTCTTCCAAAACAACTGATATCAATTGGGGTGACGCTTTGAAACTCAAAAAATTTTTTGGAATGTTTTCATTTTTGATTAAAAAAATGCATTACAAATGCCGAACCCACCAATGTAATAATTTTTCTACGCTTTCAGCTTTCATACGCAAAAATTTGATTTCCTGTACAAAAATACGCCATACATCCCATAAAGTGAAATTTTTGCGTTGTGAAAGCTGAAAGAACAGAAAAACTATGACACTGGGGGGTTAGGCATTTGTGACGTATTTTTTTAATCAAAAACGAAAACAAAAATTTTAGGCGAAAAAAAATTTCCGGCGAAAAAACATTTGAAGCGAAAAAAAATTTCGACGAAAAAAAAATTTCGACGAAAAAAATTTCAGCGATGAAAAAATTTTTCTGCCGAAAAAAAAGTTTCGGCAACTTTATACAAAAATTTTCGCGACGCAAAATTTCGGCGAAAAACATTTTCGTCGAAAAAAGTTTCCGGTTGAAAAAATTTTTTTTTTCTCTTTTTGAAAAAAAAAATTTTCATTTGACGCGAAAAAAAAATTAATTTTCCGTACCCCCCCCCCCACTCACTTTTTTTAAAATCTCATATGACGTAGAATGCTCACTAGCCAAATTCATTTCAAATTGATTTCTTTTTTCGGCTTGTGTAGTTGTTTTTCTGGTTTTCTGTTTTGGTTAGAAAGAGACCAACTATATCTGCCTCTTTCTAACCAACGCTTCAGAATATAAGAACAAAAGTCCTCCGCCCACCACCTTAATCCAATTTTTTCGAAAAATGATCTTCCCAAACGTTGATCTAGGCTTGATTATCTACCAGAAAAACAATTACACAAGCGAAAAAAAGAAATCAATCTGAAATGAATTTGGCTTATGCCCACCCAAAGGTCCCTGCAAAATTACAATAAAAGCCGTTTTCGAGCACGAGCCAAAAAAGTCGGTTTTCATACAAATGACCCTTGAACTGACGTAGGATGTTTCCATTAACTTTGGCTTCTATGAAATAGCACATTTTGTATGGAAAATGACGATTTTCTAAAGGTCATATCTTCGGATCCACTGTACCTATTTTGATGAGAAAAATGTCGATTTCAATCAAAATTTTACGTAGAATCCGAAAAATAAGGTCTCAGGAGGGTACGACGCAAGGAAAAAAAGTCAAAACTTAGCTGTATATATGGTTCCGAAGTCTACGAAAAATATTTTTCCTAATTTTTTGATCGTATGGGGACTTGCGTCACGGGCGCTCATGATTTAATAGGATGATTTTGTAAATTTAATTTGTGCATAGTTAGGATCACCTCCTAGTTACAAAAAAAAATAAACATAAAACTCTGTTCACTACTTTCTGTAAAAAATTGTAACGCTGTTCACTTTCGATCAAATAAATCTAATCTAATATAATCTAAAGCTTACAACCTTATAGCGTAAGAGTGTCGTAATGATACTGAGAATGTCTCATTTCTTAATTGCTGTATTATTTCAAGCACAAGATCCTTCCTTTTATTTTGTGAGTGTCCAAAAAAATTTATTTATTCAAATTAATATCACGAAAATGACACAGTCTAGTCAAACTCCATTTATAATTCTAACGATGGCGAATTATATGAATGAAGGAACGACGAAATGTACCCGCATAAAGTACATTTTTGCATCTTGGTTATTGCAACGAGTATAATTCCTCGCGTGTGTAGGTTTGACTTGACAAATCGCTATGTTTACCATTATAATTCATTACAAAACCACAAAAATAAAATATTTGTAAAATAACAGCTGGTTTTGTTTGCTTAACACCAATGGCACCAATAAATTCTTTTTAAAGCTCAACTCATTTATTGGATGTGGTGGCGAATGTGGCGTTCATTTTAATAAATTTATGAAGATTTTGTGTTTATAATTTTACACATGTTCGAGTCTGGTATGTCAGCCGGCCGAAATTACTCTCAACGACATCGAAAGTTGTATTTTAAAAATTTCTGCGTATCGGACTCAAAAGTCCATTTTTAAAATACATAAAACCGTCTCTTCTTAATTTAATTTAAGAAGCGAGAGAAAACTAAATTAAATTCATCGACCTATGAAATGGCGACCTCTATGTCCACGATCGTCATCACACATTTGGGAGGAAGATTAAAATGTGAGATTAATGCAATTTAAACGTTTTCACCATAGCACTTAACGTGCGACTATAAATTTTAACTATAGGAGTAGTAGCATGTTTTTTTGGCATTATTTCAGCTAAAAATTAAATTTATGAATATACGGGTGCTAGGTGGATCAGACAAATGAGATATAAATTACTCGCTTAATTTGATTTACTTAAAATCGTCGTTATGATCTCCATCATAATTATATCGAAACATTAATAATTTTTGTAGATAGAGGCAACTTCGAAGTGTCAGCAAGTCTGATTCGTCGGCGGGAAAATAAAATTATTTCAAGAACTTTTGAAATTAAAAGTGAAATTAACCAAAAAATACCTCGGCACCAACTTTCATGTTCATAGTTTCGGGTAATATTTCTCACTTAACTTTTTTGTATACGATAACAATGAACTCGCTACACACTCTATCGTCTCATTTTCCCTGAGATTACATAGAGGTTTGCGTCGCGCCGGTCAAACTTATTTTCGATGGTCGCAGCGCACTTTTTCGGCTGGTGGCGGCGTAATTTTAAGCAATTTTGTACTTTGAAAGGAAAATTTTACTTTGAATTAATAAAAGCAGAAGTGTGGTGTCGCTTCGAAACATTCATTTACTCAATATTTTTTAATATCCTCCATATTTCACTTGGTCGAAATAAAAAATGAAAAATTTCATACGCCGCTTTTCCGGGATAATTCTGGAAAAGCCGTGGCATGTGGAAAACTGGTCAATTTTGTGTATTTTCCAGGTAATGCTCGGAGATTTTGAATTTTATCTTCGAAGTGACAATAGCTACAGAGTTCGTTTCTTCGGGAAAGTTATAGATATTGGTGCGAAGAGATTTCCGTTTTTTATAGAAAATTTTTTTTTGAAGAAACTTTTTTCCCAAGAAAATTTTTTTTTGTGAAAATTTTTTTTCGGAGAAAAAATTTT
>CM055403.1:183638611-183785518 GCA_029228625.1 Pseudolycoriella hygida | reverse complement strand
TTTGGAGAAAAACTTTTTTCTCAGAAATTTTTATTTTCTAGAAACTTTTTTTCGGAGAAAATTTTTTTCGGAAAAACCCTTGTTTTTATGTGAAAATATTTTTCGGAGAAATTAGGATGATTTTTCTTCGAAAGCAAGGTCCTCCTCTCTCTAAGTTGTCTAGACTGAAGAACCGTGAATTACTGTGTGTCACCGAATGACAAGAAAACATACAAACAGAATTGGTTAAGCCAATTGCAGATATTTGATCGAAGATCAAACAATAGCGTTTGAAAATTTCCATTCATCGTAAAATTATCGTAAAATTATAAAAATGTTGAAAAAAAACTGCAACCTTGTAACATGGAGCCCAACACTTATGTTCTGTAAAATATGAAATCTTGTGTAGGACATCTGTAAGATAACCGAAAATATAGATTCAATTACAATCACTTCAAATGGAATCTTAAACGAAAAACATAAAAAAAGTATAAACAAAAGTTCACATGTTTCTAAAGCGCTAGTCAGTCATACAACAAAACACACATATCATCGTAAGACACATTTATTAAAAAAAATTAAACTTTAACCAAATAATATATATTTCTTTGATCGTTTACAAGAATTTAACTTGTAAAATTAAACCGCCCCCCAGTGGGACGACGGCGCCTTACTTCGCACTTACCATTAACACCCAGATTTATTGTCTGTTACAGGGTGACAAAGCTGTTGATGCAAATTCATCATGAGTCAGCAAAATCCTAAACATATCTCTCAAATGTTTCGGACACAGTTCGGTGTTTACGGAATATAATTTTTGTAATGCAATTTTTTACATCCACCCTGCGGTATGATGCTTGTAATTCTATATATCTGATCATCATAAGTCAAAAAATTCAAACCAATATTCTTTCCCATAGCATAATTATTTGTCTCGCCTAAACAAAGCGTTCAATTTTGTTGTTGTTGTGATCGCTTCAGCCTCCAAAATGGAATTTCTTTCTCGTATTTTTTTTAGTATATTACTTTGTTAATATTGGCGTTATGCATGTACAAGTAACATGTAAAATGGATAGGTGTGTATTGTGAGCATTCGTATGTTAAAAAAATCTCGATAATGTGTTTTTCTTTTTTAATTCTGTAGATGATGATTTTAAAGAAAAAGAAATGAAAAAGAAAGGCCGACCGATAAGTACGAAGATTTATCTACAGATTTTTTTTTTTCTTCTTCGTTTCAAAAATATAACGGACTTTTTTTGTAAAGAAATGCACTTGTGTAGACCTATCAGTTGAACATTCTTTTATTTAGATTTATTGTCAGCGAATAATAAATATTTTGCTGCAATTTATAAAATTAGGACGTAGAGTTGAAAGGCTTAAGGGTTTATTCCGGATATATTCGCGTGCACACATACCTTTAGTACGACCGACATTAAAACTAACTTGTAACATAAACAAACTAAGACCCGTACGTTCACTAGTAGGTTTGAGTATCAAATCAATTCTTCATATTTTAACTACCCTTCCCACCGATAACACCTCTGAAGTTCGGACTTTGAGAATGAGCCTAGGAATTTCCATGACCTTTGGGATACATAGCAAAAATGTTCACCATGTCGTACTGTGTAATTTTTCCTTTGGGAGCGATTCTCATATCTCTTACTTAATATTCATGGAACCCACCCCTTAACGGCCCGTACGAAGTAGAGAAGGTCGTAAAGGTTAACTCAGGAATTTTTAACATGTATTAACTGTTTCACGGATCTGCACTTGAGATATCGAATTTGGTTAGGCTTAGGATGAAAAGTGCTCTGGCTTGATCTTTTAGACTACAACATATTGTTTGAAGACGGGAAAAATAACTTTTCCTGTGATTTTAAGCCAAAAGTTACAAATTATTTACCGTTTGCGATTTTGCAGGAAATGTTTTTCCCACAAAATGTAAAGAAAATGAAAATTTCGAAACCTAGGTTCAATTCTGAGTTCTTTTTCGGATTCCTTATCAAACTCTACGAAGAAATTAGCTTTCATACGGTATCATTGTAGTATAAAAGTTTCTTTATGTGTAAGTTCAAAGTTGACTCACCAAAATTCAACTTTGACGACCTATACTTCTCACATAACTGATTTTTTTCATTAACAATGTTCAGACAAAATAAATTTTAGGTTATTCCTGGTTATTTTCACTGAAGAGAACTATAACGCTTCTGGTGAAAGCTTCGCGCAACGATCGCTTCAAAAAGTCTCTATATGAAGAATTTTCTCTACTCGAAAAATCGACTACTGGCATGACTAAACTGCTAAAATAAAAAAAATGTTTTTCTGCAAAATTTTCCGGGGACCATAACGGTCACTAGAAACTATGTCAAAATGAACATTTTCAGGTCAAGTTGGGTTTCATAAGGAGCTAACTTCGCAGATATCTATTCTTTTCTCGGACTGTGAGGTTTGCATCACATCGGTGGTCTTTATTTCAACCAACGACCAGGTAGCATTAGGTCGTACTTTCTTTTCCAAATTCACTTTTTATTGGCTAAATATTTTCTTAGTCTTGCTTAGTCGTTCAAGATGAAATATATATATATATATATATATATATCAGTCAATCGAAAATAAAAATCACTTGCAATGTCCGAAATATTGAAACATACAACCGACTTTCATGAAATTAAATTCAGTATCACTGCGACATCTTATGCAATTTTCAATAAGCACAAAACTTATTCAAAGTAGTTTTCGTGAAGCTTTTGGCACCAAGAGACGAATAAAGAACAAAAAAAAGCAAAAAAGTGTTTTATTAAATTCAGTTCCTTAATATTTAACATTCTTTTAAATATTTTGTGTTGTGTTTTGTGTGTTTTGCGAGCTGCGCAAGATCGTTGAATATAACGAAATACCTACATTTTCCGATCAAAATATTAGGGTAAGTCAAAAATAAAAACTTTAGCTTACATATTATACAATCTTTATTATTTGGATTTGTAGGTTTATTTGTAGGTAATAAAATTCCATTGTTCAAACCAGTGCCTAAAGTAAGGATTTTTCGCCTAAGGGAAAAATCGTTTGGAGGCCCTTTTCATAAAGTTCGACATCGGAAGCCCGAAATCGCCGGTCTTTGCTTTCAAGGAACTTTATAACCGCTGGTCGCGGATCGAAATGTGCTGTTCCAACACCATTTAGCGAAATAGTCAATCTTTTCGTAATTGCTTCCTCGGATATTGACTGTCGATGAATTGATTTGATTTTGTTGAAATGACTGATTACACGTTCCGTTCCCATATTGTGTGGGGAGGTCACCAAAAATACTCGAAAATACCTTTGCTTCTGCGAAACATTTCTCGCAATCTGATAGAGTATTTGCAACCGAAATCAGAAGTATCGATTTGTGGAATGTCACTTATAACTGGCCATTGTTCACTTTGTTCGTCATTCATACAGATATCGTCATTTTTAATGCTAGAATCATCTTGCAAGAACCTACCAACCACAGTCGAAAAGAGTTCGGTAGGACTATTGTCGTCGTCATTTTCTATGACATGACACCTGATTGATAAATAGAAATTAAAATTATTGATCGATCGTATCCTATCTCGTAACGCAAGAATAAACCTTTTATCGAATTCACGCAATCTATTGTAACTCCCGTGTCATCACTTTGGATTGACGAATTCTTTTCACAATTCGATTCAATCGATTTGATAAACAAATTAGAAACTTTCAACTGACCCGGTTGTAACGCAATTTTCTTCACTATAACGATCGCGATTTACTCTTCTTTTTTGAGCACCACGTTTTTTCAAAGATTTCGACATTTTTATTTACGAGCACTCATAATACTTTTTTACAGCCAAGCTTTTTGATGCACAGCAAATGAATGCGTTTTATGTACCTTTGGGTGAAAAGGGTAGGCTTTTCGATATCGAATCGGTGTAAATCAATATTTTTTATAAGTGTGAAGGATTCGTGGGATTTAAAAAAACCGGGGGGGGGGGGTTTAGGGGGCCCGGGGGGATTTTCCCCCCAAGCTTATATTTTACTTTAGGCACTGGTTCGAACAATGAAATTCTGAGAAATATGCGGATATTCTATAAACCTATAAAAATGGGTGGAAGTAATTGTACCAAATTGTACATTTTTCTATGGCTCCACTTAGGGGCTATTGTAATTTTTTCAAAGTTAATAAAGATGAAACGAGATTCAGCAGCGATGAAGTTTAGGGTAAGCATCTATTAAGTAAATCAACATATATGAGGCTTTATGAGTGACGTTACCATAAGTGGCTCATGAATGAATGGGGGAAGACTATCGGATGTGGACACAGTTTTTTTATTTTATTTCGATAATGTGATTTATTTTAATGAAAACAGCATTCTACGACATATCAAAATATATTAGTTTAATATTTCTAAATTCGAAAAAAACTCAAATTCTTTGTATATATTAGTGAAAAATGATTGCATGTATACAAGTCCAACTGTCCAGGTTGTGTTAACTAACACTCGGAACGGGTCGGGTTTGACCCGACACAAACCCGAAATAAAAAAACCTGATTTAAATCAGGTCAGGTTCGGGTTCAACCTGAATGAACCCCAACCCGAAATATCCAATTCGGGTTTGTTAAATTCGGGTTCGGGTCAGGTCAAGTTCAGGTCGACCTGAAATTTTTGAACCAACCCGTCGGGTCAACCTGAACCTGACCTGAACCGAACCCGAATTTAACAAACCCGAAATTGGAAATTTCGGGTTCAGGTTGAACCTGAAAATTGGAATTCGGGTTCAGGTCAAATTCGAGTTCAGGTCGACCCGAAGTAGATCGGGTCAAACCCGACCCGTTCCGAGCCTTAGTGTTAACTCATACAAATATTTAGATTTCAAAAAATAATTTAATTATTAATATAAAAAAACTAAAGCGACTAAACTTTTTTTGAAAACATATTATTAATGTTGACAACTTTCAGAATCATATAAAAAAAACTTCACAATCTTGGTCCATTGCATTTTAAGCTTTACCTTCACACGTGCTGGATGCAGAACATAGCTATTTTTAGACCCGCACAAAGATACGAAGTTCTTCGAAAATGAGTCTATTGAGTTCACCAACACGTTTGCAAACCAGCCGGATTGGGACCCGGGAGTTGATAGGTTTTCGTTGTAGGGTCTAAATAAGAGAAAAATGCAAAAAAATTTGTCCGTCCGTTCGTTTGTCTGTCAACACAATAACTCTAGTAAAACTTGACCGATTTTCAAAATTTTCTTGATCAAAAGGTCTAGGAATAGTCAAATTCATTTGAAGTAAGTCAGAGTCTTACGGCAGAATTGAGTTCGGATTTTGTCCGGATATCCGGATGATCAGATGTCCGCATGTCGAGATGACCGGATGTCCAGATGTCCAGATGTCCAAAAGTCATTGCGTCCGATGTACGAATCTCCGGATGTCTGGATATCCGGTGTCAGGATGTCCTGATACCCGGATATCGTGGTGTCCGGAATTCCGGAAGTCTGTCGAGATGGGTTCCTATCTCTACTCTCTACGAGTTTTTTTTATGCAACTCAAGCAAATCCGTTTTGATTTTCATTACCCATTTTTTATCAGCCCAGAACGACAATTTCGCATTTATCCCTCAAGAGCATTTTCATTTATCTCGATATCGACAAAAATTTGTTTGGGTCTTTTTTTGAAGAATTGACTTATATATCTTTGCGAAATTAGCACGGAAATCGCTCTTCAAATATCTGAATGAAAGTTATGGACATCAGAAAATAACAAAAATCAATTTACTGAAAATCGGTTGGGTTGGACTTTAGGGTCCTCAGTGTGACGATATTTGATATTTTAGGTGAAATTGAGAGGATTTTTTTATTCATGAATTATCCATCTCCGGCATTTGTTAAAGGTCACGATTTTGTGGCCTTTGTGGACATTTGGAGAGTTTTCTACACCTTTGCTTAGGACTGGTTTTTCAATTTTGCCCTTTCGGCAATTTCCAAGCCAATGTAATGTGGACGTAATTGCAAGTTAAGGCAATATTTACTTAGATACGTTCGAGGCTTTTTGTAACATCTATTCTGTTCGCCACATCTATTATGTAACTCTGTTAAAGACTTTTTGATTTAGTTAGTTTTTCAAGTTGGGGAGCTCGGACTGTTCCGGATTTCGTATCAAAAATCGCTTTCACCACACACACACTTGTTGCTTTTGTTCCAAAAATCGTTTTCAACTCGCTTTCACCACGTGGTGAAAACGATTTTTGAAACGAAAGCAACAAGTGTGTGTGTGGTGAAAACGATTTTTGAAACGAAATCTTGAATAGTCCGAGCTCTAAGAGTGGCTCTGCCCTCTCATCCCACGCCTGAGAAAAGCTCAATTACGCCCTGCTGACGGCCTAATATGCATAGGCTCTACTTAAAACCCCACACGGGATTCCATCACGTTATACAATTGAATTGAATCTGGGTATTGTCGACCCAAGGGCAAATGAGCTAGGGCCGTTTAAGTGGTTTTTTTCCTCTTTTGTACATAGCTCGAGTAAATCATTTCCTTTTTTGTTTGAAAGATTTGAGCATGGCCGACAATTCGTGGAAGGAACTTTTTTGGATTTGAGTCCTTGGACTTAGCTAGGGCACTAGAAACGAATATCTGCTAGGGCCCTACTTATTTTTTGTACGTATAACTCGAGTAAATCTTTTCCGATTTTTACAAATATTTTTTTTTGAAAGATCTGAGGCTTGCCGACAATTTATGGAAGAAACTTTTTTAAATTTGAGTCCTTGGATTTAGTTAGGGTACTAGAAACGAGTCTCTGCTAGCGCCGTACGTGTTTTTTGTACATAACTCGAGCAAATCTTTTCCGATTTTCATAATTTTTTTTGTTTGAAAGGTTTTTTTCAATTTGAGCTTTTGGACTCAGTTTGGGCTCCAAAACTGAATCTCTACTATTGTCCAACGTGTTTTTCTGCATAAATCGGGTAAATCTTATCCAATTTTCAAAAACTTTTTTTTCTGAAAGATAATCAAAAGTTGATAACGAGATTGAATTTGGGCAAAATCGGTCGAAAACTTTCGAAGTTATGGTCGAAAAAGTGGTCAAAAACCAGGTTTTTTGAAACCTCTACGAAATTAGAACCGAAATCACTCTTAAGGACTTAAAATAAAAGATATTGACAGCACAAAATCACGAAAATCAGTGTTTTAGAGTAAAAAGAGGCGCAATTTTTTTGTTTGGAAGTATGGGTCAGAGGCCTCTTCGTGCTGTAGGTCATTTCCACGATTGGTCCTAGTATATTTTTGTGAAAAAATTTGTTTTTAATTTTTTCTTCAAACTTTTTTTGGATTTTTTTTTTTAAATTTTAGGCTTTTTTAGGAATTTGGAAAGGTTTTTCGCCCCGATGCTTCGGACGAGTTTTTGAATATTGCCCTTTCGGCAATCTCCAATCCAATTTAATGTGGACATAATTTCATACACTTAAGAGTAACACCTTTTCTGTTTGCCACATCTATTCTGGTCCCTTGCATATGGTTTTATTCTGATTCATCTATATTATTTATATAAGAGTCATCCTCTCACAGTACATGAGTAATAATTTTGAATAATTTGTTGTTTACGCAAGATTCTGTTCTAAAATACATCGCAAATGTCGTTGAGGTAAAACACGTTGAGCTTGAATTATTTCACAATTTCAAACGTGAATTTTACTAAGTCTTCGCTTTGTTGTTTGCTCGAGTTGGTCCAGATTTATGTGACCTAAACGATGAAAATCAAATATGGCAATTGTGATTTCGATGGGAATTTTTCCGCCTGAAGTCAATTAGAGACCGAGTGCCGAGTTTGGCATCGTGTCGCCATATACGTTCAGCATGGAACTTTTTTATTGACCATTCCTTGTGGCATCTTTTTCCAATAAATCCTGAGCTGTTGAAAAAATCGTAAATGACTCAACCATTTCTCAGGGAAATAAATGTTATTTAATCCATGAACATATAGTATATTACAGAGGAACACTGTTATGAGTAATATTACAGGTGTGCGATGTTTACGGTAACGAGCCCCGGAGGGGCGAGTTACCGTAACGCACACTTGTAATATTACTCATAAACAGTGTTCCTCTGTACTATGTTTTAACGTGTACCCACAAGGTAAGTTGAAATCTACAAAACATCTTATTTCATAAAAATCAATTCAAGTTTCAAATTTTGTTATGTTCACTCTACGAACGAATCAAAGTTGCCGCGTGCCAATTCATTCATGTTTCTATGAAATGACTTTAGTTGTCGGTTAAATTTTTGTTTAGTATCGAGATTTAATTCAAGTTTTTCATCTTTATTGAGAACTTATAGACGGCTTTAGGGAACGAATGTTTTGCCGAGAATTGAGTAATGTCATAGGCAGGACAATCGTTTCCGTAAAATACCACAAAGTTAAGAAATTTGAGACACAAACTTTTACTATATCAAAACAAACACGTCGCATAAAATTTACCGACTACTCTGACTACACGTACGTTATGAGCCATTTACCTATCGCATCGCACACTGTGTAAATCAACTTACCGAGTGGGTACACGTTAAAATACTTAATGCGATCGTCCCGAATAGATAAATAACAACTCATTCGCATGTAACCGAACCGTCTCAGAGAGATGTTTTATTTAAAGAATAAAACGAAATACATAAAATAACCACTTGCCCAACACCCAATTGCTTAAGATATTCGGGAAAAACATGAATTTCCCGAATCCAATTTCTTATCTACTTGCATGTGTATATAGTATATAATTCTTGAATGTATTTAATGTGCAAGCAGGAGACATTCAGATTAAAAATACTTTACTGCGAGTAGACCATACGAGTTTTCATACTAAATTCGTTCCGCAACTTTTACATTTTCATGTTTCATGGAAATTTTACCAGAAATTGAAAGTTAATTTTAGTAAAATTATTCGGTGTGTTGTTTTTGATTGCATAGGACAGTTCCTTAAAAGTTTAGATCAATAAATGCGAAAGAAATACGTTTGAAACGATCAAACGTTTATCGCGTAATGAATTCTACGATAGATTTTTAACTGAAACTAAAAATTTTCGTCAACAAGAATAGTTCTTACATAGCTGTCTGTTTGATAAGTTGATACGCACGTCGTCGGTCCTATTGTAAATTCAAAACTAGGTGATTGACATAGAATTTTTTTAAGTCTTTATGGTAACAATCTTAATTTGATCGTCATCGAATTTCATAGGGAAATAGTTCAAATTACGAACTTTGGAAGCATCTTCCTTGACTCAAAGAAAATTTGGAGTAACACCCACTCAAAGGTGAACCAAGGATAAAACACATATTTGGCGACACGAAAAAAAGAAAACAAGTTAAAACGTATGTAAGTTCAGTTGTTGATTGCATTTGCTTTCCAAGGATGCTATTGTTCTTTGCACAGTGAATTAATGTTCGAACTAATTCAATGATTTTCTTTTAAAAAATTTCCATTCATTCCTTAACTTCATAAAGCAATTCGTTGATCGCATTTGATGTTTTTTCTGCAAGTTTTTTTTCATGTGTTATGTAAATGTTAGAATCGATGTTCTAGTGATATTTTCGTCTACATCGTTTTATGTAACAGAATCTTCTTGTTTCCTAACGACTTCAAATGGAAATTATGTAAAATTAACATAATTTACTGTTACATCAAAAGACTGAATAGATTGAAGAAAAGAAAAAACTTGTCGGACATTTTGAATTTTCTTATTTTCCTATCACATACACATGCAACGACAATTCAAGTGTTTTTTTTTTTGCGTACACAACACGACTGTCGGATATTTTCCCAATGTTATCTAAAAACGATCACCGATCACACGTGACTTTTTATGTTTTTTTAACAAGTTTTGTTGAATTTTCATGTTATATCGATGATTGTGTGCGTTGAAGAAAAGATTTCGTTTTTCTTTTTCTTTACAATTTTCTTTTTTGTCATTGGATCGTTTGCTGAATGTAATTTTCATGTATTTGTATTGATACTAAAAGGTGAACAATTCTGAGATTATCATGTAAAACGATGATATTCGTATGTAGGTACCTTGAGTTGGTGAAAAACGAAAAACAAAATTTGAATTTGCTAATTATGTGTGTTGTCGTTTTTTTTGTTCTTCTTCTGATGTCTCACTTATGTTGTTTTCTTTAGTAACTTTAACAATCGCTTAAGTGAAATCTATTTTAAGCAGAATTTCGAATGTAATCGATCAATCGTTAGGTTTCTTTATTTTATTTATTTCTTTTTTTTTTTGAACATTTTATTTAACTTCACAATTTTTTTTCGGATTCATTTTTTAATTTTTTTTAGAAATGGAAAAGACTTCTCGTCCTGTGAGAAATAGAAGGCATAGTAGGTTCGTTGATATCGTGTGCAGCTTTCGTTTTTGCATGGTGTTTTTGACCATTTAAAATGTTTGAATTTTTGGATATTTATTTTTAAATCATCTTCGTCGCGGCTTTATATACGTTTGATTCTCTGAAGTATCGCCGGACCTAGATCTAGAATCTAGACTTGAAGATGTCTTTCGAACATGTCATTCACAGCCAGGGCTTATTTTCTAGAAATAAATTCTAGAAAATTGATAACGCCTCCTTAGATACAATAGGCCCACTCAGTGACCTCCGTGCGCGTACAAACTGTACTATATCTTTAACATATCCGACACAGCTCCTAAAAAATGACGTTATTACTTTCCATATAAGAAAAGCATTTACATCATTTTTACATGATTTACATAAATTTTACATTATTTTTACGTTAATGGAAAAACATGTACAAGGGACGTACGCATTAGAGGTTAGCGGTCTGCCCGAAATTCGAAAAAAAGCCCGCCCGAACCCGACCAGAACCCTAACTACTTTTCACGAGTTTGGGTTTCGGGCTTTCGGGTCTAGAAAATTCCGGTCGGTCGGGTTTCGGGTTTTAAAATTTCCGGTCGGGCGGGTTTCGGTTGTACTTTTTATCGGGTTTGCGATTCGGGTTCGATAATAATGCTACAAAAATTTTTTTTGGAAAATGATGCACCCTAGAATATTCACTACAAAGCAATGATGTATTAGAGGTGAGCGGGTTGCCCGAAATTCGAAAAAAAGCCCGCCCTAACTCGACCCGAACCCGAACTACTTTTCACGGGTTAGGGTTTCGGGCTTTCGGGTCTAGAAAATTCCGGTCGGTCGGGTTTCGGGTTTTAAAATTTCCGGTCGGGCGGGTTTCGGTTGTACTTTTTATCGGGTTTGCGATTCGGGTTCGATAATAATGCTACAAAAATTTTTTTTGGAAAATGATGCACCCTAGAATATTCACTACAAAACAATGATGTATTAGAGGTGAGCGGGTTGCCCGAAATTCGAAAAAAAGCCCGCCCTAACTCGACCCGAACCCGAACTACTTTTCACGGGTTAGGGTTTCGGGCTTTCGGGTCTAGAAAATTCCGGTCGGTCGGGTTTCGGGTTTTAAAATTTCCGGTCGGGCGGGTTTCGGTTGTACTTTTTATCGGGTTTGCGATTCGGGTTCGATAATAATGCTACAAAAATTTTTTTTGGAAAATGATGCACCCTAGAATATTCACTACAAAACAATGATGTATTAGAGGTGAGCGGGTTGCCCGAAATTCGAAAAAAAGCCCGCCCTAACTCGACCCGAACCCGAACTACTTTTCACGGGTTAGGGTTTCGGGCTTTCGGGTCTAGAAAATTCCGGTCGGTCGGGTTTCGGGTTTTAAAATTTCTGGTCGGGCGGGTTTCGGGTGTACTTTTTATCGGGTTTGCGATTCGGGTTCGATAATAATGCTACAAAAATTTTTTTTGGAAAATGATGCACCCTAGAATATTGACTACAAAACAACGATGTATTAGAGGTGAGCGGGTTGCCCGAAATTCGAAAAAAAAGCCCGCCCGAACTCGACCAGAACCCGAACTACTTTTCACGGGTTTGGGTTTCGGGATTTCGGGTTTAGAAAATCCCGGTCGGTCGCGCTTGAGGTTTTAATTTCGGATCGGGTTCGGGTCGGGTCGGGCCGAGCCGCAAGCGTTTTCCGGGCGGTCGGGCTTCGGGTTTTAATTTCGGATCGGGTTCGGTCCGGGCCGGGCTTCCAAAAAAGGTCGGCCCGCACACCTCTAGTACGTATCAGAATACATTATGGCAAACAGAAAAGATGTTACAAAAAGACTCGAACGTAGCTCTTAAGTATATACAATTACGTCCACATTCAATTGGACTGGAAATTGGCGAAAGGGCAATATTGAAAAACCCGCACGAAGCAACGGCGCTAAAAACCTCTCCAGGCATGGAGAAGCATGGATAAAACAGCTTGCCTCTTTTTTTCTTCAACAACTTTCTGCAAAAAAACCTTATTATTTAAAGAAGATTCACGAAAAACCACCAAATATCGTGTAGGGTCGCGTAGTGTGAGTTCGACCCACACTAAGGACACTACAGCCCGAATAACTCCACATATTTTCACTTATTTAATTTTCGTGATTTTCCACATCTTTCACTCAAAACTTTGAAGGGCGATTTCAGTTCTAATTTCGCTGAGATATAAGTGAAAAAGTTTTACCAACCTTCACGTTTTTGACCACTTTTTCGACCGTAACTTCGAAACTTTTTGGCCGATTTTGCTCAAATTCATTCAATTTTTCGATTATCTTTCAGGAAAAAAAGTGTTTTTGAAAATCGGATAAGATTTACCCGATTTATGTAGAACAAACACATTGGGCGCTAGTAGAGATTCAATTTTTGGGGCCCTGCCTGAGTCCAAAAGTTCAAAATCAAGAAAAGTTTCTTCTATTGTTAGTTGTTGAAAATCGGAAAAGATTTGGTCTTTTGTACAGAGCTCGAGTAAATCTTCTCCGATTTTCGTATTTTTTTTTTTTATTTGAAAGGTCTGGGCATGCCTCGCAACTGATGGAAGAAACTTTTTTGATTTTGCGCCCTTGGACTTAGCTACGGCACTAAAAACGAGTCTCTGCTAGGGCCCTATGTGTTTTTTGTTCATAACTCGAGTATAAATCTCTTCAGATTTAAAAAAAAAAATTTAATCGAAAGGTCTAGGAATGTGTCACATTTTATGGAAGAAAATGTTTTGGTTAGAGGCCCTTGGACTCAGCTAGGACTCTGAAACTAGGCCAAACGTGTTTGTTTACATAACTCGGGCAAATCCTAACCGATTTCGTTGATTCATAAACAAATTTGGGCCTGTGCTTAGAGCTCAAGTGGGCCTCAGGTCGGCCCTAACCAAAAAAAATTTTTTTTGCCATATTGCAGAGCAGATTGAAGGAAACGTTTTTGTCTATGGAAGTATGTGTCAGAGGCATCTCCTTAAGGCGGTCGTAGGGTCGGCCCTTAACAAAAAAATGGTTTTTGCTATGTTGTAGAGAAAATTGAGGCGAACATTTTTGTCTATTTGGAGATCACTTTTGTGATTTCGGGAGGGTTTTTTTACACCGTTTCTTCAGACGGGCTTTTCAATATTGCCCCAACTCTGTTTGCCACATATGTTCTGATACATACGGGTCCCTTGCATATGTTTCGCTTATATTTCTGCGAAATTAGAGCGGAAATCGCTATGGAAGATTTTAAATTAAAGATTTGGACTTCAGAAAATCACGAAAATTAAATTATAGAAAATCTGTTGATTGGTTCGGGTTGTAGCGTCCTTAGTGTGGGTCAAACTCACGTATCGCGACCCTACACGATATTTCGTCGTTTTTCGTGAATATTTCTTTAATGATGAGGTTTTTGCGCAGTGTTTTAGAGTAAAATGAGCCGAACTTTTTGTATGGAAGTATTGGTCAGAGGTGTCTCCGTAGGTCAGCTCTATACAAAAAAAAATTGTTTTTAATTTTTTCTTCGAACTATTTTTGGAAATTTCTTTTTAAATTTTAGACTTTTTTAGGCATTTGGAGAAGTTTTTTGCCCCGTTGCTTCGGACGGGTTTTTCAATATTGCCCTTTCTGCAATTTCCAATCCAATTTAATGTGGACGTAATTTCATACACTGAAGAGTAACATGTATTCTGTTTGCACCATCCATACTAATGCGTACGTGTCCCTTGGATATGTTTTCCCTACAACACTGCATAGTGCACAAACACCTCATCATTAGAGTAATATTCATGAAAACCAGGGTCGCGTAGCGTGAGTTGGGACCACACTAAGGACCCTACTACCCCAATCATTCAACGGATTTTCACTAATTTTCTTTCGTGATTTCCTGAAGTTTTTATCTTTCATTCAGGAGCGATTTCCGAGCTAATTTCGCAGAGATATAAGTGAAAAAGCCCCATCGACCTTCAAAAAAGCATGTTTTTCACCTCTTTTTCGACCGTAACTTCGAAAGTTCTTGACCGATATTGACTAAATTCAATCACTTTTTCGATTATACTTTTCAGGAAAAAATGATTAATGAAAATCGGGTAAGAGAAAACACGTTGAGCGATAATAGGGACTCAGTTCGGGCTAAAAATCAATAAAATTTCTTTCGAACAACAAAATTTTTTCGAAGAAGCTGACCTTAGCTCGACAATGTCTAAGTTCAATCTCATTTTTTGAAAATCGGCCAAGTATTACTCAAGTTATCGTGTTGACAGACGGGAAAGACGGGAAAGACGGACAAACTTTTTTTCGCAGATTTCTCTTATTTAGATCTAAAAACGAAAAGCCCACCAAATCCCGGGTCCTGATCCGGCTAGTTGGAAACTTCGTGGTAAACGTAAAAGATCCTTTTCGAAGCACTTCACTTTGTTCCTCCTACGGATCTAAAAATCGGCTTGAGTGAATCACCTAGACGGGGATATTTCAGAGACATTCCCTTTAAGACCTGTGTGCCAATGGGCAATGTTGAATAAGTCGCTGGTCCACATGATAGACGTTTTCTGGCGCACGGGTCTGAACTCCTGGTGTTCTTTTTCGAAACGATAAATCCACATAACTCGCTTCCAATCATCCACTCAACTTAATAAAAATGTTTCAATGTTCCAAATTCGTCGTTTTAAAAGATTCATCCAAACAAAAAAGACCTCACCATCCATCCGCATTTCTTGTTACAACAAATTTTACTGCGCAAATTAACCACGAAACAATTTGACCAACAAATTTTATTCCATTCGTTAAAGCAAAACAAAATTTCTAAACAGACGTGCATGGCCACTGGGCGATATAAATCGTCCAATAAAACGTCTTTTTACTCCTGAAATAAAGCGTATGCTAAAAGATTGGTTAGTCCGACGAAGAGATAATCCGTATCCGAGTCGAGAAGAGAAGAAAGCGCTCGCTGTTAAAACTGGACTGACTTACATTCAAGTAAGTGTAAGGAAAATCAACAGAATTCGTTGCAAACAATCAAAAAATTCCAGATATGCAATTGGTTCGCGAACTGGCGAAGAAAGCTGAAAAATGCCGGCAGAGAGCCACAAAAAAAGACCTGGGGTCATTTAATCAAAAACTACAACACGAGCGCCAATGGAAACGTTGAGCAATTTAGTATTTGCTCAAGCGATAGCATCTGGGGAGATGAGGAACGATCAAACGCTATGATGTATGACTTCGATTCAAGGTCAGAATGCTATCGCAACAGCATGGATTACAATTGTAATGAGTTTGAAGATGCGCAACGTCAATCCCTGCATCACAGCGGAAAAGAGTCTGGCGATCACGATTACAAGGAGTACTTGACGTCAGCTAATAATGGTCGGACAGATTTTACTAAAAGACTCTCTGGAGGCTTTCCCAAGGAACAATGTTTTCAGGTACACAATTTTTAGTTCACATTCGCCGGGAGCGTATAGGACCAAAAGTCATCTTTGAAAGACAGACGGACAGTGACAATATTCTCTACTCACTGAAATATCTGCCAGTTGAGTAACTATTCATCGACCCTAACGTTAACACCCATTTGCAATTGTATCACGATGAGAAGGGACGTTTCTCCGAGGGAAGGATGGGAGATGGGGAATTTCTACTCAGCTCGGGCAAAATTTAGGATTTTATCGCCTGGCGGTCAATAATATTTTTCTAGTGGCCGTGAAAACCGCTACTCGAACCCGAATTATTTTGATCGGATTTATGGCTTTCGAAAAATTTAGTCGGATTGGGTTCGGTCCGTGTCGGGTTTTGGAACAGTTCGGGATGCGGGTTTCGAAAAATTAAATCGGGTCGGGATTGGCCCGGTACGGGCTTTGGAAGAAGGTCGACCCGCTCATCTCTAGTTGCCATGACAATATTACTCCTGTGATTTTTGTTCCGGACGTTATCAACTCCCGGCAAACAAAGAATATCTCGTATTTCCCACAAAAACCCCAAAAATAGCAGTTTTCTGAACCCGAGCCCATCTGGTGACATACTTAATGAACCAGTGCCTATTTTTGGGAAACTGATTTCCCGAATTTCCTGAAAATTTCCAGAAATTCCCGAAAATTTCTCGAATTTCCTTAAAAAAAATTTATGGCAATTTTCAGGAAATTCGGGAAATTTTCAGGAATTCCGGGAAATTTTCGGGAATTTCGGAAAATTTTCCGGAAATTCGGGAAATCGGTTTCCCAAAAATAGGCACTGTAATGAACCATGAAAACTAAATTCATTTGATAAAAGCAGGTTAGTTCAACAACAAATACTCCCACGACTGTGAAACCAAACGCAACGGAAGGAAAATCGACACCCGGACTATTTTCGAATGCAAAATACAAAAATCATATGATGGAAAAGTATTTACGAGGCCTGGACTGTGCCAATAAGAGCAATGGTGGCGTGGAATTGTCAAAGTGGTTAGAAAGTACGGCAAATTTTCAACCGAATAAAAACAATTACATCGAATGGGAGTCAAACAGGTGAGAGTCTTACGTTAATTCTGTTTATGAACTTTATGACTGTGATGTTGCTTGAAGAACTAAGCCGATCAGGAACAAGCAACAGTTAGTGGTGGACACAAATAATCATGAGAAAGAGGAATTGGAAGCGGCAGAAACGCTGACAAGTTTGGCTGGAAATTATCGGAATAGGATGATCGAGCACAGCTGATCGAATTACAGAGATAAATCACATTCCACTTTGTTTCGTTTTTCTCGTTAGTTTGTACTGAATCTAAAATGACATTTTCCTTTTGCGGGATTTTTAAGAAGTTAACCGATTCTTGTAGTGAGTACAACTCAGTGATTTTGATTTTTAGACTAACCGGAATATCTGTTTGTTAATTGCGGTTGTGGGTCAAATAAACGAATTTAGCTTTGTTTTATGTGCAGACTTTTTTTTATTGATTCGAAGATCATCGTCATTTATGTCTTATACGAGACATTGTAGGTGGAATCTGTCTGATAACCTCCGACATAATCTTGAAATCAAACCTAGCAAATCTGTCTTTCTTCCCGTTTATCAAATAAAATGTTAGAATTCCTGCTTCATAAGCTTTACCTTTGACAGGTGTTTGTTCAGCAAACAGTGCCTAGTAGCTGGAACTACCACTTTGCAAATAAGGTTGCAATACAGTGGATAAGCCTTCGTTGACTGTTGGAAGAATCCCTTCCTTTGTTACAGTATTGCCTCAGACATATTCATTCATTCAACGCTTTTTGCAAAGCGATTGCGGAAACGGAATTAGAAACTCAGGGCAACTATAGCTCTCCAACTTATTTTTGACAGTTTTCCTTCATCTCAGTGTAAGTTGATACTCTGTTCCCGTTCGTTAACCCAGTCCTTACCAGGAATCTGACCAAAGCGGTTCTAGTCCTAGTTGCGGGTGGAGCCACATGATTTGCTCAATGCTCAGTGAGGAAAACTTTGGGCATTCACATATTACGTGAACGCCCATCTCCTCCCCGAGACCACAGGTGCAGTTAGGATCGTTAGAATGACCTATTTTAGCTAGATGTTTGCTCAGTCCACGTGTCAAGTGATCGCACTCACCACCCTCCTGATGCGACACCTATTCATGTTTAGCAATTCTGTAGCCCACCTTTCATTGGGCACCGTGAAGAAACGCTTTGTGTGGATTCCTCCCTCATAGGCTGCGACCGCACCCAACTCTTCATCTTGATCACTTTTACGCATGTCGAGTGTATGATGGGTATGAAAGGTTCTAATACGCATCTAGGTGTTGCTTAGTATATCCTTGCCAGAGTGTTCGGGAACCCAAACTACCGTTACCTGATTTCTAAGTCCTTGTTGGACTCAAAGTTTCTCAACTCTTTCACTACCTTGGATGTCACGACCGGCGACATGAGCGCCTTAATCATCGGCTCACTGTTAGAAACAGCTGTGACGTTTTTTCCACATGGGATTGTCTCTAGCGCTCCTATCAGTGCCGCGAATGTGTTAGCCTGGAAGACGTAAGCGAGCCTTTTGCAGAGAGAATACTCCGGCTCCCGTGCCTTCTGAAGTTTTAGAGCCATCACGGCCCCTTCATCCGATAGGCAGCGTGGCCGACCAGCCTTCTAGCCGTTCCAATCTGTTGGGTGCAACCGTTCCAAGCTGTCTTTCGAAGTTTGTCTCCGTTTATATTCAGTTCCTAGACATCACAAAAACTTCATTAGTGATATCCTTTTTGATTTTCCCGTGGCCCGAAATGAAGTTCGGAGTCCAAAGATCGTTCTCCGATAGTCTATCCGTCGTGGCAAAGGCGTTCGCCTTCAATGCCACGTGGACGGGTGGTCTCAATAGCCGCTGTAGCTGTCGATTTCATAGCTCCGGTGACAAAAATGCATACCACCTTTTGAATATCGTTCAGCTCTTTCCTCACATTCCCTATGTCACGTCGAGCCTTACAGCGCAGCCGTGAGCCGTCATCAGCTTCATACGTCCACAGTACAGCCTTGGACGGCAGGCCCCAGTTTCTTCTCAGATTTCCATTTTGGAATACAGCTGATAATGTCTGCACAAGTTTCAGATTCCAAATCCACCTATGAGTTGGGATGGCGTGGAAAAAATAATTAATCATAGTCTCGAGGCTTTGCAAGAATTGTTTTTGTAATATACGCCTCTGACGTATTATATACGCGGTGAATGTATTATGAACCCTATTTGAGTATCATGTAATGTATGCTATACGAAACGTATGTGTTATGAACGCACATAGTACGTACACGACGTTCGTTATACGTGCTCGGTGTATTAAATACGTCGGCTTCGTATATTATAAACATAATTCTTGCATCGTCGTCGCTTGTAGATATTTTTCTCAGTGTAAGTGTTAGTCGTTGCTCAAAGATTAAAAGCTTATTTCTTTTTTTTTTTTAATTGTTTTTAATTCTTCCAATATATATTTTTTTTATTAATTAATTTTTGTTTGTTTTTGAAAGTTCGTTTTCGCAGCGCGCATAATATATTTTTCAAAATTGAACTCTGATGACAAACTAAAATGTGTTTTCATTATTTTGTGTCTATTGAAAAAATCAGTTAAGTTGCTTTGAGTGACATATTTTCAAACAGTGTATTGTGGGCTAATTAACACGAGGTAATTGATTGTAACAATTGCAATTGACTCCTTTCTTTTGAATTACTTTACGAAAGTTGGTTACAGCATTCCCGGCGGCAAAATTATTACTTTGGGTGAAAGACAAATACGAAAAGAGATTCTTCTGTTAAAAAAAAGTAAAAAATCTCCTTTTAATGTTTGGGGATTGGTGGATTATATTCTATGAAAAAAATTGTAGTGAAGCGATTAGTTAAAATTCAAAATTTTTTATTTCAACCCTTTCCTAACGGCATATTCTCCTATTTATCATAACAGCCACGTTGTTTAGATCCCTATTAAGACCCTTCATAAATAACATAACGCAAAAATTGACTCCCCCTTGTCCACAGTGTGCTTTTTGTGGGAGGTTCCGGCAAGGCCTCATTACTCGCTAAGGATGAACGAAATTATGAATCGATTGTTTATACATGTTTCATATTAAATCCCACACAAGATAGGCATTTTTTAACTTTAACTTTATTTTTAAAAAATCTCCAAATTTAAAATTTGAAAATAAAGTTAAATTGGTATTGAAATGCGAAATTGACAGATGTGATATTTGTCGAATAAGGCAACCCCGAATGTCACTCATACATTGAAAGTTATGAATGAAATTTGGTGTTGCCGTATTAGAAACATATGCATCAGAATAGATGTGGCAAATGGAATAGATGTTGCAAAAAGACTCCATCGTATCTAAGTAAATATTGCATAGCTCTGGAGTGTACGAAATGACGTCCACATTAAATAGAATTGGAAATTGCCGAAAGGGCAATATTGAAAAACCCGTCCGAAGAAACGGTGTAAAAGTCTCTCCAAATATTCAAGAAACCCGCAAAATAAAAAAATTCAAAATATTTAAAAAAAAAAAAAAATGTAAAAACTTATTATTCAGACATATTTTCAAAAAATGTTATTTATACTACGGCCAATCTTAGAACCGACCTAGAGCACTTAGAAGAGGCCT
Organism: Pseudolycoriella hygida; assembly: GCA_029228625.1. Classification (NCBI taxonomy): domain Eukaryota; kingdom Metazoa; phylum Arthropoda; class Insecta; order Diptera; family Sciaridae; genus Pseudolycoriella; species Pseudolycoriella hygida. The sequence goes on along the minus strand of CM055403.1, from coordinate 183,765,108 downwards.
CTGACCCGTGCTTCCATAGACAAAAAAGTTTGCCATTGATATCGCTCTGCTATCTCTTATAGTTTCCAAAATAAATTGCCTAGATCGATCCACCCTAATTATTGGCCATATTAGGAGGCATCATGACATGCGCATCACCGAAACCAAAGAATTTTTCCTTAGACACCGATCTTCTATCTCTTATAGTTTTCAAAAGATTTGAATTTTTCCAAAATAAATTACCTTGACCGATCCACCCTAACATTAGCGGCCATATTGACAGGCTTCGTGACTAGAGGTGTGCGAGCACCAGGGCTTACTATTCGGAATTTTAATTCTTAAAAATTTTTAAAATTCCCAAAATTCTTAAAAAATTCTCAAAAAATTCTTCAAATTCCGAAAAAATTTCTTTTAAGAATTTTAGGAATTTTTTTAAGAATTTTAGGAATTTTGGGAAATTTAAGAATTTTTTAAGAATTGAAATTCCAAATAATAAACCCTGGCGGGCACGCCCGATTTTTCGGCCCGTTCACAAGCCCGCCCGCCCCGTACGGGCGGGCGCGGGCATCTTTATTTTGTGAACGGGCGGACACGGGCTGGCCGTTTTCAAAATCGAACGGGCACGGGTGGGCACGGGTATCTTTTTTTCGAAAACGGGCGGGCACGGGCTGACCGTTTTTACAATAGAACGGGCACGGGCGAGAATGGGCATCTTTTTTTGAAAAAGGTGGGCACTGGCAGGCACACCTCTAATCGCGACATGCATTACACCGAAACCAACAACTTTGTCTTTGACACCGATCTTCTATCTCTTTCCAAAATATTTCGTCGAGATCGATCTACGCTAACATTAAGGGCCATCCTAGGCTCGGCCCGGGCCCAAATTTTTTCTTGGATGCTGTTAAAGCCTTGATTACCTATCAAATAGAAAAAGAATCACGAAAATGGGATGGAATTTACTCGATTTATGTATAAAAAACAAGTAGAGCCCTAACTCGGCGGTACTTTAGCCGAAAGTGCCCAGATTCAATCCCATAAAAGCTTTACCTTTCACGAAAAAAAAAAAGATTTTGAAAATCGGTCAAGTTTTACTCGAGTTATCGTGTTGTTAGACGGACAGACGGTCAGACGGATAAATTTTTTTTTTTGCAGATTCGGTATCTAAGGACCATGAAAAGGAAAAGTGACCAATTCCCGGGTCGGAATTCGACTGGTTACAAACTCCGTGGTAAACACAATAGACCCTTTTTCGAAGAACTTCGTTCTTCGTACGGGTCTAATAATTTCACTTCTGTCACTTTCGCATTGCTTCTGTGATAAGTAATGAGCTCCGACGTACTCTCCTACACAAAAAGAAAAACATCGAGTGTAGCACACTATCAAAACGACGACGTGGTCATTGCTGTTTGTATTCAAACTTCACGCACACTTTCGTGGATGCAAATTTTTCGAATCGATGTCTGACAGTGCTCTTCTAGGCTTTCTATAAAAACGACAAAGATTGAACGACAACTTGTCTTGTTGTGTCTTCAAATTGTGTTTTAATCTTAGAAAATAAACGGCACATTTAAGAGGTACGGTGTCGAACTGTTTATTGTTTAAAATAATATTCTGTACCAATTTTGAAAAAGTTCTAACTCAATTGGAAATTTTTGTTTGCGTATCCTCGATTCAACCGTTTTAAAATCTACGAAACGAATTAGCAAGTTCTTTAAAATTTTTGTTTAAGCTTCCGTGACGTTTCCGTGGTCGACCCCCCACACCCTGTCACACTTTGTCACAAAATCGCATGCCACCCACATCTCAGGCATTATGTAATTGTAAGCGACCCCTAAGCAACTTTCTTCAAAAACTAGCTCCGTTTTTCAAAAATTGTAGCAGCATGTGTATAAAGATTAGTTAAAAAAGGTAGCTCGGTACATATTTCAGGTGTTTAACTTTATTGTTTGTTCTGTGGACATCATACTAACATGAAAATCTGTCTACACGCCACCGAAATTGTTCACCCGTGTGTCTAGATTTGCAATTACACAAAAACGTTTCCTAATCAATCACCTTGCGTGCTGTTTTGTTGCTATAATATGGGGTTTCAATGAGAAAATATAAATTATTTCTTTTGCTAAAATACACCCAACTATAACAATTTACAATTGTACAATAGAATATTTAACAAAATTTAACGCTTTTGAAGCACTAAACTACATATATCACCTTTTGTTTTTATGATTTTTTTCTTTAAATTTTTATCTTTACATTAAAAGCGTTTCTCTAATAAATTTCTTTTGCTAAAATTTAAAATATAAATTTGCAAAACGAAAAAATGTTTAAACTAAAAAAATGTCTGCATTTTATGGGAATTAGATTTTAGATTTAATTTCATATAAAAATACTTTTCATACGTTAGTCATTTATATAGATATTCAATTATTTTTAGATTTTTTTTATTTTTGTATTTCAATTTTCATTTATTCATTTTTTTTAATTATTTTTAAATATAGCTGATGATGTGCCACATAATTTTTAGAATAAAAACTTTCGGTGCTCGAATAAATGTCGTAACAAACGCCCGAAAATGATATGAAATTTGAATGGAAAACATTGGCTTAACTAGACAAACAGTGCGTCGATTTTTCTTCCACCTTGAACGCATAGGAACGCCTAAAGGGATCATTATATTGAGCGCGATGTGAATCGCATCGCTTAAGGTTTGTATGAAAGTTCAACTTGCCAAAAAAAATTTTTGTTTTGTCAAGTTGACATTTCACACAAACCTGATGCGATGCGATTCGCATCGCGCCTTATATAATGACCCCTTAAGAACACAACGCTTTAGATTTCTAAATCGAGAAAAAACTGACGCACTTGTCTGTATTTAACGCGATAATTCGATCTGGACTCATACGCCCGCCACACAGTTGGGAAAATTGCTATTTTTGTGTTCATAAGTCTAGTACTATTGAAATATTTTTGACATAAGTTCCAAAGTTTTGCTTAAATTACTAACCGAAGGTTATTCGTGACCAGCGTTGGCCACCACGGCGCTGCGATCGGCACTGTAAAGTGTATTCGCATTCGAATCGCATCGCGTAAGGTCTGTGTGAAAGCTCAACTTAACAAAACCAACATTTTTTTTTGTCAAGTTGAGCTTTCACACAAACCTTACGCGATGCGATTCGCATCGTGTCCAATATAATGACCCCTTAACAATGAAGTTGTCACATACGGTTAAACGTTTTTATTTTGTTACACAATTACAAGATACAGTTTACTGTCAATCCCACAACTTTGACAGTAGAACCATAGACTTTTTTTGACTAGACGGGAATGCTAGCATGGCGCCAAATTTGAAATGAGAAATGCAGAAGCATAATAATTTGTCGTATTTTACGTTCTTCTAATGTTTTTTAAACTTTAGCAATTTTAGTTTTTTAGCCAAATTTTTGAAAGTTCTCAAATTTCTCAATTTTTGTGAAATTTATTCAATTTACAAAAAGTTTCAAGGGCCCCTATCGGATAACGTTTAGAGTGGGATGGCAAAGTCGCCTCAGCCTAAAAGTTAACTTTAACCTAAGAGTTAACTTTAACGCATGTAGTTCATAGAACAACAATTTCAGGGTGAGGCTAATTTGCCATCCCACAGAAAAAAATAGGATCTGAAAAACCAAAAGACATGAGCCTTTAACTCACAACTGAAGCATTATGGGATTCATAGGTTCCATAAGGCGGTTTTATGTTATTTTCAGTATGTCAAGTATAAGGAAGACACCCCGAGCTAGCCTGACATTAGTCAACATATTCCCAGGTCTAGAACTCGAGACATTGTGGGCCGAAATTTTAGTCCTATTCGATAGGGTCTTTTCTGAAAAGTTTTTAAATTCATGGAGATCGGAATTTTGAAAAATAATGAAAATTATCAAATTTGGATGAATTTTTATGGGCCATTCCATGTAAGGTTATGAGATAACGATGTCTTCACACTGAAACTTTGATTTTTGAGATATATGTTGTATGGAGGAAAGTATTACAGACGTTTTATCTGCAATTTGTTCATTGAACGAAAATTTAGAAAAAGCTTCGTTTAGCCTGCAGTCGTCGTTCTCTCATAATTATGCATGGAATGGGGAATTTCTATGAATTTCAGATTTGACATTTTCTCAGAAATTTGGACTTTTGTAACTTCAACACTTTTTAAACATTTTAGAAATTGATGAAAATTCTTGAAATTTCAAAATGAGTAATAGCAAATCATGAAATATTTTCAAATTTGAAATTTTAGTAATTCAAGAATTTTCATAAAGTTCTAAAATGTTTAAAAAGTGTAGAGAAGTTACAAAACTCAAAATTTCTGAGAAAATGTTAAGAGCGTGTCAGATATTTTGACAGTTCTATGTTTTGCGATGTTTTTTCATTGCATATTTCTAAGACAATGATCATTAATCTTAAATTCCAAAACATCTACTGTTTGCATAACACATCCCTTTATAGATTCTATGAATCAGAAATCGCAAAGACTCGGCGAATGCGATGTTTTTTCAGATCAAATTTTGACACTAAGACTCAGTAATTATATATTCTGATTCAGAGAATCTATAAAGGGATGTGTTATGCAAACAGTAGATGCAGACAGCTCTTAAGAGCGTGTCAGATATTTTGACAGTTCTATGTTTTGCGATGTTTTTAAATTGCATATTTCTAAGGCAGTGATCATTAATTTTAAATTCCGAAACATCTACTGTTCGCATAACACATCCCTTTATAGATTCTATGAATCAGAATATATAATTATTGAGTCTTAGTGTCAAAATTTGATCTGAAAAAACATCGCATTGAATTATGCAGCCGAGTACTTTGCGATGTTTATATTATATATTCTGATTCGGAGAATCTATAAAGGGATGTGTTATGCAAACAGTAGATGTTTCGGAATTTAAAATTGATGATCACTGCCTTAGAAATATGCAATGAAAAAACATCGCAAAACATAGAACTGTCAAAATATCTGACACGCTCTTAAGAGTACATTGCAAAAATGTGAACTGTCAAATTTGCGATGTTTTTTCAGAACATAATCCTGCTTAAATAACAAATTATTCAAATTTATAGCTCATTTACTGTGAGAGGATGACAATTACACGAATAATAGATGAATCAGAATTCAAAAAATGTGAGTATGAAGTTCGAAAGCCGCTCTGAAAAATCATCGCATTCCAAGTTCGTTTGCGATGTTATTTCAGAGCAAATTTTTACCTTCATACTTTAACTTTTTGAATTCTTATTTATCTATTATTTGGGTAAGGGTCATCCTCTCACAGTACATAAGCTATAATTTTTAATAATTTGTTACTTGCGCAGTATTCTGTTCTAAAAAAACATCGCAAATTTGACAGTTCACATTTTTGCGACGTGCTCATAAATCTGAAACTCATAGAAATTCTTTATTGTATGAAAATTCTTCCAAATTTGATAATTTTCATTATTTTTCAAAATTCCGATCTCCATGAATTTGAAAACTTTTCAGAAATTTGAAATTTTTTATAAATTTAATAAATTTCACAAAAATTTAGAAATTTGAGAACTTTCAAAAATTTGGCTGACAAACTAAAATTATTAAAGTTTGAGGAATGTTAGAAGAACACAAACTACGACAAATTTTTATGCTTCTGCATTTCGCATTTCAAATTTGGCGCCATGCTAACATTCCCGTCTGGTCAAAAAAAGTCTATGGTTCTACTGTCAAAGTTGTGGAATTGACAAGATATAAACTAAAATAAACTAAAATCTTGTAATTGTGTAACAAAATAAAAACGTTTAATTGTATGTAAATAGATGCAACGAAGCTGTTCTAAAAGTTCTAAATGTACTAATAATTAAGATAAGCTTGACATTAATCTACAGGAAAACGTAAGGAAAGGTTTGACTTTTTGAAAAGTTGAGAGTATACCAGTTCAGTTTTGATAAATTTCTATAATCAGAAATGTACTAAATCATAACTTTAACTCTTCACACATTCTTCCTGCTCTTCAACTCACGGAGAAACATCTTTATCTCGGCGAACAAGGTGAAATGACTCCAGAAAGATATAAAAAGGTAGTTTATTACAATTATATGGTAATTTTTGACATCAAATAATGGAAATCTGTCAAAACTGTAGTGGGATTCTTGACTTTTCAAAAACTCAAACTTGTTCTTAAATTTTCTTATAATCTTTAGAGCACACATACGCTATAATGTAGTAAGCCACATAATTTGCTGTCACGTTTTCTCGCACAAATGTCAAATTATAGTATAAAAGTAGTTTTAACGAGATTTAATAAATTAAGTCAAAAATGTTTCAACAGTAGTAGATCGATTAACACGAAGATAACAGTTTTCCGTACTGTGCGCCAGATGACACCGGTGCGTAAGTTCGCGTTTAAAGGAATTCAACTCAAACGGAAAATTCGGACGCTCGTTTCTACTTTTGCAACGCACACGCACACACTGCACTCCTGGTACATATGATTTTAGGTTATGAAAAGAGTCAAAGTTTAATATTTTAATATAAAATATATATTCATCTTAAACATAGTAGAATGAGTTCAGTGTACGATTAAAATGATGATAAAAATCAAAATCAGAACAAAGATAAATTCCTGCATATTTAGTGTATATCAGTCGAATGCGAACCACCTCCTCCAACCGCATCCAATTTATGTTTGATTTCCTCTTTTTGTCGTTTCACCAACTGCAATTCGTCACTCAAATCGCTACACAATTTCAACAATAAACCATTTTGTTCTTTTAACTGGTGAACGACATCGGTCAATTGCTTGTCTTGTTTCAGGGACACTTGACGAAGTGTTTCGTTGATGGCTGATATTCGTTTTTCGTAGTCAATGTGCGGACGTGTTGTTGATGTTTCCGGCGAGTTGATATCACGGGGTGTTGGCTTACGATACACTTCGAATGCACTCGATCGTAATGATGATTGAAGTGGTGGTACGTGGTTCAAACGTAAATGAGAGTTTTCCGCATTCGGTTCGACGTATGATGAGGTTGGTTGTACAAACGGTCGTGTTTGAGAAAAAATTGCCGATTCGTCGGCGGTATTACCGTCCGGTACATCGGGGAGTTGGCGTTTTCTTAGCGATACCTAAACCGAAAACCAAAGTAAGCAATTTGAGCGGGAAATGCGGCGATCTTCTTTCAATCTGAGACAATCCAAGCATTCGAAATAAATTTTTTTCTAAGTATAGGCGCAGAACTATTCTTGAAATTCTCAAATTCTCAAATTCAAGTTAAGTCAAGTCAAGAAAGTACAAACAATGGGAACAAACCATTGACATGGATATAGTAGAGTAGCGACAGAGTGACGTTAAAGAAGTTGATTCCTTAGGCGCAGCGACTACGAAAAAAATCGGCAGAAGAATTGACGAAAGAAATGGTGAATACATGTGATGCGGCGATGCCAAGAAGGATGGATCCGAGGAATGGACGAAAATCGGCATTTTGGTGGAACGACGAAATAAGACTTTTGCGAGCGACTTGTTTTAAGACAAGAAGGAGAATGCAACGGGCCAGAAACGAGAGCGTCAGAGTGGTGAAGTGCGAGGAACATCGTAATGCAAAATTACCACTGAAGCGAGCAATCCGGGCGAGTAAGAGGGATTGTTGGAAGAAACTGTGCCAGGAGGCAGACGCGAACCCGTGGGGTAAAGTGTTCAGAACAGTAATGACGATGATGAAAGGTACATCGGGGCCAAAAGAAAAGTGCCCGGAGAGACTAGGTGACATAGTGAGAGAGCTCTTCCCTCAACACGAACAGATCACATGGCCACAAACTCCTTATGACCATAAAGCGGAAGACAGACATGAACGGTCGATCACTGCAGAAGAGATCCAGATGACTGCAAAAAAGTCAAAGAATAACAAGGCGCCAGGACAAGATGGAATTCCCAATGTAGCTCTGAAGACAGCAGCATGCGCGAAGCCTAACATGCTCAGATTGACACAAAGTAATTGCAGATTAACGTGCGTACCTGACCGAAGCCTCAACCGCACGGGCGCGGAATTGGGATACGCGCAATTAGCGCGAGTCGCCGAAGTGACTCTATCTATTGCGGCAGGTTTGCGTAACCCTCTGCGACCTAGATGAGGCCCGAATTACTATCATGTCTCTACTGAATTCTCGCCAACCTGGTTGCCCAGGAAGGACTAGGGGTTCAGTCACCCATATCAAAGCGCAAGCTGTTTTGACTCAACCAAACGCTGGGGCCGGATGCGGCCATCTCGTATGACACACTACACCCGGGGGCCCCCCAGTCCCGCGGTACCGAAAGAGCTCGGACTGTTCCAGATTTCGTGTCAAAAATCGTTTTCACCACACACACTTGTTGCTTTCGTTCCAAAAACCGTTTTCACCTCGCTTTCACTACAGCTATGTATACGTGGTGAAAACGATTTTTGAAACGAAAGCAACAAGTGTGTGTGTGGTGAAAACGATTTTTGACACGAAATCTGGAACAGTCCGAGCTCTAACCGAATTTACCTTCGGTGGGGGCTTTCGCGGTAAGGCTCTTAACCAGACCACTTCGGTAGGGGTGTACGCAACCACCCCAAGCAACGCTGGGCCAACTCAGGAAACCATGGTGGCGTCACTCACCAGCGGACCAACGGGTCGAAGCAAGCTAAGACCGTTGGCGACCCAACCCTGTGGTCAGATTGACAATGCAGAAATGCCTCGACGACGGATATTTTCCTGAAATATGGAAGAAACAGAAGCCGGTCCTAATATCAAAACCAAGGAAACCGCCAGACAAGCCATCATCATATAGACCTATATGCTTGTTGGATGGATTGGGAAAAATGCTGGAAGCCACGATTCTGAATAGACTAAGAAAATACACAGAGGGCGAGCACGGACTGTCAGACGAACAATTCGGATTTCGAAAAGGGAGATCGGCGATTGAGGCCATCAAAAAAGTTATAGGGGCGGAAGCAAAAAATACGGGGTAACCGCTTCGATACACGTTAGAAACGCCTTTAATAGCGCAAGTTGGATGGAGATAGCAAAGGCGTTGCATGCCATGAGAGCCCCCGATTACCTCTGCAGGATGCTGAAAAGCTATTTCGAACGACGAGTACTAACGTACGATATTAATGAAGCGAAAAAGACAGTAGAAATCACAGCTGGAGTACCACAGGGATCCATATTAGGACCAACGCTGTGGAATGTAGTATATGACACAGCGCTGCGGCTGAAATTCAAGATGCGCTACGACGATTGCTTTTGCCGACGACTTGATCCTCACGGTGTCCGGAACGTCGAAGATGGAGGTGGAGGTTGTTATAATGGAGGCGCTGTCGAAAACTGGATGACAACGGCAAAAATGAAGCTGGCCCACCAGAAAACCGAGATCATGCTAGTGAGTAACTGCAAAAAAACTGAGCGGATCGTATTGAACATCGACGGGGAATGTGAACTACACTTGCGAAAGGGCAATGAAAGCCACCGCAGCACTGGCCAGAATAATGCCAAACGGCTTTGGACCGCGCAGCAGCAAAAGAAGATTCCTAGCAAGCGTCACCCTATTGATATTGCGCTACGGGGCACCAGCGTGGAATTTTTCGATGGGTTGCAACTCACAAGAGGTTGTAGCTTTGAGGAATTGTGAAGATCAACGATGTGAAGATTTCGAGATTGGATTCCGCTGTTTTGAAAATAAGGATCGGAATCCGGTCAGGTCTGAAGTTACCATGAACCATGGCCTGGCTAAAAATTTTCTTTATCTATCGGCCGAAGTCGACCTACTCTGAGCCGAAAAATCAGGCTTTGAGAACACGTTGACTTCTTTTAATAAGGTGTATAAAAGCGTGAATTCTTTACGTTTAAATAGAACTTACCTCGTGTTCGATTACAGTTTCAGGAAAATGTGCAAAATCAGCAAATGAAGAATCAGTCGCACTCAGCTGAGCGTCAAGGCTTGCTTGAGAAATCATTTGTGGTGATACTCGAGGTGGAACCTGATATAATTTTCATTTTGTTATTCGAAAAAGAATTGAAATATTGTGACAGGTTACCTCTGGCGGCTCTGGTGCACCTAATTTCAATTTATTCAAATCTAGACTACTACTCCGAGCATGCTTGTGTGGCCTAAAAGTGAATTGAATTTGTAGAGAATTTTTGAGGAAAGAAAAAAAGTGTTCAAACCTTGGTGGTGGCAGTGGAGGTTCTCGCTTATTATGAGGCGACGTTGACAGATTCTCTTCGATTGCACCAATACTGCTTTCTCGTTGAGGTGGTGGCGGAATAGCACCGGCATTTTTTGTTGGCAACTTTTTCGGTTGGGGGCGTTGAATTGCCCGCAAATCATTTTGTAATGAATCTCTGTTGCTAACATTTATCTGTTTTGGACTAGCTTCGGCATCTCGTATCGGAACGATTCCATTATCAAAAAATAACGTTTCCGATTTGCGATTAACAACCCGACTTCCATCGTCGTCTAACGCATCGACACCTACAGCATACAAAGAAACTTTGGTGAGAGAAGATCGTCGAACTTACGATTAAAGAACCGTTACCTATTGGCGTAACACGCACTGGTACGGGATGTAGAATTTGTGGATCTGACAAAACGGCTTGCGCAGAACGTTGCATGTCAATGTTAACAGGCTTGGGTCCAGGACTTGAAACATTTGATGTGGGAGATTCTGTAAATTTTGTCCATTCCTTGCTTTGACTGTTCCAATCGGTCTCTTTGTGTTTGGGAGGTGAAATTGGCTCCATCGACGGACTGTTAGAGTTCGATCGATTGTTGATACTTTGAGATTTATTTGACATCGTCGGACTCGATTGACTTATTTTGTTCGGCATGGGGGCGGCTTGCGATGTGACCGTCGAGTCGTGAATGTGTGATGATATCATTCGCTTCAAGTCGTTGGCACTTGGTTTAAAGTCAACTGTTTCGTCATCGAGGTGAAGCAGATCCGCTTCAAGTGGTCCTGATGGTTCTGCTTCGATTAATCCTGGCATTAAACATGCCGGTAATACGGGTGGCAGTGGAATGTTGTTCCGTCTTAGGACGACTAAATGCATTGCTGCTATAAACTCGCCCAGACTCAATGCACCGTCTTTGGTGACATCGCAAAGTCTACAAAAAGTTATTTCAAATTTAATTTTTTAGATGCAAAAAGCAAATTCATTTTTCTTATAATTCAAAAAGAATTTACATTATGTTAATGGCGAAGGAAATCACCCAAAAAACTACATCAAGGCCGCAAAAATTAACGACCAAATCACACTAGAGATGAGCGGGTCGACCATTTTTCGAAACCCGACCCGGATCGAACCCGACCCGATAAAATTTTTCGAAACCCGAAACCCGAACTGTTTCGAGACCCGACCCGGACCGAGCCAGACACTCAAGTTTTTCGAAACTCACAACCCAAATTACTTCGAAACAAAAATTATTTCAACGCCCGACGTCTGCATTCTTCACGGGCCTTAGACTAAAACAAAATTCGTGTAATGTAAGATGATAAAATTTAAACGAGTTTTTAAAATATAAAAAGTCAATAAAGGATCGGGATCCGAATAAAATGATACAACAACCCGACCCGAACCCGACAAAATTTTTCGAAACCCGAAACCCGAACTGTTTCCAAACTCGGCCCGGACCGAACCCGACCCGATTAAAATTTTCGAAACCCGAAACCCATGAACCCGAAAAAAACAATTCGGGTTCGGGTTCGGGTCGGGTTTTTCGAAGTTTCGGGCAACTCGCTCATCTCTAAATCACACCCCAAAAAAAGTCCACAAACTCAAAAAACGACATATATAGTCGAACTTTTGATTTTTTACGCTCTCAATTCCAACGAGCTATCATCACGAGATATCGAGGTTTGAAGATAGCATTTTTTCATTTTTCTATTGTCTCCCTCTTTGTTCCTGCCGGTTACCGTGTTTTATGTTCTAATAATGTTTTTTCTCGAGAACTACGCAGACGATCTTCCTGAAATCCAGTATCACTCCCAAATGAAATTTTCATTTCCGGGAAAATTCTGGGAAAGTCGTGGCATCTGGAAAAGTAGTCAATTTTGTGGGTACTGTAGGATCTCGAATTTTAGCTCCGAATGACAATACTTAGAGAGTTAATTTCCTCTACAAAGTTATAGAGTTTGGTCAGGGGAGTTTTTTGTGATCTTCAGAAAATGTCTGCCAGCTGCCAAGGTGGTGCCATCTTGGATTTTGTGAATACTAAAAAATACTACCTTCTGAAATAGAATAGCTAGACAGTAGTCAAAACACTTACAACGCGCGTATCTGAAAAATCTATACCTGCGCGGTCCCCATGGCCGAGGAGAACGAGAGTTTACGCAGACTGCCGCGGATCCTCGGTCAGGACCGAGATACTATCATGTCTCTACTGCTGTTTCCCCAACCTAGTTGCCTAGGAAGGGGAAGAGGCGTAGTCAACCATATTCACCACTTGAACTTCTCTGGCTCATTTCACTATCTATCACAGCTACACGTTACAGCGTTACTAGGCACCTCAACCAAGCGTTGGGGCTGGATGCAGGTCATATCCGATTGCTAACAACACACAGGGCCCCCCAGTCCAATGGTACCGAATTTACCCTCGGTGAGAGCTTTCGTAGCAAGGCTCTTAACTAAACCACTTCGGTGGGTGGCGACGTAAAACCCTCGGCACCGCCATGCCAGCTCAGGAAGCCATGGCCTCGCTACTCGCCAGACCTACGAGAAAAGTCCGTTGGCGACCACCCCTGTGGCAAGAATACCTAGACAGTTGGTTTCTTCAGGAAAGTTGCAGAGTAGGTGAGGAGAATTTGTTGGGTCATCTTGCGCCATCTTTTCTGAATCTTTTCGTCGAAATCGATAGATATTGACCTTGGCATCATTTTCATGAATAGAAAGTGGGGTCGCCGATGTCGGTCAAATTTGTTTTTCGTTAAATTCGACACTTTGGAGCAAATGTTCTACCCGAATATCAGTCCTAAACGCTTGATATCGCATACAAAAACCTCTTAAAAGGTAAAGTGTGACGCAATCGGTAAGTCCGCTTCCAAATCAGGTCAGTGGTCTGGGTACTAGTACTAGAATGGACGAAATTGAGTTTCCTGGCCATATACGAAAACAGATGGTTTTTCGACTATCTATGCAATATGGTTTCGACTATCTATGCAATATGGAGATTGAAAAAAACAAAGATTTGCTGTCAAAGACAAAGTTGTAGAGAATAAAATTTTAGAGAACACGTGCTTCAGAGTTTTAAGGAAAAATGGCCCAATCCTGGTATATGACAATTTCTAGAATTGGGCGGAATGACCCATATCTCTAGAACTACAAGAGATAGAAAGTTGCTCCCGAAGGCAAAGCTGTAGATAATAAAATTTTAGGGAACACGTGTTTCAGGGTTTTAGGGAAAAATGGCTCAATCCTGGGATGTGACCACTTCTAGATTTAGGAGGGATGACTCATATCTCTAGAATTATGGCAGTTGGAAAGTTACTTCCGAAAGCAGTTGTAGAAAATTCAATTTTAGAGAACGCGTGTTTGAGGACTTTAGGGAAAAATGGCTCGATCTTGAGATATGACCACTTCTAGAATTAGGAGGGATGACTCATATCTCTAGAACTATGACAGTTAGGAAGTTGCTTTCAAAGGGAGAAGTTGTAAATAATAATATTTTAGGGGACACATGTTTCAGGGTTTTATGAAAAAATGGCCCAATCCCATATGAGGGGTGACTCATGTATCTAGAACTACGAAAATTGCTTCCAAAGGCAAAGTTGCAAGGAATACAATTTTAGAGAAAACGTGTTTCAGGGAAAAATGACCTAATCCTGGAATATATTCATTTCTACAATTGCCGTACTTCGGGAGTTTTTTACCTCCCTTGGGTAATTTCTGTGGGTCGTTCGAATTCTGACAGTTTTAAAAACGTTGCAAAAATTTCAAAATCTGTGGTTTGCCACATCTATTCTGTTACGTACGGGTCAACCCCACTAAAACACACCTTGTGCTATTCAATAAAAGAAGTACAGGATCAGATCTGGTGGGTAAGATGAGGCTCTTCAGTGTGGACCTAGAACTCGCTCCAAGGGCAAAATAGCTCGGGGTCACGCTGGACAGCAAACTAAATTGGATCGATCATACCGAGGACAAGGCACAAAAGGCCTTGACGGCGTTTTGGTTCTGTAAGAATTCCTTTGGGAGGAACTGGGGTCTGTCATCTAAGGCCATTTGGTGGCTATACGAGACTGTGATCCGACCCATGATGAGTCACGGCTCTGTAGTATGGTGGCCAAGAATAAACGTGGAGAAAGCAAGAAAAAGACTGAGTGAGATACAAAGGCTAATGTGCACAAGCACCACTGGAGCTATGAAGACCACGGCCACCGCGACCTTGGAGACGCTGCTGATAGGATAGAGCAATCAGGCTTATGGGCTTCGTACTTTCGTTTAGAGCTGGCAGAATTAGAGACGTTTTTTCGGATCCGATTTTTGACATGCCAAGAGATTGGATGGTGCCAGTGACTGACTTCACTAGGCGTTTTGAAGCGATATTTGCAAGCAGGCAAGAATGGATGGATGGGTGGCCTACTTGTTTGCCTAGAAATGAGAAAGTGTATTTCACTGATGGATCTAAGGCCGGTGAAAAAGCAGAGGCTGGAGTATACGATCTATACGATCCAAACACTGCACATGCCAGTCGGTTCCATTTAGGCAAAACTTGCAGTGTCCTCCAGGTAGAGTTCTACGCAGCTCTCATGGGAGCTCAAGAATCACTGCCGGTGGGGACGCAGTGAAGAGAGATCTTTATCTGTTCGACCTCCAAGCTGATAGAAGAGGGAAAGGATTATCTAAACTACATGGGGCTGAGTAATCAGACTACCTTGGTTTGGGTACCTGGACACTCTGGTGTGGAGAGAAACGATATACCAATACCCCAGGCATTATGCAATGACGCATTAAGCAACTGGGTGCGACGGAGACACGCAGAACGCTGGGAAACGTATGAAGGAGGCGCGCATACGAAGCGCTTCTTCCCGAAACCTGATGAAAAATGGGCCAAGGATCTTATCACAATGGACCGGGATCGTATCAGAAGGTTAGTAGGGGCAACCACTGGGCACTGTGGGCTGAACCGACACCTGAATAAGCTGCGGTTGTCGGAGACCCCAAGATGTTCTTGCGGATTGGAAGAGGAAACGGGCATACACGTGATATGTGATTGCCCTAAATTCTTCCAAATGAGACGCAGGATTCTTTGGAATTTCACTGTGAGACCATCTGAGGCTATCAAATGTGGACCTGTCCTTTTGGACCGGATCTTGGAAGGCTCACATAATGATTTATATGATGAACGGGAAAAGGAACAAAGGCACTCAGGATCTGTGTTTCAAGACCAACAATAGGTCGTCCCAAACTGATACGGGTACGGGTCTTTGGTTATGTTTGTGAAACAAAGTCACGTTGTGCTCAAAAAATTGCGTTTTGAATTTTTTTGGAGTCTATTTTTCCTTCTTAATGTGAAAATCCACCCCGCAAAGTGTTCAATATGGACAATGCCAATGCCAATTTGTTGCGTGTTAACAACTATTTTCATCAATGTCGCGAAGTAAGAACGGAATTAACTGGGCGGGAAGTGCAGTTTTATAATTCAGATAGGTGACGCATCGTTAACGGACACCACAGTCGAGTGCAATAATAAATTTTTGTATTTAGATCACTACAATAACTTTACTTACTGCCATATGTGTCGAAGTTCATCGACAGGAATCCGAGATTTTTCAAAGAATACTCTAGCATTCGGCCCGGAAAGCAGTTTACTTTTGTCCGGCTGCAGAGTTCTAAATTGCGTTAAATAATATTCCCGTTGCTCTGGAGTGATTTGATAAATGGCTTCAATGTCTGTGTCATTATCATCTTCGCTACTATGTCGATCCGATGATTCTTCCTCTGTGCCGAGTAACTGTCTCTGCTCTTCGCACAACAAACCGTGCCATAAATTACTTTTCGCCCAAGGCCGTTCTGTAACACTATTTGTTGGGGTCGGACTATCACTAGCTGTACTCCACGCTTCCGGCGATCCACCAAGCCGTCGCTAAATAAATTGTTCGTCAGAAAAAGTCTCCTAAAAAAAATTTTACGACTCTATGCACTTACGGTTCGCTCATGTGACTGACCATCATTTTGTTCCACTTCTGAGTCGGTGCTCGTCATGTTATCCGAATTTGTTGCATTGTTTAAATTTTCCCTAACTAATTCATTGATGTCGGAGCTACGATTTAAGTCATTCCTTCCATTCAGTTCCGTTTCTGTGTTTTGAATGGGTGAATCATTCCAACTAAATTTTGGCAATGGAAGTGCTACAATTGAGGCCAACAGTTCGTGTCGTAGCGGTATGCCCGCTTGATAGGCGGCGATAAATTTCAGGCAAGAATAAAACTGCACACGTGACATATCCGTTGATGATTGTGAAATTCCAGATAAAGTGGTTATCTGTGAAATCGTTCAGAAATTACCATAACACAAACTTAACTTTACTGTCGTTCTCTTGTTATTTCTGGTGTTTGTTTATTTCTGTTCTTTTAATCGCTTTTCAATTAGTCATACGACGGTTTTTGTACACAAATTATGATACGCAAAGCGGTTGGAATTGTTCCGAGTTCATCGTTCTAATGACGAAATTCACGGCTTTCGTTTTCATTTGCACAATATTTTCAAATGTTTTTCCCATCGTCACAAACACACCCATCCCATTCAAATTGCCAAATAAACCAATCAAAACAAAACATTTCCCCAACGAAAGCTAAAGCTACAGGACATTTTCACAAAGCCTTACCTGCTTCAGTATGTCATTTTCTAAATTGGCCGATCGAAACATTTCGGTTGCCTTCAAATGTGGAACTCTAGATGCTTTTTTTTCGACGTCGCAGACATTGAAGAGATCTGAATAATATCGAGATTCCGTTTCCGAGATATTTACTTCTTCCATCGTTTCTGCTCAATTGATTTTATTTTAAATTAATTCTTTGCATACAGAAGCTGCTAAACAGAATGTGCGATATGGCTAATGTTTTAGTGATTTAAAATTAAAATCCGTATTTTAAAGCTTGCTCTATGTGGTTACTTTATTTTCAAGGTGTAAAAAATTAAATTCGCTCAGTTTTCTCAACTTTTATTTGACAGTTCAATGTTAATTTTTTTTTGCTTCTTCACTTATTCATTTCGCTCAATCGAATGAACCTCTTTTTTACATATAGCCCTCTGTCCAAGGAAACACGCACCCTCAATATCATGAAAGATCACATTAATCAGCTTCGTTTACTTTAGTATACTATTAATTATTGCTTTTTGAAAGTGATACGTAGAGTATCATTTTTCTCTTGAGCCAAATTGTCCGGCAAACTCTTTCTGTCTGTTGGAAAAATGGTTCCTTAACCTGAGAAAAATTTGCAATATTTTTAAAACTAGATGCTAAGAGACCCGTGCGTAACGCTACCTCAGGCCTGTGAGTATACGTTGCTGCTAAGTCATTGATAATATTTCTGTCAAACTCTATATCGCAATACCTTTTTCGCGCAGACGGACAAAAAACGTCAGATTTCCTCACAATATTGAGACCGTAAAGTAGGCTTGTTCGGTACACTTTTGAACAATAACTTTTTTTGCCACCTGTCGTTTTCGACCCAGGACCGAAAAATCTTTTTTGCCCAGTTGAATTTACTGACTTCAATCAAATATCGTAACTGAATGAAAACATCACATCAATTGCAATAATAATGCCTGAAACTAAGTTCTCACATAATTATTTCCGAATTCACTTCACTTTTGATACAATTTCGGTCATCGTATCAATTATTTTTCACATCGAAAACAACTGTTATGAAAAATAGGATGAAGAAAAAGGAACAAACTGTCGCAGTGTCCTATGATGAAAATGCAAATTCTGTATTAAAGCTTGTTGAGTGTTTTGTTCGGAATCTGACTTTTTGTCCGTCTGCGCGAAAAATAGTATACATCACTCGGAGCTAAAACGGTACTGATTTAGACCACGGTGTTGAAAAGGTCTTTCCACGGGCTCCGCTGCGCTCCGCCCTCGGATTCGACCTTTTCACCACCTGGGTCTAAATACACCGTTTTAGCTCCTTGTGATGTAATGTACTATTTTGAATTCAATATTTTTCATTCATCATTTGATATTTTTGGTGATACATAGATGACGCGTTTATATGCAAACAGAAAATGTGTGTTCTGTTTTCGATCAAATAAAGTACGTTTAAGCGCTCAACAACTATTTACGCTGCAAGAAAGGTTTTTTTTTGTTCCCGGAATGACAAATAGGTTCTCGACTACGTCTCTAACCACTTACCATTTCTCCAACATAAAATAACATTTACAAAACACCCCAAAAAATTGAATTCGGCATGTAAATACAACTCTCCAATACATTTTTACGACCGTTTTACGTCTAAGAGGTACTTCATGTACCTCTGTAATGTATAATGTACATACAACATGCAGAATGAACTTACATTGTGTACTTGTTTAATGAACGATTCACCTGTACATACAATATACGTCCAGCTTACCCAATAGTTAAGCGATAATATACGGGGCAAACGTACAAATGTATGTATACCTACAAGTCTTGCGTTCGTCATTTTTTGGGTGTATAATAGTATTTTGTAACACAAGGGGTATAATCGCGTGATTATAGTCGAGGATGGTAAAATTTCGAGGTGCGTCAGCTCTGTGAAATTTTACCCACCTAGACTTTAATTGCGCGATATTACCCCTTGTGTTATACGATATTTTATCACATCGGGGCCTATAATTGCCGATTTTGACAAAACATAAAAATACACGGTACATCAAAATTACTGCAATAGATAGTTTCAATCTAGTAAGCAATTGTCATTGCAAAATGGACGGTCAGTCGAATTATATTTTTCTCGAGAAAACGAAAACAAAACGCAATTTGAATAAAATTAAAGTCGAATTCGTATGTTTTTGGTACTTTATTACAACAAAATGAGTTAGTGAAATAAAATAGGCGCTCGTTAAGTTGTGGTTGATTCGAAAAAAGGCGAGATGAATTTTGTTTACTATTTTTCATCGATATGAAAAACACCGCATTGGACTATAATGACTTGATTATAGCCCGTGTTGAATACAAGAAACTCGACTATAATAAGCCAATTACACCCGTACTTTCAGTGCAATAACTGGCTAATTATAGTATATTATAATACAAGGGGTATAATCAAGTTATTATAGTCGAGGTTGGTAAAAGTTCGAGAGGCGTCAATTATGCGTATAGAAACACTCATCGAATTTGTTGCAAAAAATGTCGTCTAGATTGATTTTTCGATTTAGTGTGCGGTTGTCATAACATTTTTTAAAGAAACTGGTTATAATAGCGTCATTACAACCCTACTTTTAACAAGAAAGTCGACTATAATTGGCCGATTATAGCCCTATTATTAGGGTAATAATTGGCTTATTATAGGCTCGAATGTGATAAAAGACCTTTACAGTCTTGCAGCTTAATAGATTATTAAACTGAAACGTGGAAATTTGTTCCACGATCAAGCAAAGCCTGAGTAATATATAAAATATTCTCAAAAAACAATGTAATAGACTATAGTCGAGGTGAAGTGAATGTGCACGCACCGATACTATAGTCAAGCTATTTATCCCTTGGTTAATAGTAAATGGTTTAGTAAATGGACTCGTGGTTTTTTTTTAATTTTCATTGAGATTTGTCGTCATGATATTACAGTCGTACTATAATGAAATTTATAGTCGAATCGAAAATCATAGTCAGATGACCATAATATGCCTATTATATACCTCCCAGTTTATATGAAACTCAACTATAATAAGGTCATTATATCACTACTTTCAGGTATATAAATGGCTAATTATATGCCCGAACGATATGAATAGTTTTTTGCTCCTAATGACCATAATTCGACGTTTTTCGTTACGGCAACTACGATCGAAAACTTAAAATTTTTGTTAGTGTTGTTTGAGTCCGGAAAAGTACTTTTTTGGCCGCTATATGCGTCCGAAAAAGAAATTGTTGTAGAGCGATTTCAGTATGTTCGTTTGTGTGATTTCGTTTCATTATAATCATAACGGAGCAAAAAACGTTGTTTGTAACTCGTGATGAAAGTGGAATTTTTCGGAACACGTTCGGCTTCGCCTCGTTAGGACAAGCTTACGACTAGTCCCAAAAAATTCAACTTTTCATCACTCGTTACAAAGTATACTTACTATTAATGTTGAGTGTTTTATCAGATTCATTGCTGTGTAGATGAAGCTTCACATGCTCGCTCGTACATGCTAGGCAGTAATAATGCAAACATTTTCAAAAAGTTCTGAATGCCGAATGCACATGAATTTTAAAAAGTTCTGAATCTATGAGATTAGAAAAAAACCTAAAGCTTTCCAGTTTCAATATACATTTATCCTCAGACATAACAGCCGACGAAAATACGTCGACAGAGGCGCGCCTATTGAAAATGGCCGACTGCGGCTCGATTACCGACTCGAGTCGATTTTGAGCCGATTTAGCCAACGGCAGCTCGGCTTCCTGAAAATTGACCAACGCGACTCGAGCGTGGCGGCTGTCATGTCTGATTTACCTTCATTTCGACAATTTTTTTGGTCATGTCTAAAGAAGTAATTAGATCGACTTTGCTTATAACTGATTAAATTTTCGCAATTTTTTCGGACGAGTATGGGCTATTCGTCTTATGGTATAGAGAGTTACTTGAAAGAGACTTGTTGAAGATTCAATAAATATTTAATTGAGAACTTAGGGAGCTCAATGAAGCGATGAGTCAATATCTTCGGCGAATGATAAACTTAATGATTGCAACACAAATATTTACCTCATTCAATAGTAATATTTGCGTCACTTGTTTCTGATTGCCTCCGTTAATTGTAGACAAAACACGAAGATTACAGACACAGATCGTATTACATTAATAACTACATGCATGAATTTATGAATCCACTGTTGTATTATCAAGTGCAAACATTTTTATTGGGATTTCATTCCATTGTTTGAATGTAATTTTTGTTTATTCGACATGCTAGTGTGTATGGGATTTTTTTTATTTAACAATCAAACAGTTTAAAGTTTTCTTTTCGAAATTACATAGTGTTTGCAGTAAATTTATCGACAAAAGTTGAATAACACATCTCCAAAACCTTTAGAAAGGTGTAACCCGTGTGAATCACGAGGGTGTCACTTACTATAAAAATCTACATCGAATTTACAAAATTTTTTGGAGTTTTTGAATTTCGTCTACATTTTATAGATTCCGTTTTTTAATTTTCAGTTTGTTATAGGATTCGGCAACATCGACAAATTTGCGTTGCATGGCCGAATCGAGTTACAAATCGATTGTTTCTTCTTCGGCAATAATGAATTTTGAATGAATATTGGATGAATAAATGACATCCCCGTGGTGTGAATTAGGGTTGATATGGTTTTCGAATCATGTAACATTTGTAGTTGAAAAGTCTTCTCTCTTGAGCGGTATTCATGACTAATGAGATTACGAATCGTACTGAGCGCAGAATTAAAAAGAGAAAAGTGACGATTACACATTTCTTTTTCGCAGTTTGTAGTTTTGCTAATTTGTTGTAGCGCCGAAAAAGTAAAGTAAGTTTTGCTGATCGCAGTCGCAATTAGACATGAAATGAGAGCCGCCGACACATTTTAGTCCAGCCGAGGCTTAAGCATGTTCGAAATTTGGCTATTTTTTACAGAAAAAATCTATATTTTTTGAATTTTTTGACAAAAAGTCTAATTTGTTTTTGATAATTCAACTGAGAGTTACGATTTTCCAGCCTTTTTTTCGTAGTAGCCGACATTCCGTACACGGCTTTTATGTCTGATCGCAATCAATTCTGTTACTGGATTTCGAAGTTCGTTTATGTTTTTAAATTTAATTTTTAGAGTGCGAGCTTCGGTGGCGGCAAATCACGTTATTTCACGGACAATATTAAACGCGAAGGACAATATCGTATATATACGGACGATATTAACGACCGTAGTTTAAACTGATGTTAATATCCTCCTTAATTTGCGCCTCCTGAGTGAAAAAAAAACGTAAATGAGACTGCTGAGTAGTCTGTTTTTAAAAAGTTTTCTAGACTGTTTGAGACCAAAAGAGTAGTCTCATTTCAGATATTTTTTGGATTTTTGAGAATGATTGAGACCGAACGAGAAGTCTCATTCCGACTTTTTGAGGATGATTGGGACCAAACGAGAAGTCTCATTTAAAAAACATTTTTTTGACGACTTCTAAGTTTTTTTATATTTTTTGAGTTCGCTTGAGACTATCTGAGACGTCGCATTCCAATTTTTTTCTCAGTTTTTTTTGCTGAGGCAATCCGAAACGTTTCATTCCAGTTTTTTTCAGTTTGTTTTACCGCTGAAATGTTGTTACATCTTCGCTGAGACCATCAAAGTAGCGTCTTTTCGAATTATCGAGATCGATGAATAGCCTCTTTGTAGATGTGTCTTCAGACCAATGAGTATGCTCATAAATATTTATGTAAGCCGAATTAGTGCACTCATTTTTGGAAAATATTTTTATGAGACCAATGAATGCACTCATTTTTGGGAAATGCTTTTTTGAGTCCATTGAGTGCACTCATTTTCGGATTAAATTAATGTACACTCATTGGTCTCATAACAACATTTTCTAAAAATGAGTGCCCTCATTGGTCTCGAGCAATCCAATAAAAAATATTGCAAATACGTATACTCATTCGGTCTCGAACAGTCTCGCTAAATGTTTAAAAAGAGACTACACCTTCGGTCTCGTTCATCGATAGTTCATGCACAAACTTAACGATCGAAAAAAAATAAATTTGAGACCAAATTCGCCTGAAAAAATGTCATGAAACTGAAATGGGGCCTTTGAGAGTACGTTTTTCATAGTCTCATGAGAGTAGAATTTTCACTCGGGCTACGATACTATCACTTTTTACGAAATGTCACGAAAGCCCAGGTGGATTACAAAACTCGGTAATTTCGACATTTACGAAAGCTTACATTGATAACGGCTCTAGGAGCTCTAGGACCGATTGTCCCCAGACAAAACATGCCCGGACAAAATATCCCCAGACATAATGTCTACTCAGAAGTGGTGGATATAGATGGGTGCTATTAATTAGATGCGGCGGGATTTATCACGCCTTGTGGGTGGTCTACCCACTAGGGACTCCAGGGGGCAGTTCGGCGTACAGCATATACGTATGCTTCTCACTACGTTCAAAAAGATCTACACTAAAAAGTTTATGAGTTTTTCATGCGTTTACATTATTTAAAATGGCGAAAAATTTGTGTGGAATGAGGGAATGCTCGTGTGGAATCAACAAAAAATTAATTTATTCTGCAGAATAATTTATTTTTCCCCATAATCCAGCCACCATTTACATTAAAAGAAATAATTCATTTTGGCCTTTCTGAACATTTTTTACCAACCAACAGCATGACCGTCGTTTCTGGGATCACTTCCAGCGCACAAAACTCCAGTCGTTGGATTTCTTAGGATTATTTGTCCAGTTCCAAAGTTGCTTCGATTCCATCCCGTGACAATTGTCGGTTGTCTATGACCAATCTTCTCAAGTATACGCACAGTTTCAATGGGAATTCCGTCCTCGAGGAGAATTCTTCCCGCAGCCGTGCCACCGTCAATTTCAACCCTTGGCGCATCGATTGCTGTAAGTAACTTACACAATCAACAAGAACCAATCGAATTTGATCAAATACCACACACCTTCCTGAGGATTCATTCCGAAATCGACCATGTTGGAAATGACTTGTAAGTGGCCTTGTGGTTGCATGAAACCTCCCATAACTCCGAAAGGACAATACAGTTCGCCATCTTTCAAAGCCATGCCGGGAATAATCGTGTGGTAGCTGCGTAGACAATCCTTTAACGAATAGACTTTGAAGGTCAGATTTAACTTACGGTCTTTTACCAGGTTGCAAGCTATTAACATGATTGGGATCCAGTGAAAAGTTAGCACCACGATTTTGTAGAGTGAATCCACACCCCTTTGGTATAATTCCAGTTCCAAATCCTTGATAATTGGAATTAATGAAACTGCAAGCATTACCTTGTCCATCAACGACACAAAAGTACACCGTGTTACTGAAATTAGGAGGGTATCCATGTTCCTATCAGATCAAGAATTAATAAATTGCTAATTATGCACTTCATTCCTGAAAACATACAAAGTTATTGGCAGCTCGTTGCAAATTGATCAGACTTCGTCGCTCCGCTGCGTACTCTTTAGAAAGTAGTCCAGCTACTGGAACACTTTCAAATGCAGGGTCAGCAATGTAGAAACGAGCATCGGCGAAAGCTAAGCGCAGACTCTCAATTATAATATGCAAATGTTCCGGTGAATTGTGACGCATTCCATCAAGATTGAACCCTTCCAGGATGTTCAAAGCTAGAAGCGCAGTAATTCCTTGTCCATTCGGAGGCATTTCGTACACGTCAACTCCTCTGTAATTCACATGAACTGGTTCGTCTTGGGTGCTGACATGATTTTGTAAGTCTGAGAGAGTCATATGACCTCCATTCTCTTGAATTACATCGACAATAGCTTGGGCAATGCGTCCTTGGTAGAAACCATTTTTCTTATTTGCGGCAAGTTCACGGAAGGTTTCCGCTAAGAATGGCATCTTCATGATTTCGCCTTCTTTCGGAGCGTATCCGTTCAGCAACATTTCATTTCCATTCGAAGCGTTTTGGAGAAGTCTGAGATGTAATTGGATTTAGATATCTAAATGAATTTTCTTGTTCAATGCTAACCTTTCACTGCGACCCCAATAGTATGCACACACTGGAGCGACAGGGAACCCTTCTTCCGCCATTCTCGTGGCTGGGGCTAAGATTTCACCAAGGGTCAACTTTTGACTCCCAAACAGTTCAACTGCATCCACCCATGCAGCCGCAGCTCTGACATTGAAATTGTTTTAATAAAAAAATTAGACAAACGGCTAAAAGCCAGTCAAGTTACCCAGGAACAGTGATGAACAAAGGGTGGGTCGTAGGGGGTCGATTTTCTTCGCTATAGCCAAGATTCTCGAATGTTGCAATCGATTGATTCAATGGACACCGGCCACTGAAATCCAATTTATTTTCACAAAATCCAAAAAAATTTTCCGTATTCAAACGAATAAATTGGAAACATTCAATAGGATGAGTCCAAGAGGAAAAATTACCTTCCATTGATTCCCTTTACTTCCTTTTTAGCTGCGTCGAAGTAGAGTAAAAATGCGTCCCCTCCGAGTCCTAATGAAACAAAAATTGTTTATGTCCCTTGCAGATACATTTTTCACATAACCGCATACTAAGCTAGACGTGTGGATTGAGTGGTCTGTTTCAACCTGAGTTATGAGCTCTGTGAAACCCCAAATTCTCCATGACAACTTCTCATCATAAATCAGGTTGAAAATCTCCCTGTTTTTCTTTTGTATTTTCCTTCTCACAAATTCGACTAAGTTAAAAAATGAAACAATTTTACCAGTAGACGTAGGTTGGGTAACGTTAAGAGCCGCAGCAACTGCCACAGCAGCATCGACGGCGTTACCTCCTTGCTTCAATATCGACAAACCTGCCTCGGCAGCTAACGGCTTAAGTGGTAGAGTATATAAAATTGTTAGCAACAGAATTTTATATATTATGTACCACCCACCTGACTGCATGCCACCATACCATTTCTTGCGTATACTGCACTTCGTCTAGAATTCCAGAGTCCGTCCATGTTTGCTTTTTTTCTTGTAGAAATTGCACTTATAGTTGAATAGAAAATATTAACTGGAGAAATGAATTTTCGAATCGCTATTTATATGCAACAATTTCTATCATCGTGTCAAATTATGAAGTGAGAAATAAAACAAAGTTTAAGCTCTGACATAAATAACAATTGATTAAATCTTTGTGGTCAAAGCCGAGTGTGATTAGTTATTTACTAATTGATTATTAATTGTATTATTATTTGATCGAATTAAACAGACGAATTTTGATATATGATTGATGATTACAAAATGTTAAACAATGACGAACGTAACACTTGATGATAGATGGCATTTTGATAGAGTACTTCGAAAGCTTTCCACTTTTGGAACACTTGGATCATAAGAAAATTCAGTCTAAAAATATTTGTAATTTTGTTGTTGATGAAGCTACAAAAATAGTATCTAACGAGCATATAAAAACAAATTGCAACTGTAAAAAAATGAAATTCTAACGACTTTACCTTTACACTTAACTGTCAATTGCTGAGGGGCTACAAAAACTAAATGATGATTTCGGCAGCATCAGAGAATGGTCGCGAGCTAATGATCTGAAACTCAATGTGAAGAAGACGAAAGCCATATGCTTCAACAACTCTAGTCTTAATCTAGAGCTACCCGATCGGCTATGATGATGGAGAGACAATTGCTTTCGATGAAAGAGTTACTAATTTGGGATTGATATTGAGTAGTGATATGTCATGGGGAGCTCAATGCAATGCGATTGCGTCAAAGGTTTACGGCGGATTACGTTCTTTGTGGTTGCATGGTAACGTCTTATCACGCCGCGTCCGCCTAAACTTAGTTAAATCTTTGCTTACACCTCATTTCACTTACTGTTGCGAGATTTTTGCTTTTGCACTGGATGAAAAATGTAAGGGTATATTGTCCAAAGCTTTCAACGCTTGCATCAGATTTGTTTTCGGTTTGCGACGTAGGGATGGGGTGAACGAATATAGAAACGAAATATTGGGGTGTGACATCATAGGTTACTTGAAGTATCGTGCCTTACTATTCCTGCATAAAATCATCAAGACTGGATCACCAGACTACATTTTTGAGAGACTGCGTTTCGCGAGATCTTCTCGTACTCGTCATTTAATTCCAGCAAGGACAACGGTTGCCCGTACTGAAAATTCGCTTCTATTCAAGGGTATATTCGAATACAATTCTCTTCCTGTAAATGTCAGGAGGTTACTATCCATTGATGACTTCAGTAAATACGTGATTGACTACTACCGTAGAAGAACATAGTTTGGCGATGTGCGACTTTTGTGCAGGGTTTGGTGATGGTGGATGTCTTCCTACAGTGTGTTAATTTTGGTGGTGCAAAATCACTGATATGATACGGTGTAGTGTCGACATTTGTAATCACCTCTATTTGGTGTGAACGTTTTTGTGGATTTTAATTCTCTTCGGATATTTTTTTTTATTTTTATTTTTTTTTATTCTTACTTTTTTTAGATTTTGTTACATATTCATCCAGTACTTATATTCAGTTTGATGAACCTTTATAATTTTAATTAGTATTATTCTTATGAGCTTTTCATTTAGCTTACCTTGTTAATTTTAAGGCCCCTAGCCTTTACTTGGTACATAAATAAATGTGAATTGAATTGAACACTTAATATAAAAGAATAATGTGATCGTCCAATATGATTGACTAAGATTTCCAGCATTGTCAGTGACGACGCGACGGCGAAACAATTAATATTATACTTTCATTGAGTGACCGCTGACTGAAAACATATGCGGGGGACCGGAATAGGTTATTCCACGAAAAAGAAGGAAAGCTACAGGTTGATCTCGTTACTCTACACAAAAAATTGTAAGAGTCCAAAACGCCCAAAAATTTTTTTTTTTAATTTTTTGACTGAAAACTGATCGAAAGAAAATTCGAAAATGGGATTTTTCCGCAATTTTTAAATTTGAAACGCTTGCAGCGCCATCGTATCGCATGTTTTGTAAAAAAAGTATTTTTTATGGTGCCGCGTCAAAATCCGGACGAAAAATTCGGAGGCTACAAAATCCGGAGGCGTCAAAATCCGAAGGCGTCAAAATCCGGGCTCTAGGACCGATTATCCCCAGTCAAAATATCACCGGACGAAATATCCCCGGAAAAAATGTCCCTAGACAAAATATCCCACAAGAAACGAACAAAATATCCCCAGATGTAATGTCTACTCACAAATGGTGAACATAGGTAGGTATTAATTACATACCCAATTAACACAATTCATCCGATTTGAAAATCGGACCTTCCTTAGGAAAAGCTTTCAAGAGCTTCTTTTGTTCTTTTGCCGAAGCTTTACCGATAGAAGTCCGATTTGAAAATCGGAAGAATTGTACTAACTGGGATATTATATTGTGTGTTGGTGGGCTCTGCCCACTCACCCCCGAGCCTGCGGCGGGCTTTTGTAAGCCTTGCAGGCGGCCTTACGTAAATGTGGCGCTGCCCCAAACCGTGCTAGGGGTTCCGTTCCTTAGTCCTCGCAAGGGGGGATATTCCTCCTTTGGCTCCCCTTTTCGGGGGCTGCCGCCCTTCGACCCCTTTTTTTGTTTTTGATAGTTTATTTCAGGCCTGCGGCGCTAAGTACACTTCACATTGAATATTCTTAATTTTTGAGAGTGGATATTTTGTCTGAGGAGATATTTTGTTCGGGGATATTTTGTCCTTTTTTTTTAATGAAAAAATTGTGGTTATTTTGTCCGGTTATTTTGTCTGGGGGTATTTTGTCCACGAAGATATTTTGGTTGGAGATATTATTTTTTTGGACATTTGGTTCTAACCCCCGAAATCCGGTGGCGTCAAAATGCAGAAGAAAATAAAAAATCAGGATAAAATCTGGACGAAATACGGACGAAATATGTATTGTTATTTACAGCAGCTACAGTTTATTTATACAAATTGTGTTATGAATATGTATCGCTGCGCCGCAGGCCGTGAATAAAATTGAAAAAAAAGCGGGGTCGAAGGCCGGCAGCCCCCGCATAGGGGGGTCAAGGGGCAATATCCCCCTTACGGGGTCTAAGGGGCAAAGCAACTAGCGGGGTTTAGCACATATGGCCGCCTGCATAGCCCCCTAAATATTAAATATAATTAAGACCGTCGCGTCGCCAATGAATTACAATCATTCATTCG
The DNA here is from genome assembly GCA_029228625.1 of Pseudolycoriella hygida. Classification (NCBI taxonomy): domain Eukaryota; kingdom Metazoa; phylum Arthropoda; class Insecta; order Diptera; family Sciaridae; genus Pseudolycoriella; species Pseudolycoriella hygida. The sequence continues at coordinate 183,736,140 of CM055403.1, read as the reverse complement.
CTGTGATATATTTTAAGTTCAATGTTAAATTTTTGAAAAATTCAAAATACAGTATTGTATACTTAGTATTAATAAAAATCCGGAGGCTACAAAATCCAGACGCAACAACATCCTCCGGAATTTTTGTCCTGATTTTGACACCTCTGGATTTTGTGCCTTCGGATTTTGTAGGGGAGCCATTTTTTATAGGAGGCCTATTTTTCTACCTATCAAACGGCACCTCTGAAGCGTTTTTTGTGGACGCATGTCCTAATAAGTTCCCTCAGGATTTTTTTTGGAAATTATGGAAAATTAATAACTTCAAAGGAACTCATCAGGACATGCGTCTACAAAAATCGTTCAATAAAATTCGTTTGTTGATCAAGTTTAACGGAAGAGCTGCCGTTTGGTAGCCGTTTGGTAGGTAGAAAAATAGTGCTCCATAAAAAATATTTTTTTACATAATATGCGATACGAGGCGCTGCGATGGCGGAAAAATCCCATTTTTGAATTTTCTTTCACCCAGTTTTCAGTCAAAAAATTCACAAAAACTTTTTTGGCCGATTTGGACTGCTAGAATTTTCTGTGTAGAGTAATGAGATCAACCTGTGGCTTTTCTTTTTTTCGTGGAACATCCTAGACCGGTAGCATCAGAATAGATGTGTCAAAAGAGAAGAGATGATGCAAAAAGACCGAATGGGCAATATTGAAAAACCTGTCCAAATCATCTGTGAAAAAAAAATTTCGAAAAAAGATTTCAAGAAAAATGTTCAAAAACCAAAAAACAAAAATTGTTTGGGGTACGCCAAGTTTAGAACCAACCTGTAACCGTAAAGAGCGGCCTGAGAAACATACCTCAATGGACAACAAAGTCCCTCTCAACTTACTCCACAACATAGCAAAAGAAAATTTTTTGTGCTGAGGCCGACCCTAGGACCAACTAATGCCCTAAGGAGAGGCCTCGGATCGATACTTTTATGGACAAAACAATGCACAGAAAACCTCATCGTTAGATGAATATTCTTGAAAAACCACCAACAACCGTGTAGTTACGCGAAGCGGGAGATGGGCCCGCACTAAACACCCTAATGCCCGAACCATTCAATCTTGAAGAGCGGTTTCCGTAATAATTTCGCAGAGATATAAGTCAAAAAGTTTCACCAACCTTCAAAAAATCACATTTTTGACCGTAACTTCGAAATTTTTAAGTGATTTTGTCCAAATTATATCCCGTAACCTTTTTTTATATTTCAGGAAAAAGATTTTGAAAATCGGATAAGATTTAGCCAATTTATGTATAGAGAAAACTCGTTTGGTCCTAGTAGAGACTCAGTTTTAGGGCAAAAGAACTTCTCATATGCTCCAAGCGTGACGTGAAGAGGCTCACAGACATTTTAACAGGACACGGTTCTCTAAATAAGCCTGAAATTTATTGAAAAAAGAAGCGGGGTCGAGGGGCGGCAGCCCCCGCGAAGGGGGGTCAAGGAGGTATCGCTCCCTTGCATGGTCTAAGGGGCGGAGCCCCTAGCGGGGTTTGGGGCAGAACCCCAAGCTTGTAAGGCCGCCTGCAGGGCGTATTGTAGCCCGCCGCAGGCGTGGGGGTTTAGGGGGCAGAGCCTCCTACATCATAAAAACAACATATGCAAACCATGCTTTGCGCGAAATTTGTCCGGATTCGTTTTTAAAATTTCATTACTTCTTGAAACCGGACAAAATAACCCCCCAGGGGTTATTTCGTCTGGGGTTTTTTTGTCCGGGGGTTTTTTGACGTAGAGCAAATAATCGCATTAGGGGAAAGACATGTGCAGAGGTTTATGTAACGAAGTGAGTTGAGTGTTGTAGCATGGATTAGGGAATATATCTTACCAAGCGTTAGTGGCCCGAGCTCGATCCTCCATTTACCGAAATTTAGGAAAAGTTCACACATGCCTGAAACAGTGCATCACGCTTGCTCGGCATGCGACAATTGTTTCCATAATCAAACATCTAAGTGTCCAGTTATTTCCACAATTAAACACCATGCCTTGGCATAAATGAAGATCGAAAACCATCAAGTCTATTTTCTTTTCTCCTACAATTCACTAACATTTCACATGCAAAGTCATTTTCTGATAATTCAACTACAAATACCGGATTGACATTTTACACATTCACACGTTTCGTCACTTTCAGCTGTTTTGCTATTGCTATAACAATAGCAAAACAGCTGAAACAGTGAAAAGAAAAAAATGTCTAAAATATAAGTCCGGTAATTGTATCTCCTTTATACACTTTTGCTACATATCATAGTTAAAAAAATGAATAAGCAGCTTATCACCAGTTAAACGTTAGTGAATTATAAGAAAAATGAAAATGGGTTTGACGTTTTTCGATATTTAATAACTTTTCGGACACCTCCAGATCTTTGTGAACCAATTGGATAAGTAGAAGTTATTCCACAAAATAAAAAATTCTGTGTTTTTCACAGAAGAGCAATTTTTAGCTTTTAAAAAAGTTCTTAGATTTGTTTTTTAGATTAGGATGCCTTTTTAGCTTCATCTTGCCACTGCCCAGTATTTAGATCACATGCAAACATACGTACGTGAGAATATCAGGTCTCTAAATGAATGCGCCTCATCTTCTTCTAAGGTTGCTTTTCACCGTTTTGCATATAGGAGAGTATAAGCGACTAAAAATGCCATTTCCATACATAGAGTATGCAAAAATCACCTTAGTCAAGACTTAGTGCAGTCGTTTTATCACACAATCTGAGTACTTTAATTTTAAAAATGCTTAATCCACGCGATCGTAAATTACAATTCGTCCGCTTTTCGGTGATCTGATAATAATGTAATTAATAATCAATTAGTAAAATGACTTAATCATTTCAAGCTTTAACTAAACCGCGGTCTTATCAATTTGAAATAATGCCAGAGCTGAAACCATTTTTCATTTATAATGAATGTGTCTGTCTTTCTATTGTTTAGCATGGTTTATCACTTAAATTGGTTTGGAGGTTTGGTTTCATGAAACTTCAACGATAAACTATACATATACGATGCCATTTATGTCTCACATGAAACGATAAACTTTGCTTTACAACACATTCAGAATACACGAGGACTGCTGTGGTCATAACAATTTTCTTGTAATAATATCAGAACTCTGAGAATTTTTTTATATTTATAAAATTGTTGCTCATCAGTTTGTCGGATAAAATCCAGCGAATACCTTTGTCAAGAAGTAACGAATCCAGAGGAAGTCCCAAACCCATCCCCTGCGGTCAACTTGGTAGTAAGTAAAAGTCTAAATCCATAATTTTTGTAGTCAGATCACGTGAAGGTCCGTGCGCAATCGACACGACATATCGCAACAACAACTACCCTAGCACTGAGTGATGTTGCTACAATACCAACCTTAAGTTGATGTAGACCTCGGGCATTCATTTACAGTCGCACCATTGTAAATCTTCATAGGAATATCCACTGTATAGTGAGTACAATCAAATCATCGTTTCGTTATTTACAAAGTTTTTTTTAATTACAAGACGAAACAACGATATCTTTGTCAAATTACTTCGGCGTATTAAACACTTGTATCTCGTAGCGGATGGGTACTTTCCCAAAACTGGCACTCAAATATAAATTCCAGTGTGTAAATTGCAAGACCCACATATTGAAAACCGTTGCTCTCCATGTGTGTATAAAGCATTTGCATTTTGAAGCAAGGCGAATAGCCCTAAAGTAAATACTAATGGAGATGGAACGAAACTAAATATTTCCTTAATCGTTGTGGAACAGCTTAGCTTACAACAATCCGACGTTTACTCGAACGTAGTCTAAACTAAACTCAAAGAATAATTTCTAAACATCGGACGTAACCTCGTTTTGAGAGGAACCTGTTTGATCTAGCAGTTTTTAATAAGCGAGATCTCCCCACTAGACTTCCTGAAAAAGCTCAATGAAAGCTTCATAGTTCAATAGTATATTACAGTGGACCCTGCGAAAGTAATTCATTACGCGAGGACTCAATTTTGCAATACGTTATTTTGACGAGTGTAAAGCTTGCATATCCGAGCCGAAGGCGAGGTATGCAACTTCACGAGTCAAAATATCAGTTTTCAAAGCTTGTTGCTCAAAGTAACACGAGTGAGTTTGCGAGTTCTCAAAATTGTGTCTGAAGTAATGAATTATGTAGCAGGGTCCACTGTATAATGTTTTAAACATTAAACATTAAACAACAGCTGCCATTATAGCGAGTCATGAAAATGAAGACATTTTGATTAATACGCCGAGTGACGGTTCTGACAAACTGCTAAAGGCTGTCAATGAGATCAGTGGCACGAAAAAAGATTCAATGTTTGACTTGATCCGCTTCCATCAAGATTCTCCAGAACCATTATAAGGCTCGGAACAGGTCAGGTCAACCTGTGACCTGACCTCAAAAACCTTAAATCTGAGTTGACCTGAACCTGATTTTGTAAGCTGTGACCTGACCTGATCTGACCTGAACCTGTTTTGACCTGACCTGACCTGGTTGACCCGACGAAATAAAATTTTTAATGTCAAGTTTTTCTTATCTCCATCTCCATCAACATTGTGTACTGATGTACACAGTCTACACTCAGTAATAGTGTCCACTGGATCGTCGACTGAGAACAAAGAATTAATTTTTATTAATTTTATAGTAGTATAGGAATGGCTCGTTTTGGATTGAACTGATGTGTCATCTAGTAGTGGAGCTACTTTTACGTGATTCCTTAGTTTTTCGCTAGAATATAGGCCTGCATTTCAGACTGGGCAGCCTGGTGTCGAAGAAGTGGCTATAGCAATTTTGAAAGGTGGAAAAAGTATGCAACTGTTCACTAGTTTGAACTAGGCACCAGGCTGCGTACTTGATAAATTCGGCAAAAAACAAAGTAATCACAAAAAGTAGCTCAACTACTAGATTAATGAACGATGAGTGTAAACAGCTATTTAGGTACTTTTTTGAAAATGACAAATTTTTATAAAAAAAACTATCGCTAGAAAAACATCGTTTTTACAAAGATTGCTCTTGATCGATTGAAAATCTCTATTGCACATTCTTTGGTCAAACATTCAGAATGATTGCCTTTAGAATTTTTCAAGTCAGGTCATCAGATCAGGTCAGGTCATGGATATATGAACGGTGTTCTGCACCATCTTTGTCATTCTATTGTTACCACAATGACAACACTCAGTTACTGCAGAACACCGTTCATATCAGGTCAGGTCAGGTTCAGGTTGTCGTATGCCGGTTGGTGATGGCTGCGACCACAGAGTCCTTTCCACAGCAGATGGTACTCGCGTAAATGTGTCATATAACAGATGAATAGTTCATTTCACAACACATTTATTCTTCATTTACTATAATTTACAACTGAATCACAAAATCATTCCCAAACATACGAATTCTCCCGTTTACTCAATTCCCATGTTATAGACGAGGAAAGTCTCTTTTTCTCATTCAATGAGTTTGAATATTAGCAACTCAATTGATAAGCAAATTCGCCATGGCACAATTTATGCACCTCGATATCATGCACGCGAATCACAAATATAGAACAGCATAATATGCATTTTCACAATATCATTGACATCCCGCATGTTGTTGATATGATTTCGTCATATCGGCAGAATATTGAATTGTGTTTCAATTGTGAGTACCCGACGTTGCGCGGGATACGACAACACACGCTCTCAAGATTGAGATTTATTTCCAGAAGGGAAAATGATCGACGAGTGTCCCCTCGGGGTCTCGCTGCCATAGGTCGATCATACAAATCATGCAACAGGCCGGTGCCGGGATACGACAAGGTCATTTGAAAGAAGAACCTGACCTGACCTGAATTTTTCAGGTTCAGGTCAGGTCAAACCCGACCTGTTCCGAGCCTTAAATGTTTATTGAGCATCCACCCGAAAGTTGAGCATTCCATGTATGTTTACCCCCTACGAAAATCAAGCATTACATGGAGGGTCCTTTTTACCTGACTAGTGAAAACAAAAGTTTTACCTCTAGAGATTTATCAGTTTGGGTCTGACCTTGATAAGTTCATGGAACACAAATCTAGCGATCCTTTGTTTCCTTAACCGATCATCATGTAAATCTCGGAAACCTCCCAAAAATCGTTTTCACCACGTATACATAGCTGTGGTGAAAGCGAGGTGAAAACGATTATTGGAACGAAAGCAACAAGTATGTGTGTGGTGAAAACGATTTTTGACACGAAATCTGGAACAGTCCGAGCTCCCAATGGGAAATGGGCTAGAGAATTGCTAAACATGGACAGGGGACGCATCAAGAGGATGGTGGTGGGCACTGTGGATTGAGCAAGCATCTGTCAAAATGGGATTCTCTAATGATCCCAACTGCACCTGCGGCCTCCGTGAGGAAACGGGCGTTCATATTATATGTGAATGCCCAAAGTTTTCCTCATTGAGGCTTAGGACTCTAGAAAATCATATGGTTCAACCAGACCTCACCCAACTCCTATCCGCTTTCACACACGCCGAGTGTGGTATGGGTATAAGAGGCTCAACTTGGTATTGCCGAGCCTTTCCTCGCAAGTTCATCTGCTGGCTCGTTAGGGGTCATTCATAAAGGATGTCACGTTTGCTATAAAAAATGAGTATCCATAAAAAGGTAATAACTCAGTCAGGACAGCAAATTCTGTTTATAGAACTTTGGCTACCCCCCCAAATAGGGGGGTGGGGGTTTGGGGGGGTAGCCGGAGTACTATAAACAAAATCTCTGACCAGTTAGGAGATATGGACTTTGTGGAGTTTATAGCAAGCGTGACATCCTTTATGAATGACCCCTTACGCTCCACGCCAGAGTGTGAAAGTTTTACCTCACTAGTGACAACAACAGTTTTACCTCACTACATGTAATGAATGGTTTTCATAGGGGTAAACATACATGTAATGCTCAACTTTCGGATGGGATAGCCAATAAAGTATAATTTTTTTAGAGCTGAAAGATTTTTATCTGTAAAGTAAAGGTAAACCAGAAATGTAATGGGATCTCCCAAGGATGACGAATATAGCGTTGACCTCCAAGTTAAATTACATCAATTCTTCACTCAAACAACCATTACAATAAATCGTCTGTTTTCGTTTTCATTCCGATAATAACACTTAACAATCAATTAGTAAAAATAACTTATCACTTTATGATTGGTCAAACAGACACCTTTTGCTTATCAACTATAATTTATATCAGAGCTCTATCGCCGTTTCATTTCTCATGCTCATTCCATATTTGATACGAGAGTTGCAGCTGGAAACATCACGAAACTTTTCCCTTAATTTTACGGAGTATGGATGGTCCGTGGAACACACGTCGAAGTCCAGTTTATGCAAAAAATGGCATGGTTGCTTGTAGTCAGGTAAATGAACCTTTGATTGTGCCATTCTAAATGAAAGTGTTTTGGGTATGATGTAGCCGTTGGCTGCCGAAGCTGGACTTTCAATTTTAAAGCAAGGGGGAAATGCTGCGGACGCTGCTGTGGCAGTTGCTGCGGCTCTCAACGTTACTCAACCAATGTCTACAGGTATACGTTAGCATAATGCCTATGGTAGAGAAATGATTTTGTGTTTTAAGGTCTGGGTGGAGATGCGTTTGTTCTGTTCTTCGATGCAGTGAAAAAGGAAGTTCGTGGTATCAACGGAAGGTACATACTCTGAGATTGATAGAAATTCAATAAAAAATTCATTGCTACTTTGAATGAAAAGTGGTCGATGTTCGTCAGATCATTCTATCGAAATATTCGAAAGGCAAGGATACAGTGAACTGAAGAGACCAAATTCGCTATCCCCGTTGTTCATCACAGTGCCGGGGTACGTCAATTTTTTATTATAGTAAAAGGTTTCGACATGAAGACATCTTTTGATAATTCAGAGCTGCAGCTGCTTGGGTGGACACAGTAGAACAATTCGGAAGCCAGAAGCTTACACTCAATGAAATATTAACGCCAGCAATAAATATGGCCGAGGTGGGATTTCCCGTAGCTCCAGTGTGCGCTTACTATTGGAAAGAGAGCGAAGACTTATTAAGAAACGTAGCGAATGGAAGTGAAATACTTTTGAACGGTTCAGCACCAAAGGAAGGAGAAATTATGAAAATGCCATTTTTAGCGGAAACTTTGCGTCAACTAGCCGCTCATAAGAAAAAAGGATTTTACGAAGGACGTGTGGGCGAAGCTATTGTTGATGTTGTCAGGGAGACGGGTGGAATCATGAATTTAAAAGATTTGGAAAGTCATGTCAGCACTCAAGATCAGCCGGTTCATGTGAATTACAGAGGAGTTGACGTTTACGAAATGCCCCCAAATGGACAAGGAATTACTGCGCTGCTAGCCTTAAACATTCTTGAAGGGTTCACCGTTAAAGAAATGGAGCACAACTCCCCGGAGCATTTGCATGTTGTAATAGAAAGTCTTCGTTTAGCTTTCGCTGATACGCGCTTTTATGTCGCTGATCCTGCTATTGAAAGTATTCCAGTAACTGGACTCCTTTCCAAGGAGTACGCAGCTGAAAGGAAGAAATTAATAAATTTGCAGCAGGCTATTTCGGACTTAGTAAGAATGGAATGCCAAATTATGGTTAAAGTTTGAGGATTTACTTCGTTTTGCTACAGGAACATGGACACCCACAAAATTTCAGTAATACGGTGTACTTTTGTGTCGTGGATGGACAAGGAAATGCTTGCAGTTTCATTAATTCTGTTTATCAAGGCTTTGGAACTGGAATTGTTCCTAAGGGGTGTGGATTCACTCTACAAAATCGCGGAGCTAATTTTTCACTGGATCGCAATCATATTAATAGCTTGCAACCGGGTAAAAGACCGTAAGTTAAAACTGACCTTCAAAGTCTATTCGTATAAGGATTGTCTACGCAGCTATCACACGATTATTCCTGGCATGGCTTTGAAAGATGGCGAACTGTATTGTCCTTTCGGAGTTATGGGAGGTTTCATGCAACCACAAGGCCACCTACAAGTAATTTCCAACATGATCGATTTCGGAATGAATCCCCAGGAAGGTAAAAGAGAGCAGCTGTAAAATAACACTTTCGATAAGACCTCATTTTCAGCTCTTGATGCGCCAAGAGTTCAGATTGACGGGGGAAAGGTCACAGGAAGAGTTTTACTTGAAGATGGAATATCGGAAGAAACAGCACAGATTCTTGGACAAATGGGACATAAAGAGCCAACCGTCGAGCGTGGTTGGAACAGAACTGATTTCGGAACAGGACAAATCATTGTACGTAATCCGAAAACAGGTGTTTTGTGCGCCGGTAGTGACCCAAGGAATGATGGCCATGCAATTGGTTGGTGAAAGAAGTTATAGGGGACATAAAACACTTGAACAAGGTGACACGGAGTTTAAATGACTTGCAAATGAATAAAATCATAGTTTTTTTTTAAAATAATTTGGAGGGTCGCAGGGGGAAAATTTCAAAAGTTCCCCTATACATTGTCCCAAAGGGTTTTGTATGGCGTTTTTTGAGGTTGTGGACTTCTTTTTTGGGGTGTGGGAACTGCGTCACACCCTCCGCTACCGCTGCAGGCATGATCTCATCCCGTTGGGTCCTGAAAATTCATAGAAAAAAAAAATGACATAATGGCCGCTCAGAGGTGAATAGTTGAGCCGCCGTCGATGACCTCGATGATTTTGGAATCAGGAATGGATACAGAACAACATATTATCATACCAGCGTTTCTACTAAAATTTGCACGATTGAGCCTTTTTTTCAGCTTTATCGGATAGACTATGACGTGACTGCTATAATACCATGTCTTCATACAAAGTTGAATGTGCGATGCTGACCATAGCGATGAGTGTTCTCCTTCCTATGACATGAGAGACCCCTAACATCTAACTACTGATAATGACTTACGATAGCCTGTAATAATATTCGTTATGACATGTCTTACTCGGATTCTTAACTACAGTGAACTTTGGCCAAATCTTCTTCGACGATCGAAAACTTATATTTAGGAACGGAAGCATGCAGTCTATAGACTTGTAAAGTATTTTGTGTACTTCGAGTAACTTTGTAGTACTGTTGGAAATCTTTGAAGCTCTCTGTAAACAAAAGTATGTGTGACACACAGACAGCAAAAATATATTTCGGATCTCGATGGAGTCAACAAGGTCCTCGGCTACGCCTTGGACCGTTTACTCCACCTCGTTCCGAAATATTATTTTATCTACCTTGAACAGTAATTTCGCATCTATCCGTCTAGACTATTTTCATTTATCTCGATATATCTGTTCTAGAGGTTTTTTTTTATTAAAAACAGCCATCTTACCTTAGTAAGACTCGCACGCACGGGGGCCTCCGTTTGGGCCCATTGTGCTAGCTGTGCGGTTAGTCAATAGATGTTACCTCAAATCTTCCGGTACTAGTGATGAAGTTCAGTATATGCTTTGGCTCCAAGTACTTGATCCTGTCATATTTGAAGGTGTATCCTCCTAGATGTATTCTTCTTTTTGTGATAAAGGCCGGGTAATAGCATAGGTAATGTTCGGCTGTATCTGTGTGGTGACCACACAGATCGCAGTCCGGTTCCGCTCGTTTTCCGATTGTCATAAGGTGCTTGTTAAAACCAAAATGTCCAGTTGTCACTCCAGCAAAGATTTTTAATCTTGTACGACTGATATTTAGTAGAAATTTTGTATTCTTACTGCTAATGCTAATTCTTAAACAGTTCTTTGCTTGTCGGCATTTGGGTATATTGAACCAGTAGTTAGCGAATTTCTTTGCGCGTATTATATTAGCAATACTTCTTACGTGCAAGTGTGGAGTACCCATCGATGGTTCTAGTCCTATTAGCTTATTTAGCGCTCCCCTCCTGGTTAATTCGTCTGCTTTTTCGTTGCCTGCAATTCCTTTATGCCCTGGGACCCACATTCATTTATGTGTTGACGTCAGGCTGTCGGTTTTATCCCTACACTCCAAGGTTAATGCTGATCTGAAGCAGTTTGATGCTACAGCTTTGATCCCCGCTTGATTGTCTGTGCCAATCGTTACCTCTTGTGCGCCTGGTATGGAATCGCAAATAGAGTGACAGCTTTCTATGATTGCTCTGATTTCAGCTAAGAATATGGAGGAGTATGCTCCCAGCGGTGTTGATTTCTCAATCGCTGGAATCTCACAGTATACACCCGCTCCTGCGCCTTCTTTAATTAACGAGCCGTCCGTATACAATACTGTACCGCTCGGTCTACCCTGTAGCCATTCTTCTATTGTTGGAATACTAATGTTGAACTTTCTGTCAAATTTGTAGGTTTTGGTAATTTTATCTGAGGACATACTGAGTGATGGTTCGACATTTAGTGTTGAAAATCAAATTCTAGAATGATTCGTTTCTCCTATGCTACTCTGCTGAGATAGTCTACTGAATGACCTCTGTTTCTATGAAGATGTGTAGCGGAGTCGGGTTTAGCATAACCTGCATGGCTACTGTAGCAGTCGACTTCCAGCATCCTGTTATGGCCTTACATGCCATTCGTTGGACTTTCTCGAGCTTGATTTGAACTTGTCCGTTCCTGCATATGTGGTTCCAGAGAAAAGAGGCATACGTTATTGGTCTAATAATGGTTGTATAGATCCAGAACATCACTTTGGGGGATAGTCCCCATGTTTTCCCGTACGCTTTTCTGCACTGCCACAAAGCGATAGTAGCTTTATGCAACCGCTCATCTAGGTTCCCATACCAGTACAGCCTGCTGTCAAGAATAATGCCTAAATACTTTAGACTGTAGACAAATATGATGGGAATTCCTTTTATTACCGGAATTTTAACGTCTTCATTTTTGTTTTTTCTTGTGAATAATATCATTTTCGTTTTGGTAGGGTTGATAGATAATTCGTTCCTGTCGCACCAGGCACTAACTAAGTTCAAAACTGTTTGGAGAAGATCGCAGAGGACGTTTACGAATTTACCTCTCAGTAATGTAGCTAGGTCGTCTGAGAAGCCCTCCGTTTGAAAGTTTCTGTCGTTCAAAATTGTAATTAGCTCGCTTACAGCAAGACATCACAGTAGTGGCGGTAATACTCCGCCTTGTGGGCACTGCGACTGCGACTTGTCGACGCTGCGACAATTATGCTTGATGTCCCGCAGTTTACAAATATTAGCCTGCTGTGTAAAATCCCCTGGATCCACCCATTTATTCCAGAGTCTATACCATGCTTTGTGCACGCGATTCTTACAGCCGAGTAGGTAAGGTGATTTAATGCTCCCGATACGTCCATAAGGCAACCTAAAGCAAATTCCTCCTGTGCCAGCGACAATTCTATGTTTTGGACTATATTTTGTAATGCATTTTCTGTCGATTTACCGCATTGGTATGCATGCTGTTTGGTGTGTATTTTTTTATGCCTCAATGGTCCGTCATCCATCCATCATCGATTAATTTTTCGAGGGTTTTCAACATAAAAGATGTCAAACTAATAGGTCTGTAATTTTCCGCCAGAGAGTAATTGGTTTTGCCTGGTTTTAATATGAAGATCACTCTACCATACCTCCAACTTTTTGTTATGTGTTTCAGTTTTAGAGATGCTCTAAATAGTCTTCACATTGTCTTTAGGACGTCGTGAGATGCATGCTGTAGAATGGCTGGAAATATGCTGTCTGGGTCCCGGTGATTTTAGTGGCGCGAAAGATTTTACAGCCCATTTTATTTTATCGACCGTTACAATTTTGTCTATTAAATTCTCGTTTGGAGTGCATCCATAGGAGAATAAATTCTTGTTGTGATCCTCTATACTCGTTACCATACAGCTTGGGAAATGGAAGTCTAGAGGGTGTTCTAGAAGTGTGCGCCGGTCAAAAAAAAATCGGCGGCGGGCGGCGTAAGTAATTTTTGATTTTGGTCGGCGGCGGCGGCGGCGAAAATCGGCGAAGAGGCGACTTGGCGGCGGCGGCGGCGCACGTTTTTTGTATCTTTTCGGCTGGCGGCAGCGTTTTTTTTTTTTAAATTACATTTTCAACTTTTTTCAATTTTTTAATTACAGTTTTTGTCTGAATATCGATATTAATCGCGCCGACAAAAAACGTTCGTCGGCGGCGGCGGCGATGCAGTTTTCTTACTTTCGGCGGCGGCGCAAATCGGCGCACGTCAAAAATATTTTCGGCGGCGGCGGCTCATTTTTTTGCACTTTTTCGGCTGGCGATCGGCTCGGCGTGCCCCGGCGAACACATCTAATCTGTTCTCGGTAGATAAAATATTGTATGCACCTCTTGCTAAAATTGTTATCTTGACTTGTGGGCATGACGAATCTTGCCTTCGGCTCGAAACGCCATTCCCACACGTCAAAATAACAATTTTAGCAAGAGGTACATAAATATATATTGCCGTCCTAGGACCACAAAATACTATTGTGCTAAGTGATAGTGCGTCAAAGAAGTAAATTCTAGTACTAAGTGCAAATCAAAGTGTGCGACAGTTGCAACTTAATGCAATCGTTCATACTGTCTTCGATTTTCATTTGTGCCACAGCTAACACGGTAAGTTGTACGAATATTTTCGTGAAATCAACGAATATATAAAATAATATTTAGTGACAATAAAAGGGAAATGGCCCTACCAGAGTCGTTGTTGAGGAATTATGAAAAGTTTCAGGTAAATTTTGATAGAAATGGAAATTAATGATTTGTGTGTTATGCAAGAACAACTTATTTTTATAGGCGAAAAATGGGATTCCCGTATTTTTGAAAGGAGGTCCAATGGACAAAGTTCTTTTCGGCATAACTGTGGGTGCTTGTGGCCTCGGTGTATTAGGCTTCTTACACTTTGTATACGAATTGGAAACCAGCAAGAAAAAATAAAATTTGTGAACATTTGAAGCGAAATAAAAGAAATTAGAGTTTGAGTTCATTTCAATTCTCTCAATTGTGCTCTCCTCACATGATGATGCAACACATGCAACGATCTGCGCTTTATATCAAGATTATTTTTAGATTCAAATACAAAAAATTCGCACCAGCTTTTTTTACTCAATTTAACGTTCAACGAGTTTTGCTGGCCACATGTCTCAGTTCGCCGGATTTCGTCGCTATCACATACCATACTCAACGGAATTTGACAGAAGTCATTTTTGTTTTTAGAGATTGTTTTGTGTATCTTGAATAACGAGAAATTTGTTTATTTTGATTGGGAAACCATAAATATTTATAGAAGAGGAAATACTATTTTACTCTAATAAATCAAGGAAATTTTGCGTGAGCAAGTCGTTAATTGGAGTCGTTAAGGTAAATGCATTGTTTAACGTAACTTTGCTAATCGAAGAGTAACATTGACCTTTGTTCAAGTCTTTAATTTGTCAATGAAATTCCTTTCATGAAATTAATTTTCCTGTATGTGACCGTGATTTTCCTTTTAGAAATCCTTGACGACATTACAAAGTCAAGGGTATCACTTCACAATGACAGTTTCTATTTTTAACAGGTTGCTTCATAGCAACTAATGGATTACTTATACTCTGAAACACGCCTAGGTGAACTTTCTCAAGAACTTATTTTTGTATTGATCAAGTGCTTTCGACTGTTCGCTGTCATCTAGTTTTCAAGATTCAATTCAAAAATTCCACGTCAAGTGAGTGTAAAAGGTGAAAATTTTATATGTGGAACTTCTCAGGTGGTGGAGAGAGTAAAATAAGCGCAAAGGAATTATGCCCTCCTATTCCTGAAAGTGTTACCCTGAGTGTTATTGACACCATTGTACCAGATAATTTATCGCTCAAGATGGCAGTATGTATGACGCCGATTATGTTGGATGTATGAATGCAGCAGTAACTCGATGACAGCTAGTCCCACTACCGAAACCAAGAAAACTGCCAGAAGCCATCATCATAGATGTTTGCTGGTTGGAATGGAAAAACCGCTGGAGGCCATAAACCTGAAGAGACTAAAGAAATACACAGAGGGTTACTAGGAACCCTCAGATGACCAATTCGGAATTCGAAAAGAGAGATCGACAATTGATGCTATAAATTAAGTTATAGACGCTGCCGACAAGACGAGAAAGAAAGAAACACGAGGGAACCGCTCTAGTGACGATAGACGTTAAAAACACAAGCTGGAAGAATGCTGAGCCGATGCATGATATGGGAGATCCCGACAACCTCTGCAGGATGCTGAAAAGTTATTCCGATGGACAAATGCTAACGTACGATACCGCGGAAGGAAAAAAGGTAGTAGATGTGACAGCAGGCGTACCACAGGGATCAATATGGGGACCAACGCTCAGGAATGGGATGTATGATGCAGCGCTACGGTTGATGCTGCCACGATGTGCAGCGACGAATGCTTTTGTTGACGTTACGTCAAACTTTTGGGGTGGAAGTAGTCACGATGGAGGTGTTGAAAACTGTTGAAAGTTGAATGACAACGGAAAAGCTGAAGCTGGCCCATCAGAAAACCGAGATCGTGCTAGTGAGTAATTGAAAAAAAGAATGTAACGAACATTGACTGGAACGAGATCACATCCACTTGACCTTGGAGTCATGGTGGATGACCGTATTTTCAATAGTCATGTGGATTCCACGTGTGAAAAGGTAATGAAGATTTAGATTTATCAGATTGGGTCGGTCCATTTCTGGTCCTTGAAACACAGATCTGATGATCCTTTGTTTCGTACCCCATTCGTCATGTAAATCTCCAAAACCTCCCAGTTCCTACAAGGAACCTGTCTAAAGCGGCAGGTCCCATTTTTGGTACTGTTGCAGGTTGGACCACATGACTTCCTAAGGTCCCGAGCTCAGTGAGGAGAACTTCGAGCATTCGCATATAACGTGAACGCCCGTTTCCTCACTTAGGCCGCAGGTGCAGTTGGGATCGTTGAAGATCCCCATTTTTGCCAGGTGCTTGTTCAGTCCGCAATGCCCGGTAATCGCACCCACCAACCTCTTGATACGCTTCCTGTCCATGTTTAACAGTTCTCTGGCCCATCTCCCATTGGGCACCGGGAAGAAACGTTTCTTGTGCATTCCTCCTTCATAGGTGCTCCAATAGTTAGCGAATTCCGACCTCACCAGCTCTTCATCGCTTTCACGCATGCCGAGTGTGGGATGGGTATAAGAGGTTCTGGCCCACAACTCAATGTTGATGAGCCTCTTCTCGCTAGCTCATCCGCTCTCTCGTTTCCCTCCACACCAGAGTGTCCGGGAACCCAGACCAGCGTGACCTGATTTCTCAGTCCCATCTGGTTCAGGGTTTCCTTCAGCTCTTTTATAAGCTTGGATGTCACGACAGGCGACATAAGCGCTTTGATCATCGCCTCACTGTCAGAACAGACTGTCACATTTTCTCCACATGCCTCTGCTGGGAGTGCCTCCCTCGCTCCCATCAGTGCCGCGAAAGTTTCAGCCTGAAAAACATCGGCGTATCCACCTAGGTGGTACCACCTTTCCGCCAACGGTTTCGGCTTCCGTACCTTCTGAAGTTTTTGAGCCATCACTAAAGCTCACAGTTCCTTCATCTGATAGGCAGCTTGGCCAACCTTCCAGTTTTCAGACCTGCTGGGTGTGACAGCCTCGAAACCCCTTACGAAGTCTGTCTCCGGTGTCATTCGGCAATGCAAAGACCTCGTTAGTGATAGCCTTCTTGATTTTCCCATGGCCCGAAATGAAATTTGGAGTCCAGAGATCGTTCTGAGACAGCCTATCCGCCGTAGCAAAAGCTTTCGCCTTCAATAACACATGGACCGGTGGCAGGTTAATTAACGTCTCCATAGCCGACGTAGCTGTCGATTTCATCGCTCCGGTAACACAAATGCATACCAGCCTCTGAATCTCATTCATCTCTTTCCTCGCACTCCTAATGTCGAGCCTCGGCCACCATACGACGCAGCCGTGAATCACAAAAGGTAA
Organism: Pseudolycoriella hygida; assembly: GCA_029228625.1. NCBI lineage: Eukaryota > Metazoa > Arthropoda > Insecta > Diptera > Sciaridae > Pseudolycoriella > Pseudolycoriella hygida. The sequence goes on along the minus strand of CM055403.1, from coordinate 183,719,284 downwards.
TGAAAGCAAACGCAGCGCTGACCAGTATAATGCCGAATGGGTTTGGACCGCGCAGTAGTATAAGGAGGCTTCTAGCAATTGTTACCCTATCGATATTGCGATATGGGGCACCAGCGTAGATAAAGGCTTTAGACACGAAGAGGTACCGGAGGAAGTTGAATAAAGCCCAAAGGCTGAAAAGCATACCGAAGGATCTCACTGGTGTCTTAAGCCCGTTGGAAGACAGCGAATGCCACAGAGTGAAAGAGAGTGAGTGCCGAAACACCAAGGCAGCTAGGTCGTAATTGAGAACGTAATCGAATGGATGCACACGAAACACGGTGAAGTTATTTCAACCTGACGCTGTTCTTGTCGGGTCATGGATGCTTCAGGAAGGACCTGCATAGGTGTGTATTCTTCTGCACGGCATGTGAAGAAGAAGAAGAAACTGGAGAGCACGTGATATAGGAGAGATGTGAGCTGATAGCTGCGAGCAGGTCAGATTTAAACGCCAACCAAATAATATCAGAGATGTGACGAGACGAGGAGGCGTGAAAGGTAATCGACAATGCAGTCGCGAAGATAATGAAGAAGCTCCAAAGATCATGAAGAGATGACCATCGAAAGGGACAGCTGATCTGAGAGTTGAGAGTAGGCGGTCTACGCAGCCCCTCCCCATGGACATGCTATGAGGCGGTTCCGCGGAGACGAGAGCACGATGATCAAGGAAGGAGGTTTTAGTCGGGGTTTGTCGTTGAAAGACCAGAAGAAAATGCTCAAAGGATTGGTTTTTGATTTCCAATGATTTTCTATCATTTTCTTTGATTTTCAAGGATTTTCTTTTCCAATTTCTGAGGATTGTCAACATTTTTAAACATTTTTACACGATTTTCAGGGATTTCGTTGGATCTTTAAGGATTTCCTTTGATTTCCAAGGATTTTCTTGCAGTTTAAACGATTTTTTTGAGGATTTTCTTAACAATTCATTTTCTCCTGGATGCAAAAGGATTTTCTACGTTTATTTGCCCCTCGGCAATTTTAATTTCTTTTCATTGCTTTTGCCCATATCTTCGTCAGTCTCAGTTAGCTCACACAATTAAAATTTTAGAGTTGACTTTTGTGTGTGAAACCTTACAATATTCAAAAGAGAAAACGCTCAACAACTCAGCAACAAAAGACTGAATTCCATGAATTATAACTTTTAGACGGACGATAAGGCAATCGTTGTACAACTTTTACCCAAACGGCACTTGCAATAATTCAATATGGATGATGAAGATGCTGCTGTTGAAAAACAAAAACTGGTTGCTGATGACGAAGCAGACAATGAGCCAGACGACGAACAAAATGTTTCTTCTAATGCACCGAAAACTATACAAACACCGATCTCTCCGGTATTAAGCAATAAAGTAATGACAGTGAGATAAAACGGAAGTGTTTCTTCAATAAAAGATCAATTTGCAGATATTTTCAAGTGGTGAGACCAGCAAAACACAAGACTCTAGTAATTGCTCAGTTGGGAAGGGAACGTCCGATTCGGGGCCACAGTCGACAAGGCTGATTTATCTTAATGAACGGAGGCAAGAGAAGCCAGAATTTAAACCTAAGCCAAAAAAGATGCAAAGAGGTAAGAATACGAAATCGGTCAGAATTGTATAAACCAAAAGCATAAACTAGCTAGTCAAGTCATTAATTTAAGTTTTACAGAAGTCTAAACTTTCTGAAGTTATTTTTCTTTTGTTCATTTTTGCACCGTTGTTGATAACTTCTTTTCGTTTAAAAGTTTTCGGGAATGAATTTTTCAGCCCTTCACTACAGTTTAGCCTGAGTTCGAAACAGTACAATTTCTCAACAAAAGCCACACACAAAAAATTAACAAATTAACGAAATCGCATTGTAGCAAATGCGAAAAAATGTGAAAATGTAAATGTTTGTCGAAGAAAAAGTGAGAAATTTGGCATCTTTTCACTAGAACTACCATAAATAACGCTGGAAATCCACAAGTCCGTCAGCTATCTAGTCTAGTCGGACTATTTTTATCTGAACTTTCAATTAGAGTCAGATTTTAGTCATTTCACTTAAGTTTCAGCCATTGAAAATGTGTAAAAACCAAGGTTTTGATGTAGTAAAAAATTGAGCCGGGGAGTCCTACGAAGCATTTTACAAAATACTGCTATAGCGAATATTTGTCACCCAATCATGTACTTTCGATGCCACACCGTGGATTTCTTAAACGTCTTTTCCTTCATCAACACGGAAATTCCTCATTTTGGTGTCAAGTGAAAGCATTTGGAGAATGAATTGGAAAAAAGATTTTGTGGGAATCGGGTCACAGGCTATTCAGCACTGGGACCAATGGAATGGACGAAATTGGGTTTCTAGGCCATATACGAAAACAGTTTTTCGTCATTATATGCTTAACTATGCAGATTTACTGTCCAAGGCAAAGTTGTAGAGAATCAAATTTTAGAGAAAACGTGTTTCAGGATTTTAGAGGAAAATGGCCCAACACTGAGATATGACCACTTCTAGAATTAGAAGAGTTGACCCATATCTCTAGAAATATGAGAGATAGAAAGTTGCTTCCAAGGCCAAAGCTGTAGAGAATAAAATTTTAGAGAACACGTGTCTCAGGGTTTTGGGGAAATATGGCCCAATCCTGGGATATGACCACTTCTAGAATTTTAAGGATGAGTCACAGACGTGGGCGCCGCCGACCTAGCCGCCGCCAACCTAGCCGCCGCCGACACATTTTGACCCAGCCAAGCCGCCGGTACTTTATAACCGGCTGAAAACGGCTGGGAGGAAAAAATGTTAGTTCCGCAACTTTAAAAAAATAAAAAAATAGCAAATTTTTTTAATCTTAATTCATGCGAACAACCCTTGAAATTAGGTCAGAAAAATGTCATTTTTGGCAATTTTTTTAAGTTTTGTCAACTTTTCTCTGTACAAAAAAATCAAAAAACAGTTGTAGAAGCAAATTATGAAAGCTACTAGTCTCACGAAATATTTTCTCAAAATTGGCTCATAGGACTTGTGGTGAAGATTCTCAGATTCTCAGATTCTCAGAGTATTTGTCGGGCTATTCAGCGTATTTAATAAATTCGGCAATGTTGATGGTTTAGTTTAAAGGGAAATGAAAGCCGTAAAACCATTGCTACGTTCTTGTGAAGTTAACAAATGGCCGCCTGCCCCGCCATGTTGAATTTTGTAATATACGAAGTATTTCGTTAAATACTATTTTAGGTATTTTTGTTGAAAAAGGAAGTTATTGGTTGTCTTTTAATTTTAATGTTGCCAAAATGTCCACTTTTCTTATTTTCCAAAATTCACAAAAATTTCCCAATGTTTCAAAATTGAAAAAATAGGTCACTTATGCCAAGAAGTTGAAGGGATTATTGGACAATTCATACTTCGTTCGATAGTCGTGAAATGTCGCCAAAGTCAAATCGCAAAAAAAAAAAAAAAATAAATCGCCAAGAAAAATCACCAAAATGTGAATTATCAACAAGAAAAGTCGCCTTAGCGTGTTACATCGCCGAAAAATGCAATTTCCTATTTCTGGCGATATTTTATACTTTGGCGATTTAATACACCATCAAAAAATGATGAAAGGACAAAAAAATCCAGCGAAGTAGGAACGGCAGCCTCTCCGTGTTTGGTCGGTGGCCCTCCGCTTTGCTCCGAGGCCGACGGGTTCTCGCTGCGGGAGACCGGTTCGCCTGGACTTATTGATAGTTACCTTCTCGCCAGGCAATGTCGGCTCCGGCGCCCGGCTCGCTTGTTTTAAGCCGGCTTGAGCCGCCGATGACTGCAATTTTTCGGCTAGCCGCCGCTCTCACTTTTCAATCGGCTCTCATGTCTGATGAACCATATCTCTTCAACTATGAGAGGTAGAAAGTTGCTTTCAAAGGCAAAGTTGTAGAGAATCGAATTTTTGCGAACACGTGTCTCAGGGTTCTTGGGAAATATGGCCCGATCCTTGGGATATGGCCACTTCTTAAATTTTAGGGATGACTCATATCTTTAGAACTATGGCAGTTAGAAAGTTGGTAGAAAATAAAGGTCTCAGCTGTCAAAAGACGTGCTTCGGTAGGGCCTTTGACATTACCTTGGATAATTTCTACGGATCTTTTAAATTCTTATACATGAACAGAAAAGTGAAAACCGACAATTTTCTTATTTGCATGGTAAATTCGTATGATAAATCAGAAACTTGTCGGTTTTCACTTTTCCGTTCCTGTAGTTCTAAAAGAACTTAAAACATTGCATTGATTTGTTTGCTCATTTTTATTGTTTAGATACGTTCGAGTATTTTTGCCACATCTATATACGTACGGGTCTTTGAATGTGTTTTTAAATAAAATTAAAAAAAATATTTTTCTTTCTTATTTGAACTGGTAAAGGGCCCAGGGGCAAGGGGCCCAGACTTGGACGAGATTATTCGATTCGATACTTTATTTTTTCACCCTTACCGTCCGTCTGACGTCTTTGCACTTCACCTAGCTGCATCTCACTGCACCGTACTGCACCGTACCGCACCTAGATGCACCGTACCGCACCTAGATGCACCGAACTGCACCTAGATGCACCGAACTGCACCTAGATGCACCGAACTGCACCTAGATGCACCGAACTGCACCTAGATGCACCGAACTGCACCTAGATGCACCGAACTGCACCTAGATGCACCGAACTGCACCTAGATGCACCGAACTGCACCTAGATGCACCGAACTGCACCTAGATGCACCGAACTGCACCTAGATGCACCGAACTGCACCTAGAAGAAACCGAACTGCACCTAGATGCACCAAACTGCACCTAGATGCACCAAACTGCACCTAGATGCACCGAACTGCACCTAGATGCACCGAACTGCACCTAGATGCACCGAACTGCACCTAGATGCACCGAACTGCACCTAGATGCACCGAACTGCACCTAGAAGAAACCGAACTGCACCTAGAAGAAACCGAACTGCACCTAGATGCACCGAACTGCACCTAGATGCACCGAACTGCACCTAGATGCACCGTACTGCACCTAGATGCACCGTACTGCACCTAGATGCACCGTACTGCACCTTGATGCACCGTACTGCACCTAGATGCACCTAAATGCACCTAGATGCACTTTACTGCACCTAGCTACGCCTAAATGCCCCTGCATTTTGCATATTTGGTATCTCGTCACTTAGAAGATTATTCCGCTCCTTGATCCCCTTCACGGAAGCTGCCGCTTCTGAACCCCGCCTTCGTATTTTTCTTTTTTGGGTGCATGACCTGAGGTACGTAATGTTAAATTCATAAGACTTTAAAAAAGACCAAAAATTTACGCTATTTTCACAAATTTCGTCGTTTTTAGACATTGCCGCGCTTTGAGATCTAAAATCTCCATTTCAGTTCATCGTGCTCGGAGCGGTAGCGGAGAGCGTGACGCAGTCCCCACACCCCAAAAAAAAAGTCCACAAACCCAAAAACCTCCATACAAAAACCTTTGGGACAAGACACGATGTATAGGCGAAGTTTTGAGTTTTTTCCCCTCGCCCCCCTTCCCCTCCAAATTATTTTTAAAAAAACTACGTCGCAGCAGCTTTCCAACAAGCCCTCACTCATCGAAATCAGTTGAAAATTGGCTGAGATGTGGAGGTTTGAAGATGGTACTTTTCCATACATCTTACCAAAATCCATTGTTCTCATTATTATGAAAACTTTTTTCCTGATATGTCGGTTTCTATCTATCTATGTTCTATTAATAATTTTCGATCTCGAGAACTATACAGCCGATTTTCCTGAAATTTTCAGGGAACGTCAGTCTCGGCCTAAAATGAAAAATTCATCGGCCGCTTTTCCGGGAAAACTCTGGAAAAGTCGGAAAATGTGGAAAAGTGTTCAATTTTCATGGTTTTTCAAGTAGTGCTCGGAGTTTTCGAATTTTAGCTCCGGAGTGACAATACCTAGAGAGCTGGTTTGTTCCGAGCGATTATAGAGTTTGATCAGGAGAATTTTTTGGGATCATAAGAAAATGGCTGCCGGGTGTCAAAAAGGCGCCATCTTGAAATTTTTGCTATCTTCTGAAGCCAGACAGTTGGTTTCTTCGGGAAAGTTATAGAGATTGGTGAGGAGAATTTTTTCGTTATCCTAAGAAAATGGCTGCCAACTGTCAAAGTGACGCCATCTGAATTAGAATAGCTAGAGAGTTGGTTTCTTCGGGAAAGTTCGATAGCTGACTTGGGCATCATTTTGATGAATAGAAAGCGGGGTCGCCGAGGGCCATTAGGGCCATTAGGGACTGCTTCACACTTTACCTTTTAAAAGGTTTTTGTTGGGTGTGATATGGCAAGTGTGGTATGGCTCGAAAGGCTCTATAGTCAGGCTAATCAAAAATAACTGATTCAGTTAAAATAAAGTTATATCTACATGTGTCAGTATCAGTCAAAGTTCATTTTTGGACGAAAAAATAATTATAATTGACAAAGTTGAAGAAAGATCCAATTCGGCGATTTTAGTTGTTTCATAAAACCCCGGGGAAACCCCGTGTAAGTAAAAGTAAAAGTAAGTAAAAGTTGTTTCAAGAAAAAGGTGAAATGATGTTCTGACACTTCTTTTGACTTTTGTTAGTGTTACATATGTGTTACATAACACACTTCAAGTAGTAGAATTATATTTACGTATGGTATAAAGGTGCTATCATCCACTTTGTCAATTTTTTCGTTTTTTTCAAGTAGAGATTGAATGTAAATTGTGTCCTTTACGGGCCCTTCGCACATTCTTTTGTTGAATTTAGAAATAATCGTTTTTCATTTTTTTCAGTTTTTTTTTATTTTAATTTATTTTGGTTTTGTTTTTTATTTTATTTTACACAAATTAGACGTAGAAAATACACTGCCACATTCAAGTTCGAACCTAAGTTTTGAAGCTCGATCTCTTAAACATCATTCGTTTCTATCAGAAGTACCCGATGTAAGACACATGGAACGAGCATTGTTAGGACTGCTGGACGATTTCCATTCGGGAAAACTGAAAGCCTTCGGTAAGTGGCGCATTGAATTTTCTGTTATTGTCAATACAGGTCGTGTTTCCTCTGTCCAAAGGATCTGGATGCACTATGGAGCATATGACAGACATTCGAGAGCAGCAAGAAAATTTAGCAAAATTACACTTTGATCTCGGTGCGAGTGGTGATGATCCGTTGAACAGTAACAACAATATGTTGCAATTAGTTCAAAAATTGGAAAAGCTTTCGGTTTCCATAGAAAAGTTACATTCCACGAATTCGGGTATATGAAGACTCCACACAAGACCATAAATTAATTGGATTGAAGACACAAAGGGATATATGTATAGTAACGGCATCGATTTGATGGGTTAGATATTTTTTATTTAATTCTAGGATAAAATTTTATTACTTTGTACACAAAAAATCCTTAAATAAAATTTACGATAAACGTTTATGATTTGTGTTAGTCGCGCAATTTTCATTGCTTTCAATCATGGATTTGCGCCTATTATAAAAGAAAAGATTGACGTCGAGTCGTGTTTGAGACGTGACAACAACAACACCAAGCTTTTTCAAATTCAAATTTTATACTAAAATTGACCAATTTTCACAATTTTTTATAATAATTCTGCAACGTATACAGTTAGTCAATGCAGTAAAGTAAGTGATGCTTAATAACAAAGCAATCTCAGCACGCAGAGAATTCTCATGTTTGTCACAACTGATTTTCGGGTTTAACAATGACAATTTCTTCTTCATAGTTGGCTTAAACATACTATTACAACAAAAACCTTTTTAAAGGTAGAGTGTGACGCAGTCCGTAAGTCCGCTTCCAAAATTAATGATATCGCTTGAGGTGACGCTATCGCAGATAATACGCAAAAGTTCGTTTAAATGGAACCTTGTGTTCAAAGTTTTGATTTCCTGAAAAAATTAGAGCGCTTTCTTTGAAACAAAATTACGTTTTGTTAAAAAAATTGCGTCACAAATGCCGGACCCAACGACGAAATAATTTTTCTGTACTTTCAGTTTTTGCGCTGCAAAAATTTGACTTTTGTTTCTTATTGGGTAAATTGTTTAAGGTAATTTTAAATTTTTGCGTGTAAAAACTGAAAGTATTGAAAAATTATTCCGCTGGCGGGTCCGGCATTTGTGACGCAATTTTTTTTAACAAAACGTAGTTTTGTTTCAAAGAAAGCGCTCTAATTTTTTCAGGAAATCAAAACTTTGAACACAAGTTTCCATTCAAACAAACTTCTGCGTTTTATCTGCGATAGCGTCACCTCAAGCGATATCAATAATTTTGGAAGCGGACTTACGGACTGCGTCATACTCTACCTTTACAAAGGTTTTTGTTGTGATATCAGTCGTTTTCGAAGTTTTCAGTTGTTAAAAAAATTTCTATTTTTTGAAAAAAATTTTCTCAAAAAAGAAAATTTTTTTAGAAAAAAAATTTCTTCTCCGAAAATGTGTAAAAAAGAAAATTTCTCTGAAAAAAATTTTTCTCTCCGAAAAATTTTTTTCCGAAAAATTTTTCTTCCGAAAAAAATTTTCTCAGAAAAAATTTTCTCGCAAAAAATTTTCTCTGAAAAAATTTTTGCTCAAAAAAAAAATTTCTCCAAAAAAATTTTATAGCTAAAAAGTTTTTTCGCCAAAAATTTGTTCTCCGATCTATCAAAGAAGCCAACTCTCTAGCTAGTTTCACTCCAGAGCTAAATTCGAAAACCCTCCGAGCATACCGAAAAACCCTCAAATTGGACCACTTTGTCCCATGCCACGGTGTTGCAGAATTTTGTTGGAAAGCGCATTGAAATTTTTCATTTGGGGCCGAGACTGACGTTCCCTGAAAAATTTTAAGGAAAGCGCTCGGGTGGTTCTCGAGAAAAAAAAGTAGATAGATAGATAGATCGTTGACACACCACACAGGAATAAAATTGTTATTAATTACAAAGGTAATTTGACCACTTTTCTTTAGGAATTGGTCATCTTTGATTGGCGATATCTCAGCCAATTTTCAACCGATTTTGATGATTGAGGGCTTGTTTGAAAGCTGCTGCGACGTAGTTTTTTTTAAAAATAATTTGGAGGGGAAGGGGGGCGAGGGGAAAAAACTCAAAACTTCGCCTATACATCGTGTCTTGTCCCAAAGGTTTTTGTATGGAGGTTTTTGGGTTTGTGGACTTTTTTTTTGGGGTGTGGGGACTGCGTCACGCCCTCCGCTACCGCTCCGAGCATGATGCTTGCAGAAACCGTGCAATTTCGGATCATATTATGTTGTTGCCCAATTAAAGAAATTCTTCCGCGGAAAGTCGTTCGGGCATTGAACAAAAGAAGGTTTTGAAAGCCTTCATTGTTCTTTGTCCGAACGAATTTCCGCGGAAGAATTTGGTTAATTGGGTTTGTGGTAAACATGAGACATGTTTGTTTTGATCAAAAATTTTCATCCAGATTTGTCTCGACTTTAGGAATTTTTTATTTCTTTTATCGAACTTACACGTTTTTTTCGGTCACCCATCCAAGTAGTAACCGCGCCGAATGGTGCTTAACTTTTGAATGGGTCTATCATCGCCAAATTAGAGGCTTACCTCGCTTCCAAGGGATTAGGGTAAGTCCATCGGTACGCTTTCCGTCAGAACGATTACAGCCGGTTGGTTCTCTACGTTTACGTGCAGGTATGCCACATGTCACCAGCTTTTGATTAAGTCGTTGATGGATTCGTGTCTGGCTTTCCTCTCAGCGCTCTTTTTGCAGACGTCCAAAACGGTCCTCAGTTTGTCCACATTGGCAAGAATGTGGGTGACAAATCGGTAATCCAAGACGAAAGCCAACTGCGATTCCTAACGATTGATCGTTGAATAGCGTTCCTAGTGAGGGGTAAGGGAGAGCGCTGGATTCTTTCCCTCCATTTGCCAAAATTCGAGCTCGTTCGGCGACATTTGATTCCGATAATAATATTCCGTGATGAACGGTCTTGCACATTTCGTTGTCCCACAGCCGCTGGTGGATTGCTTCGTCTTCGCTGGGAGCTGCAGCTTTTGTGATTCCTTACCAGGACGTGAAAGCTTCTAATGAAATGATTTTCGTCGACTGGACATAAGCTGGCACGATTTCTTGCACCAATTCATGGGTTGAGTGAAATGAGCCCAAAAAACTGGAAAAACAAAGGTTGGTTGTGCTTCTTAAGCCCAGTCCGGCAAACCTAACGGACAGTGTAGATTCTTTCCATGCTTGATCGTCCATTTTACAATTCGCGATTTGTTCCATCGCCTCTCTAAGCTGGTGGTATTCTTCGAGTTCACTCATTGCTCTCCAGCAGGGTGTGTTTCGTACATGAGTTTGGGAATAGACGTGGAATGACGCAGCAAAAAAAAGTCTTGGTGTGATTTTAGCATTGTCAGTCGATTCACCAGTTGAACGAAATCATCTTTCTTGGAACGGCAATTCCAAGGCAATTCCATTGTCTGTAAGCGGCGCTCCAAGCAACGAAATGTCGATGTCTCTGACAATAATTCCGGCTGCCAGGTTTGAAAACGCGTCGATGACTCCCTGCCTCACTAGATCATCATTTGTGCCCAGTACCATTAGCTCGGACTTGGAGAAATTTAAATGTAGACCAAGTTTTATGCGCCGTTTGAACTGTTCTTACTAGGTGAACTATACTATAGTTGCGGCAATCATGTTATGTAGATTGTCTGTCCCCATGACTGTGAAATTTCTGAGCCTCGAAATTTCATCATCGTCGGTTCTTCTATGTATGGTTGCGCAGTATGAAGCGGCAATTCGTTACTTTTTTCGTTGAGCGGTGTGTTCGGATTAAGCAGTTCCTTAAAGTACTCACCCCATCTCGCAATGCACTTTTCCTCATCTTTTTGATCTGATCTGTCGATCAACACGTTCCTATCTTGCATCCGATTTTTGTTTTAGAACAAATTTCGAGCGAAAGACTCTCAAACAGAGATCGATATTCTCTTCTGAATTCAGATGAACATTAAGTTAGCACAAAAGTTTTCCTAAAATTGTTTCTTTCCCGCTAAATTTTGTTTGGGCCGCTATCAATATTAGATACCGCTAATATTATGCATTACGCATTCGTATGGGAAAAATTTTAATTTTGGGATTTCTCTAGTCCAACGGAATTTTAGGAATTCTCTAGTCCAGCGGAATTTTGGGAAAACTTTTGATTTTGGAATTTTGTGAAATCTTGGGAAATCTTTTAATCCCAAAATTAAAATTTTTTCCAAGATCCACTGGACTGTAGATATCCCAAAATTAAAAGTTTTCCCAGAATTCGCTGGACTCATAGAAATCCCACAATCAAAAGTTTTCCCAAAATTTCGCTGCCCTAGAGATAAGGAATGCAATTACCTCACGTTTTTTAAAAACCGGTAAACGGTTATATCGCAAGTTTTGAGTAAATTTGCCGGCAAATTACCGATAATTCACATTACATAATATCGGTCGATATATTCAATTTTTAATAATAAAACCTACAACGAATCTGCGACAAAAGTTCAACACTCATTTTGAAAAAGAATGATTCAGGATTTACACAAATCGTCCTCATATATCAGGTTTAGTTACCAGTTACCATGAAAGCTTGTGTCATGTCAGCTCCAATTTTATGCGGGAGTACCACGCAATTTCCATTATGTATGTCATTGTTTCAATAGCTCTTCTCTACTATTTTTAAGCTTCAATTTGTTCCACTAAAACGTCCAAATAGGATGACGCATTTTTTTCAACCTACCTACACACCCTGTCACCATTTGTCCGCCTCGAATGAATGCACCAACCCATGTAGGACGTCCACGTTTAAGGAGCAACGAATTTCATACAAAGACGAGATTAACCGAGTTACAAGCCTCTCCGCTATCAACACTCACCAAACTTAATTCTTCAATTTAATTGGTCTACCTTATCCTTAAATTATACCTTCCTTTTCAGTATTTTATTTGAAGAGAGAGAGCGAAGAAAGAGAGAGAGAGCTGTTCTTTATGAATTTTCATGACACAATTGGACGCGATTTGTTTAATTTGCAAAAAATGTAATCTTGACTAACTTACAAGGATTGCTAATATTCTACTGTAGAAACCGGCAAACAAAAAAAATTATTTACCGGTAATTGGTAATCATCATGGTCGGTTTTACCGGTATTTATTTACCGGTTGCATTCCCTAACTAGGGAATTCCCAAAATTCCGTTGGACTAGAGAATTCCCAAAATTCCGTTGGGCTAGAGGATTCCCAAAATTCCGTTGGGCTAGAGGATTCCCAAAATTCCCTTGGACTACAGAATTCCCAAAATTCCGTTGGGCTAGAGATTTCCCAAAATTCCCTTGGACTACAGAATTCCCAAAATTCCGTTGGACGAGAGAATTCCCAAAATTCCCTTAGACTACATAATTCCTAAAATTCCGTTGGACAAGAGAATTCCCAAAATTCCGTTGGACTAGAGAGTTCCCAAAATTCCGTTGGACTAGAGAATTCCCAAAATTCCGTTGGACTAGAGAATTCCCAAAATTCCCTTGGACTACAGAATTCCCAAAATTCCGTTGGGCTAGAGAATTCCCAAAATTCCCTTGTACTACAGAATTCCCAAAATTCCCTTGGACTGCACAATTCCCAAAATTCCGTTGGACTAGAGAATTCCCAAAATTCCGTTGGGCTAGAGAATTCCCAAAATTCCCTTGGACTAGAGAATTCCGTTGGACTAGAGAGTTCCCAAAATTCCGTTGGACTAGAGAATTCCCAAAATTCCGTTGGACTAGAGAATTCCCAAAATTCCCTTGGACTAGAGAATTCCCAAAATTCCGTTGGGCTAGAGGATTCGCAAAATTCCGTTGGGCTAGAGGATTCCCAAAATTCCCTTGGACTACAGAATTCCCAAAATTCCGTTGGGCTAGAGATTTCCCAAAATTCCCTTGGACTACAGAATTCCCAAAATTCCGTTGGACGAGAGAATTCCCAAAATTCCCTTAGACTACATAATTCCTAAAATTCCGTTGGACTAGAGAATTCCCAAAATTCCGTTGGACTAGAGAATTCCCAAAATTCCCTTGGACTACAGAATTCCCAAAATTCCGTTGGGCTAGAGAATTCCCAAAATTCCCTTGTACTACAGAATTCCCAAAATTCCCTTGGACTGCAGAATTCCCAAAATTCCGTTGGGCTAAAGAATTCCCAAAATTCCCTTGGACTAGAGAATTCCGTTGGACTAGAGAGTTCCCAAAATTTCGTTGGACTAGAGAATTCCCAAAATTCCGTTGGACTAGAGAATTCCCAAAATTCCCTTGGACTAGAGAATTCCCAAAATTCCGTTGGGCTAGAGGATTCCCAAAATTCCGTTGGGCTAGAGGATTCCCAAAATTCCCTTGGACTACAGAATTCCCAAAATTCCGTTGGGCTGGAGATTTCCCAAAACTCCGTTGGACTAGAGAATTCTCAAAATTCCGTTGGACTAGAGAATTCCCAAAATTCCGTTGGACTAGAGAATTCCCAAAATTCCGTTGGGCTAGAGAATTCCCAAAATTCCCTCGGACTACAGAATTCCCAAAATTCCGTTGGACTAGAGAATTCCCAAAATTCCCTTGGATTACAGAATTCCCAAAATTCCGTTGGGCTAGAGAATTCCCAAAATTCCCTTGTACTACAGAATTCCCAAAATTCCCTTGGACTGCAGAATTCCCAAAATTCCGTTGGACTAGAGAATTCCCAAAATTCCGTTGGGCTAGAGAATTCCCAAAATTCCCTTGGACTATAGAATTCTCAAAATTCCGTTGGACTAGAGAATTCCCAAAATTCCCTTGGACTACAGAATTCCCAAAACTCCGTTGGACTAGAGAATTCTCAAAATTCCGTTGGGCTAGAGAATTCCCAAAATTCCCTCGGACAAAATTCCGTTGGACTAGAGAGTTCCCAAAATTCCCTTGTACTACAGAATTCCCAAAACTTCGTTGGACTAGAGAGTTCTCAAAATTCCGTTGGACTAGAGAATTTCCAAAATTCCGTTGGGCTAGAGAATTCCCAAAATTCCCTCGGACTACAGAATTCCCAAAATTCCGTTGGACTAGAGAATTCTCAAAATTCCGTTGGACTAGAGAATTCCCAAAATTCCGTTGGACTAGAGAATTCCCAAAATTCCGTTGGGCTAGAGAATTTCCAAAATTCCCTCGGACTACAGAATTCCCAAAATTCCGTTGGACTAGAGAGTTCCCAAAATTCCCTTGGACTACAGAATTCCCAAAACTCCGTTGGACTAGAGAATTCTCAAAATTCCGTTGGACTAGAGAATTCCCAAAATTCCGTTGGACTAGAGAATTCCCAAAATTCCCTTGGACTACAGAATTCCCAAAATTCCGTTGGACTAGAGAGTTTCAAAATTCCCTTGGATTACAGAATTCCCAAAACTTCGTTGGACTAGAGAGTTCTCAAAATTCCGTTGGACTAGAAAATTTCCAAAATTCCATTGGGCTAGAGAATTCCCAAAATTCCCTTGTACTACAGAATTCCCAAAATTCCCTTGGACTGCAGAATTCCAAAAATTCCGTTGGACTAGAGAATTCCCAAAATTCCGTTGGGCTAGAGAATTCCCAAAATTCGCTTGGACTAGAGAATTCCGTTGGACTAGAGAGTTCCCAAAATTTCGTTGGACTAGAGAATTCCCAAAATTCCGTTGGACTAGAGAATTCCCAAAATTCCCTTGGACTAGAGAATTCCCAAAATTCCGTTGGGCTAGAGGATTCCCAAAATTCCGTTGGGCTAGAGGATTCCCAAAATTCCCTTGGACTACAGAATTCCCAAAATTCCGTTGGGCTAGAGATTTCCCAAAACTCCGTTGGACTAGAGAATTCTCAAAATTCCGTTGGACTAGAGAATTCCCAAAATTCCGTTGGACTAGAGAATTCCCAAAATTCCGTTGGGCTAGAGAATTCCCAAAATTCCCTCGGACTACAGAATTCCCAAAATTCCGTTGGACTAGAGAATTCCCAAAATTCCCTTGGATTACAGAATTCCCAAAATTCCGTTGGGCTAGAGAATTCCCAAAATTCCCTTGTACTACAGAATTCCCAAAATTCCCTTGGACTGCAGAATTCCCAAAATTCCGTTGGACTAGAGAATTCCCAAAATTCCGTTGGGCTAGAGAATTCCCAAAATTCCCTTGGACTATAGAATTCTCAAAATTCCGTTGGACTAGAGAATTCCCAAAATTCCCTTGTACTACAGAATTCCCAAAACTCCGTTGGACTAGAGAATTCTCAAAATTCCGTTGGACTAGAGAATTCCCAAAATTCCGTTGGGCTAGAGAATTCCCAAAATTCCCTCGGACAAAATTCCGTTGGACTAGAGAGTTCCCAAAATTCCCTTGGACTACAGAATTCCCAAAACTCCGTTGGACTAGAGAATTCTCAAAATTCCGTTGGACTAGAGAATTCCCAAAATTCCGTTGGACTAGAGAATTCCCAAAATTCCCTTGGACTACAGAATTCCCAAAATTCCGTTGGGCTAGAGAATTCCCAAAATTCCCTTGTACTACAGAATTCCCAAAACTTCGTTGGACTAGAGAGTTCTCAAAATTCCGTTGGACTAGAGAATTCCCAAAATTCCGTTGGACTAGAGAATTCTCAAAATTCCGTTGGACTAGAGAATTCCCAAAATTCCTTTGGGCTAGAGAATTCCCAAATTAAAATTTTCCCCATACGAATGCGTAGTGAGCATGTGGTCGTTTTAGCGGATAATGTTAGCGGAAACAATTTTGGGAAATCTTTTGTGCTAACTTAACATTCATGAATTCAGTATTGTTTTGGTAACCGATATGTTCCTGACATCAGTACGACCCAGCTAAGCTCGGGTCCCAGTACTTCTGAAATCATTACGACCCGGACAAAGCTGGTGTCGCATATATTGGCAGAAACGTCTTTCGTCACAGATTATGTGAAAAAAACACAAAGTCAATAAAGGAACAAGAGCTTTCACTTTCAATCCATCGAAAAGGTCATTTTTTCAGTTCGTGCAATAAAAAGTTGTTCTTTGGAATAATCATTTGTATAACTAATTTATAATTAAACACACCTGATACTTTCGCAGCGTTCCATTTCAAATCACTGCACGCCTGCTATCGGTTGTAAAATGTTTTATGATTTACAATTAGTCATC
The DNA here is from genome assembly GCA_029228625.1 of Pseudolycoriella hygida. NCBI lineage: Eukaryota > Metazoa > Arthropoda > Insecta > Diptera > Sciaridae > Pseudolycoriella > Pseudolycoriella hygida. The sequence goes on along the minus strand of CM055403.1, from coordinate 183,703,152 downwards.
TAAGAAGAAGGAGCAATTTAACAATAACATTCGTCACTTTTTACGATAAAGATTATTTTTGCTCGTTCATATCTCATTTACATTCCAAACCTCTTTTTTCTTCTTGTTAAGTCGATCTGAGACACAACCTTAGCTTTTTCGTTGAAATGAAATCGGTTTAATTTTGATGACTAATCGCGGTTCATTTTCAATCAAAGGTAATAATATGTACGTCCGCAGGTATAATAATATGTACGTGAACACAAAAACTGACCACTGGCTTGATGTAAAAAAAAGTTGTTTTATTTCGATTGAAATACACACATGCATTCAATTTGTACATTTACGTGCCTTAAAATTACTTACGCAACGAAAATTTCAGTCTCCAAAAGTATGTTAAGATCTTACTTACGGGGTGGAACTTACTACTAATATTTAGTAAATTTTGTTTAATTCCTGCGTAACTTCGAAATAATGTTTTGGATATTTCAATGTATTTGTAAACAACAGCAACGATTCTTACGAGTCATTCTTAATTTCCGTTTAAATAAACTGTTGACTATTTTGGATTTGGTAGAAATACAGTATAAGAGAGGCCAAGGAATCGAAAAATCTTGAAAAAAAAATTCTTACGTTTGAAATGGCTGTTTCGATGAAAACTAACAATTACACTATTTTGCGCCACATTTTTTATTCTAAGGGCGCACTCAATAAACTACTTCCAAAACTTATGACCGGACGTAACATTGATTTTAATCTAAAAAATTCTCATTCGAGCATCGAATTGAACACCATGTAGACGGAATATATTTGTTTAGTCTGCGATTTTTTTTTTAAATAATTAATTCTATAAAAAAAGCGCACCTCAATTATTACCCTAGCAATTGAATTCAATCGTTACTCTTACTCGGCGTCGTCGATCGTGAACTGTAATTTCCCATTTTTTCAAACTCCGTGGAACGTGTCGGTGTTCCAGAGCTAGTGGAACCAGCATCCATTATATCGTACATACGTTCGTGTTTACAAACAATCGGATAGCATAAAATGCCGTAATATCCACCCATACCCAACAGAATCACCAATAAAATTAACACTATAATACCCCATGCTGACAAGCCACTTCCCGCATATTTTGACTTCTGATTGCTTTGTAGACCATTGTCACTCGTCGACCGAAGATTCTGTCCACCACCATTGTGAGATGTGTATTTATTGTCTTCTTTGGATATTTGTTTAGTCAGTTCTCTTCCGAATATCCCACACTGCACTTCATTTAACGCTGGATTCATGAAAAGTAACAAAAGTAAACAATGAACCTCTAATGTTTACATAAAGTTACATAGTTTAAAGAGTGCACAAAAATAGTTCTCTCACACTCTGTTATTTGCTTATAAAATGTTGTAAAAGAACAACTTGTTATTTCAGCCTTTTACTGCACTTCTTGACTAAAACCGCTTACCGATTAGCAAAATTAGTATTCCGTAGGCAAGTTTGTTCATGTTGAGCAACAATTTAGCAATTTAAATGCAACAGATTTACGTTTACAAGTGAAAAAAGTATATAGAAAGAAACCACTTTTATTACAGCGCTCTACACAAATAAAAGAGGTCTGTTGCACCAGTCACTTCTTAATGGAATAGAGTTGATGTTGAGAATGTTGAAGATGAACACTCAACAAATATGGAAAAGAACCAGCCTGTGTCGTCATTGAGTTGGATCGCATATTGTTGAATAAGTGCAGCACATACTTCGGCGGTAGTTTTTGAAATGTTAACCACATGAACTTGCAGAGTACAAAGTACAATTATTATGAGTGTGTGAGTCAAACGGAATTTACCGAAGGTAAACACCGAAAACTCCCATCAAGGTGTAATGAAAGGCTTAATAGAAAAAGAGGAAGAGATAATTTTAGAAGATGGGCTCAGCGCGAGAACGTGGTAGTCGTTTGAACCGTCGAGAATCATTTAAGAAAGCTGTTTGTTAGCTCCAAGCGCCTCAAGCTCGGATTAGAGATGAGCGGGTTACCCGAAACATCGAAAAACCCGACCCGAACCCGAATTTTTTTTTCGGGTTCATGGGTTTCGGGTTTCGAAAATTTTAATCGGGTCGGGTTCGGTCCGGGCCGGGTTTGGAAACAGTTCGGGTTTCGAAAAACTTTATCGGGTCGGGTTCGGTCCGGGTCGGGTGGTTGTATCATTTTATTCGGGTCCCGATCCTTTATTGACTTTTTATATTTTACAAATCTCGTCTAAATTTTATCATCTTACATTACACGAATTTCGTTTTAGTCTAAGGTCCGTGAAGAATGCAGACGTCGGGCCTTGAAATAATTTTTGTTTCGAAGTAATTTGGGTTGTGAGTTTCGAAAAACTTGAGTGTCTGGTTTGGTCCGGGTCGGATTTTGAAACAATTCGGGTTTCGGGTTTCGAAAAATTTAATCGGGTCGGGCTCGGTCCGATTCGAGTTTAGAAACAGTTCGGATTTCGGGTTTCGAAAAATTTTATCGGGTCGGGTTCGGTCCGGGTCAGGTTTCGGAAAATGGTCGACCCGCTCACCTCTAGCTCAGATCTTCGAGAAATATGATCGTAAAATTGGAGTAACAAACGATCTGATTCATTTCGACATAACAGATTTAAGAATGTGTTGTTGAGGTAGCTGATTTGGGAGTGTAACTCTGCATTAAGTCGATTGGAGGGGAGGAAAATATTACAGTACAGTCGAACGTTACTTCACGTAACCACTTCTTCAAACCTTTCAAAATAACCTACTGACGTTACCCAGTATTTCCAGCACGAGTTCGATAGCAGGGACGTCGACTCAGCATACGACGAGTTTTTCGTACAGACAATAGGATAGGATAAATGGGCAGATTCCTTGAAAGAATCTAGCACCTAGGCCTCAATTGGGCCTGTTGTGCGCACCCACAGTTAAGACCTCAGTGAGGCTGTATTTTTAAGTATTAAGTGATCGATGAGCAGGTGTTCAAAAAATTGAGGATGTGCTTGGGATGAATGCTCCAAATAGAGCCGTAGCCCAGTCGATAGGCACCTAGATATTTTGCTCTTGATTTCGCCAAGGCTGGACAGTGGCAGAGAAAGTGTTCGGCTGTTTCGATCTCTCCGCATTTACTACAGTAAGGATTGTGCACAGGCTTCAAGGTGAACAAATGTTTGTTCAGTGAGCAATGGCCTGTTAGTATATCGGTTAGCCTCTTAATATTTCTTCTGGTTTGAGACAAGAAGTATTTCGTATGCTTCTCGTTTATCGATAAGCAGTTTTTGGCTTGTCGAGCCGAGTTCAACAGTCGCCAGTGATTCGCAAACAATTCGCTTTTCCACATATCAATGATGGCTCAACTCTTGCAGTTTTGTTTTGAATACTTTCTTTGTAGCATTATCCGATATTGGGGCACCGAGCAGGGTCAATTCGTTTACTACACAGATTCCCGGTGATAGTTCTTGGAACCTGGTGACTATGTGTTGATCTACTTCCGAGCATAAGAAAATCTCGCATTTGTCCGGATTTATTCGCAGTCCCACCTTTCCGCACTCTTCTATGAAATTAAATGTTATCACTACGTCGTGCAATACTAGGAACATAATGACTTCTTTTCGACGTGCAATGTGCAATTACCGGAATCTATTCAAATTGTTATTTTAGCTTGGAGATGGGAGGTTTCGTTCAGAATAACAAACGGCTAGCACATTCAAGAACACATGACCAATGTCCTTCTTAACGCGACGGTTAACTAGTTTTTGTCTTTCAAAAAGTAGGGAAGTGAAAATTAGAGGGAGTGGAATGTAGGGACAATCATGTGTTCGAACAGAATCGGCTCTTTAAATAATTTAAAAATTTTGTTTATTTTTAAACGACTGCATCATCGCGATGAAATCAATATTGATTTTGGATTTGAATTTGAATGAAAATGGATAGTGACGACATACTTTTTTTTTGTGAAACCTCTTGACTGCACTAACAAGATTTCGCGGTTCGTAAAATGGAACACTATAAATGAACGTTGCGTTTGGACAATTTCTTTATATAATTTTCGTACTACCAGCAGCGATTTCTTCGGAAGAATAAGTTGTGAAAATATAAGAACATTTAGAGTCGAAAAATGGTCGTGAACTTCAAAGTTTTTAAGAAGAGCTCGCCAAACGGAAAGATTACCTTGTACGTTGGAAAGAGGGATTACGTTGATCACATATCCGCTGTTGAACCGATTGGTAGACTTTTTTTGTCTTTCAATTAAATTTTCGATGGGATGAATTGTGGTAATTTTAGATGGAGTGTTAGTTCTCGATGATGAATACTCTCGGGAGAATCGAAAAATATTCGGACAAGTTGTTTGTAGCTTCCGTTATGGACGTGAGGAGGATGAAGTCATGGGATTGAATTTTCAAAAGGAGTTGTACTTGGCGTCAGAGCAATTGTTTCCTGTAGCTGAAAAGCGGGATTTCACTCCATCCAAATTACAGGAACGTTTGGTAAAGAAGTTGGGAGGCAACGCAATTCCATTTACTTTTAATCTTCAACCCAGTGCTCCAGCTTCTGTAACCTTGCAGCAAGGTCGGGATGAAGCTGGTGAACCTTGTGGTGTGCAATATTTCGTTAAGGTCAGTGGAATAAACTTAGCTGCAACTGAGAGGAGTGACTAAAACAATTTCGACAGATTTTTGCTGGAGAATCGGAAACTGATCGCACGCATCGTCGAAGTACTGTGACACTAGGTATTCGAAAGGTGCAATTTGCTCCATCGAAAACGGGTGCTCAACCCTGCACCATTGTTCGCAAGGATTTTATGTTGAGCCCTGGCGAGTTGGAATTGGAAGTAACTTTGGACAAACAGCTGTACTTCCATGGTGAAAAGATTGCGGTCAACTGCTGCATAAGAAACAACTCTAACAAGGTTCACTTAAAAAATAATTTCCAAAACGCTATCGACACGGGAAGATCTTTTGAATTTTATTCTATTTACGATCATTTTCCTCGTAGGTTGTGAAAAAAATCAAAGCCATGGTGCAGCAAGGAGTGGACGTGGTTCTCTTCCAAAACGGGCAATATCGTAATACGGTCGCTTCAATGGAGACAACTGAAGGATGTCCAATTCAACCCGGCTCAAGCGTTCAAAAAGTTATGTACCTAACTCCTCTTTTGTCATCAAATAAAGATCGCAAAGGAATCGCTTTGGATGGACAAGTAAAGAAGGAAGACACCAACTTGGCATCAACAACTTTGTAAGATTTTTTTTTTAAATTTTGGACAATGTTTTGGTTCTAATGAAATGATTCTAAAAAGACTCGCTTCCCCTGAACAAAGAGATGCTTTCGGAATCATTGTCTCGTATGCCATCAAAGTGAAACTATTTTTGGGTGCACTTGGAGGTAAGGAAACCATCACTTCCTGAATTGTAACCTTTTTTCATACGTTACAATATTCTTAGGAGAATTAGCTGCTGAGCTTCCGTTTGTTCTCATGCATCCGAAGGTTAATATTTTTTCGATTGAATAGACCCTTTTAGTCCGGTCAACATTTTTGAATTTTAATTGAAATTTGAATAATTTGACACAAGATGGCACTGATTTTTCGTATATACCGTACGAAATTACGCATACATCGTACGAAATTCGATTCTAACGCAAGAAAAAATTCAAAAATGAACCGAACTAAAAGCGTTTATTAAGCTACGAAAAATTGAATAAATTAAATGTCTTTGACATTACAGCCTGGCACAAAGCCAAAAGTCATTCATGCCGATAGTCAAGCCGATGTTGAATGCTTCCGTCAGGATACCATAGATCAGGATTCAGTTGACTGCTACTAAACCACTGGCTAATGCACTACACACCCGGTCCAAACATGAAAATTATGTCCTAATTACATAGAAATGATAACAGAGGGCGTTGCTTCCTACCAGCCTTATGATGAAAACGACGTCCTCATATCATTTCCTTGCGTAACGGCTTAGCTATTTTGTGATAATATGGAGATATTTAAGCTTCTGTTATTGGTCGTAAAGTTTTTATTAATCAAAGTTGTCTTTATTAAAACATATTATTGAGCTAAATGTTTAAAATGTAATAAAAAATTTAAATGCCTGCAAGTTTAGTTCATTCACGTCTTCTAAAGGAACTTCTAAGTCTAAACAGGTGCTGGGACAAATCGTAGGGGTCGGACTCGGATTTTTATTTTCATTGCCTAAAACAATTGTCCTTAATTTGTCCTTTGCGTCCGAACTTCTAAAAAATTTTTTCCTAACCCCAGGCACCCGCCACGGGTGTGTACTAAAACAACAAAAAGCTCAAAACCGTTATTTTCCATAATACATTTTACATTTAAAATCTGATGCTACTAAAAATTTGTCCTCAATTTGTCCTCAGTTCCTGACCACTTGTTTTTAGTGTAGTGACACTTTTTTAGAACAAACTCGTTTTACTAAAAAAATTTTGGATGCCAATTTTTAATTTACTGGAACTAAAAAATTGTCCTCAATTTGTCCTAACCGATGGTACTTTTACTTTTGAGATACATAGATTGTAAATATCAAATTCGCATTTTGTACTAAAACTAAAACGCTCAAAAATGCGTAAACCACCAAGCCCTCCGATTCTTTACAATTCACCTATACAAAAAGATTGTCCTCAATTTGTTCTTTCCAATAGTTCTTTCACTTTGAAGGTACATCGTCTGTAGATATCAAAATCATTTTTAGTACTAAAAGGTCAAAAAGCTCAAAAATGATAAAATCACCAAACCCTCTACTTTTTCGCAATTCAACGATACAAAAAATTTGTTCTCAATTTGTCCTAACCTACAATAATTTCTATTTTTCGACTTTGAGCCTCTGTAGTGAACTCAATTTACAGGGCCCTTGTATGGTGTGCCAATAAATGTGCACCGTATTGGGTGAAATTTAAAATGTAGACAGAAAATGAGACTTCATTAGACTGATGTTTCAGGATTTTTCGATTTTGAGACTCTCGAGTGAACTAGGTCCCTACTCTGGAGTTATTCGCATCAGAAAAATGTCCTCATTTTGTCCTTCTTGAACAATCAACAATTATAAGGAACTTTGTTACATATTTTACTGAAGGACAATTTCCAGTACTACTCTGCGATTATGATTCGCAACAGAAAAATGTCCTCATTTTGTCGTTTTCGAATAATCAACAATTGTAAGAAAAAAAAAATGGTCGCCGACGGGATTTGAACCGGCGACGCTAGGGAACTTTGTTACATATTTTACTGAAGGACAATTTCCAGTACTACTCTGGAATTATGATTCGCAACAGAAAAATGTCCCCATTTGGTCCTTTTCGAATAATCAAAAATTGTAAGAAAAAAAATGGTCGCCGACGGGATTTGAACCGGCGACGCTAGGGAAGTTTGTTACATATTTCAGTGAAGGACAATTTCCAGTATTACTCTGGAATTATGATTCGCAACAGAAAAATGTCCTCATTTTGTCCTTTTCGAATAATCAACAATTGTAAGAAAAAAAATGGTCGCCGACGGGATTTGAACCGGCGACGCTAAGGAACTTTGTTACATATTTCAATGAAGGACAATTTCCAGTACTACTCTGGAATTATGATTCGCAACAGAAAAATGTCCTCATTTTGTCCTTTTCGAATAATCAACAATTGTAAGAAAAAAAAATGGTCGCCGACGGGATTTGAACCGGCGACGCTAAGGAACTTTGTTACATATTTCAGTGAAGGACAATTTCCAGTACTACTCTGGAATTATGATTCGCAACAGAAAAATGTCCTCAACAATTGTAAGAAAAAAAATGGTCGACGACGGGAGTGAAGGACAACTTCCAGGACTACTCTGGAATTATGATTCGCAACAGAAAAATGTCATAATTCTAGAGTAGTCCTGGAAGTTCTCCTTCACTGAAATATTTAACAAAGTTCCCTAACGTCCGTCGCGCGACGCGACGCCGGTTCATTTTATTCTACATTTTAAATTTCATCCAAATGTCTTCGAAAAAAAATTTGTCTTCGAAAAAACATTTTCTCCAAAAAAAATTTTCTCCAAAAAAATTTTCTCCAAAAAAAATTTTCTCCAAAAAAAATTTCCTCCAAAAAATTTTCTCCAAAAATTTTCTCCGAAAAAAATTTTTCTTCAAAAAAAAGTTTCCTTAAAAAAGTTTCTCCGAAAACAATTTTTTCTCCAAAAAAAATTTTTCTCCGAAAAAAATTTTTCTCCAAAAAAAAATTTTTCTCCAAAAAAAATTTTCTCCGAAAAAAATTTTTCTGTGGTAATTCATGTGATATTAATTACGTTAATATGTTGGGAGAAAATCTCATCATCTGTATATATTTTAAATGACATTCAAACGAAGGCCCTTGAGTAGGGTCCTATTTCAGTAAATAGGCTCAAATTGAAAAATCTTGAAACACCTGTCTTATGAAGTCTCATTATCTGTCTGCATTTTAAATTTCACCCAATACGGTGCACATTTATTGGCACACCATACAAGGGCCCTGTAAATTGAGTAGGGCCCTAGTTCACTACAAAGGCTCAAAGTCGAAAAATAGAAATTATTGTAGGTTAGGACAAATTGAGAACAAATTTTTTGTATCGTTGAATTGCGAAAAAGTAGAGGGTTTGGTGATTTTATCATTTTTGAGCTTTTTGACCTTTTAGTACTAAAAATGATTTTGATATCTACAGACGATGTACCTTCAAAGTGAAAGAACTATTGGAAAGGACAAATTGAGGACAATCTTTTTGTATAGGTGAATTGTAAAGAATCGGAGGGCTTGGTGGTTTACGCATTTTTGAGCTTTTGAGTTTTAGTACAAAATATGAATTTGATATTTACAATCGATGTATCTCAAAAGTAAAAGTACCATCAGTTAGGACAAATTGAGGACAATTTTTCAATTTCAGGAAACTAAAAATTCGCATCCAAAATTTTTGTAGTAACACGAGTTTGTTCTAAAAAGGTGTCACTACACTAAAAACAATTGGTCAAGAACTGAGGACAAATTGAGGACAAATTTTTAGTAGCATCAGATTTTAAATGTAAAATGTATTATGGAAAATAACGGTTTTGAGCTTTTTGTTGTTTTAGTACACACCCGTGGCGGGTGCCTGGTGCTAGGACAAATTTTTTTGAGAAGTTCGGACGCAAAGGACAAATTAAGGACAATTGTTTTAGGCAATGAAAATAAAAATCCGAGTCCGACCCCTACGATTTGTCCCAGCACCGTCTAAAGACTAAATTCAAAATGATGCACTGGATAACTTTAACACGGGGATTCCCAACTTTCGATTAGACAACTTTTTGATTACTACGTTTGTCATACGACTAAACTTATCACAAATCAATAATCTGACCGATTCTCAGCTTGCATATTTTCTTGACTTCATTTATTCCAGTGCTTAACTCTTCACTTCTCTCGTTCTGTAATCTCAATTCGATTCCGCGTAAAATTGCTTCAATTTTATTCGTCTCACGTACACAAATTACAAATGGAAATCCGAATTTCGTTTTATATTTTTCATTCATTTCGTTGAGCTGTTTGCGTTGTTCATTGGAAATTTGATTCAATCCAGCACTTGCCTGTTCTTCAGCCGACTCCGCAGTCAGTTTGTCTTCACAGGCTAATTTTCCAGCCAAATCCGGATGTAATTGCAAAATTTTTTCTTTGGATGCTTCGTCCAGATCACTTAGATAACTTTCAAACAGCTGAACCAATTGATGTGTATCGGTAAATGGTCGCTTTGCAGATATTTCAACAGCTGCTTGTGGCCAATCCTCTATAACATTTCGAAAGATTTTTTGAAATTCGACTGCAGAAATTTGATTTAAATTAGCAATGGATTGTTCCGCTGACATTCTGTTTGTATTTTCTTTGTAATTTTCACTGAGAACTCAAATCACTTTTGCCGTATGAACGAAATTCAAATGTTTCCTTATCTCGTTCAGTGTACACAAGAAAGTCATCAACAATCTTACTTAAGATACAAGTGTATGTAATACCAAGCACACACACAGTTTTAGCGATTTTATTTGACCTCGTAATCTGTGAGACACACACCCGTTCACTTATAAGTGAAGACAATTTTTTAAAGAAATACATCTTCAGATGGTTAAGACCCAGGGTTGTATTACCGTCTCTTATTACTAGATAAGAGTAATGCTAATCTTACGCAAATGAATGAACTCTGCTTTTGATTTTTGTATTCTTTGAAGTCATTAATTTAATTAAGCTTTTTAGTTAATGGGAAAAAATTTCGTCAGAATATTTTCTGCGTAACGTTATAATTACGTTATGCACCGTCATGTTACGAAAACGCGTTAAATACGGAAAGGGGTCATCTAGAATAGCGAGTTATAAGTAAAATGAAGTCCGCAATTTTTATGTGTGACATTAATCAAACTTCAACCTTTTCTTAAATATTACTTTAACACATAATATTTTAAGAAAAGAATGACAAAGGATTCAATATATGGATATGGATTCTGTTCTTTTCATCCATAGAAATCACCCAAGGTAATGTCAAAGGCCCTACCGAAGTACGTCTCAGACCATTCAAATATAGAAAAGTTTACATCCAAGGACTGGGCCATTTTCCCCTTAAACCCTGAAACACGTGTTCTTTAAAATTTTATTCTCTACAACTTTGCCTTTGGAAGCAACTTTCTACCTCTTATAGTTCTAGAGATATGGATCATCCCTCTCAATTCTAGAAGTGGTCATATCCCAGGATTGAGGCATTTTTACCCAAAACCCTAAAACACATGTACCCTAAAATTACATTCTTTACAACTTCGCCTTTGGAAGCAACTTTCTACCTTTTATAGTTCTGGAGATTCGGATCATTCTGCCCAAATATGGAAGTGGCCATATACCACGATTGGGCCATATTTCCCCAAAACCCTGAGACACATGTTGGCCTTAATTCAATTCTCTACAACTTTGCCTTTGACAGTAAATCTCCATATTGCATAGTTAAGGAAATATAGACAAAAACTGTTTTCGTACATGGCCAAGAAACTCAATTTCGTCCATTCCATTCGCCCCAGCGCGCAGACCCCTGGCCCGAAGGAATTTCCGTGCTATACTTGCTGAGATATTTGCGAAAAAGTTTCATCGACCCTCGAAAATTTCATGTCCGGCCTCCACTTCTTCGACCATATCTTAGGAACTACTTGGCCGATTTTGCTCATCTTCGGACTTGAATCATGGGTGGCATGTACCTTTCAGGGAAAAAAAAGTTTAGGCTGAACGGTTGAGCCGTTTGGAAAAAAGACATTTTTTTATTACTGATTCGTCATCTCTAGACGATAATAGATGCATTCCCCAACTCCCACATCGATCTACCCAAGTTACAATAAAATTGTTCGTAGTAAACGTATAGGACCTTTGTACATCGTACGGGTCCAAAAATTGTGAACTTCATTTTTCTTATAATTCGCTATTGGAGGTGATAATGTTAAAAAAAACGATGACATTTTAACGTTTGTTTTTCGTTAAGGGTAGTAACGTTATTTTTTTCAAATATTTTTTTTCATTCCCGAACCGAACAAATCTTCAAAGCATACAAAAATCTCTTAAAAAGTAAAGAGTGACGCAGTCCGTATGTCCCCTTCCAAAATTAATGATATCGTTCGAAGTGACGCTTTCGTGAACGATACACAAAAATTTGTTTGAATAGAATACGCGTCAGTCTTTACCTTTTAAAAGGTTTGTGTATGCGATATCAGTCGCTATAGAAGTTTGTTGTTGTCATAATGATAATTCGGATAGAGGATTTTCTTCAAAAGAAATTTTCTCAAAAAAAAGTTTTCTTCAACAAAAATTTTCTTCAAGAAAAAAATTTCTTTGAAAAAACTTTTCCTTGAAGAAACTACATCTCTAGGTATTCTAATTGTGAAAATAGCATATTCCACTACTAACAGACATTTTCGTAGGATCCCCCGAGTGTAGTGTGTCATGCGATATGGCCGCATGCGGCCCCAGCGCTTAGTTGAGGTGCCTAGTGGCGCTGCTTCGTGGTTGTTGTGGTAGATAGTGAACTGACTCAAAGCAGCTCACGTGTTGAATTTGGGTGACTGAGCGACCCTCCTGAGCAAACAGGTTGGCGAAAATACAGTATACAGTATACAGATGATAGTATTTCGGCCCCGACCTATAGGATCCGCTAGAGTTGACGTAGGCTGACGTTTTAGGTAGAGCTAAAGGTTTTATGCTTAGTACCCTCTCGCTAATTGGGAGAAACTTTCTAAGTGTTGTCACTACGAAGCTACAATTCGAAAACTCCGAGCATGACTACTTTTCCAGATTTTACCCGGAAAACTTGGTTGTGAAATTTTTGATTTGATTCCAAGACAGACGTTTACTTAAAATTTCATGAAGATCGGCTGCCTAGTTCTCGAAAAAAATAGTAAGTTACAGTGGGGGCGCGAAAGTAAGTCATTACATGAGGGATCAATTTTGTGAAATGAGCCTAACTCAAGAGTGTGTTCTTAAGCAAAAAGCTTTGAAAACAGTTTTTAAAGCGAGTTGCTTAAAAATACACGAATGAGTTTGCTTGTGTCACGTAATGATCCAGAATGGTAAGCAAGAAGCACCTCCACCAGGGCCTAATATTTAATCCCCAATATCCCAAAAAATCCCTAAAAATCTCAAAAATTTATAAAAAATTTGGGAATTAATTCCCAAATATTAGGTCCTGCATTCCCCCCACCCCCTATTGTATACTGTTTTCATCGGTGTACCATCCGAAAACGCGTCATTACATGCAGATATAAGTACATGTACTCAGACGTTCCCGATGGGGACCCCAAACATACATGTAATGACAAGGCTTCGGAACAGGAACTTAATAAAACCGACAGATTATCTCATTATCTATTTTCAATAATTTGGAAGGGGCAGGGGGTGGGAACTCAAAAGTCTTGTCTCAAAGATTTTTGTATGGCGTTTTTTTAAGTTTGTGGACTTTTTCGATATAAAGTTATTAGGTTAAACTTCTTCACTTACTTTACTCATCTGTCTACCCAAACTCTACAACGTTTCTCCATCTGTGACGATCCTTGGCCACATTTCTCTTAACACACTTTCATGATCTCAATCTATGATCTGTCATAATCGTTCTTTTTGTCCAAAAATTTTTTTACGCATTCGAGTCTGCCAGTTTCGATAGCTTGGACTTTTGGGTTAGTCCCGATGAAAACGCCCCTTCCCCTAGATAGTCTTGTTTTACTTTCCGCTTCTATAATCATCCTCGACCATTAGGAATTAAGCCAAACTATTTAAGCGAATGTGCAATTGAACATGGAATGTTATTCATCATATTTTGTTTTCTGGCTTAGAAGCCCTTCAACTTGTTTTGTGTTTTTTGACCCATACGAAGTCACTTAGTCTGTGGAGTATACCGCGACGTTTGTAATTTTACAACTCTTGTAACTCTATGACCTCTATGAACACTTAGGAAAATATCTACAAGCCACGTAGGAATTGTGTTTAAAATTTATACGCCGCCGACGTATTTTATACGCGGTAAATGTATTATCAACCTTATTTAAATATTGTGTAGTATGCCGTACGTAACGAAGGTGTTAAGAGCTCAAATAACACGTGACGTGCACGACGTTTGTAGTACGTGCACGGTGGATAAAATACGTCGGCGGCGTATATTATAAACAAAATTCCTACGTCAGTGAAAATCATGTAAACTCAATCCGATTTTCTTGATTCTTTTTAATTGAAAGGTGAAGGTGAAGGCTTAACAGTTTTCAAGAAAAATTTTAGGATTGAGGACTCTTCATGTGGGTGCAAAAGTCGTGTATAGGCTCGGCTCTAACCCCAAAATAATTTGTTGAAAAGTTTGAGGCGAATTTTGAGCAATTTCGAAAGAACGTAATCACTAAATTGAAAAAATCTTATTACATTCGTAAATGTATCCCTTAGAACGAAAGTAGGCTTTATAGGGTCCACGTAGCTGAGAACTAGAAAAAATTGGTATTCGCTAAGTTATCACGGTTAGCTTGGACAAACTCTTAGTTACAAATGCCTGCACTCGCCTAACACCCCCTCTCACACAAGTTCGTTCGGGGACAGTTGTTACGTTTATCTAGGCTTATAGAAAGTTTTGGAAAATACACAAACGTTATCGAAAGTTCTGGAAGATTTAAGAAAGTCCTGGAAAGTTCTGTTAAGTCTTGGAAAGCTCCACAATGCTTTGGAAGTTGTAGAATATTTTGGAAAGTTCTCAAAGTTCAACGAAGCTTCTAAATATTGTCTGTAAAGTTGTCGAAAGCTCTGCAAATTTTTGGAACGTTTCGCATAGTTATGGAAAACTCTCGAAATTCTTGGTTATTAACACACACGCTACTATGTGGGTTACGCTGCAATACCGAAGTATGGGATTTCTTAGAAAAGTTTTCCTTGAAACTTGAAACTAAAAGTTTGTTAAGCTCACGGTGTTATTGTCTGGTTAGCGGATTGCGTTATCAAGTTTTTGATGTTTGACGATTGGCAAAGAACCACACAAATTAGCGAAAAAAATTTCCATAAGTTATCGCAAATGCTGCACTTCCTTCCTTTTTCGTAAGGTCGAGTTTCAGCTTTTCCAAAAGTGTTTCTTTCTGAAAGTCTGTAGATGAAAATCTTTCTTGTCTGCATTCGCAAATACGAAATCATTTTTTCGCGCTTTTTTATTCAGAAATGACAGCAAAGTATCTAATTCGCTTCGTTTGATTTCGCCTCTCTTAATAAATCGAGACAAAAGGACAAAAGTCAAATATCAATAACCTACAAAGAGGTAGAGAGTTTTACGAAAGTTATTAAAGTTACACTATGAACTTTTAATGATTAAGGTTTGTAGAAGAAAATTCCAATTTACCATATTGTTGACAGTGTTTGCCCTTAGACCTACTACACGAAGTCACCAGACCCAAAATGCTTTTAAATCGTTCGGCCGCAGTTTTCCTGCAACAACTTTCAAAATACGGACAAAATGTTCGTACCATTAGCACGACGGAGAAATGTTTTCGTGGTAAAATAAACATCCAGCGACCACGGGCGCCTCACTACGACCGAGCTTTGTTCAACGCAATTACAGAACCCGTTGTACCACGATTGTCAGTCTTTGAAGAATGCCGCAAAAAGCGGTTGGCGGCATCGTCCAGAAAGCAAGTTGAAAAACAAGTCCATCCGTACGAACTAATCATTGCCGAGGAAGTGCGCAATCGGTTTAAGAGCTCGAAAATGGTGGCAATATTTCACGTTAATTCAATTAAATCGGTTGATATGTTCGATATCAGAGTGGCCTTTCATAAGGAAAATATGGCTTTGAAGGCTTACGGCAGGTCGATAATGAGAGAAGCGGTGAAACCTTTCGGCTATGAAGCGATACTGCCACTTTTCAAATCCAAAAGTTGCATTGTGTTTGCTGAGGAGGCGAAAATTGGTACGTTACTAAAGATTGTTAGGAAGGCACCACAACTGATTCTACTGGCGGCAATCGTTGAAAATCGATTGCTAAGCAGAAACGAATTCGTGGAATTGGCCAAGCTGCCAGATTTGACGACGGCCAGAGCACAACTGGTCGGAGTAATAAATAGTGCGGGTGCTGGTCTCGTGGGCAATTTACAGGCGCATCAATCAAATCTATGCAATTTGCTTGATTTGCATGCGAAGAGCAATGAAAAAGAAGAGGGCGAAACAAAAGGTGGTGAAAATGTTGAGACTACATGAAATATAGAATTACTAGTGCTGAGGACAAATACAAATTAAGTTGAACGGTTTTTCCGAAAGAATGTTTTTTTGACGCCTTCTTCAGGCTTCCTTTTAGTCCAGGAAGATTATCCTCCTCTACTCTAGTATTCTTGGATAACCTCAAAAATCTTCTCACTAACTTGCTAGTTTCAGCAAAGAAGTAAATTACTTACTGACTACGGAACAAACTCTTGTCTTGCTTCGACTTTTCTAAGATCCTATCTATCTGGTACCTCTCCATTCTTATCTGTTTGCTGAAGACATTCGTCTTAAAATCTTATGTGATAAGAATGTTGTTTCTATGCTCGTGGGATTATGGTAGATCTTCGTTACAACGAGACGGTTGTATTTAGCAGGTAAGATCTTCCAAACTTGTAACCTGACTAAATGCTACCGTCCGTGGAAGAAGTGATAGTCCGTTTTCATTTTTAGACCCATATGAAGATGCGAAGTTCTTCTAAAATTGGTCCATTGTGTTTACCACACCCCCAGAATGTCTGGAACAAAAATCGGGTTGCTGGAACGCAGATGTCAAAAGGGCGGTATTGGAGAAAAGGAAGTTGCATTTGATTTGGTTGCAGGATAAGGCGGGTGAGAAGTAAGAGGCTCTAGAGGCTAAGACTCTAGTTAAGGAAGCGGAGTATCCTCGTGGAAGAAGTTCAGAGAGGAATTGGAAGCGGCAGATCAAGGAAGACTTCAGACTTCGCATTATAGACTCTGTGCATCTCGCCGATCCCAGTCAGAGACATTCTTAGAGAAGTAAATGTCCCCTTCATTCGGTCGCATTTAATTGAAGCGACATTCGTTGTTGGTTACTGTTGACTCCTAAGTCCTTCCCACTCCGGATTCGGGCGCGAAGTGCCTGTTTCAGTGGAACAGGACGCTGCTCGCTTGCCATCCAGACCGCGTTGGGGCGCCACCTGTCATGTTGGTACTTATATCTCACTGAGATGTACAGTGAGAACTAACAACAACTGCCGCCGCTCGGTCTAACAGTCGGACTAACTACTAAATTTGTTGATATTTGTAGGTCTTAACTTTAGTTGAATTGAATTGAAGTACTTACCTGGTACCTGGTGTGGCATTATGCCGTCTACCTTATGTTGTTGAGCCTACCAGGTCTTTCTATATTTCTTCGTTATTTTACTTGTCCCTTACTTATGTGATCTTGCGTTTGTCCGTCGGGGTGATGTCGAGCAATGCGTTTTACGTATTAATGTCATTGAACGTGTCCTTTTGTTTGGAGAAGCATTCATACGTGTCAAAAGATCTATTGTCGACCCTTGTTTAACTTCAAGATTATCACTTTCTACTGGTAAATCTATTGTTTCATTCGACTTAAACGTGTTTTTTCAGCCTCCATCAAGTGTGTTGCATTCAGTTGCATTCATAGAAAGAAGAGAAGGGAGGGTCAAACTACCAAAACAGTTAGGACGCAATTAAGAGCCGAATCACTGAGACAATGGCAGCAGGAGTGGGACTCCACGGACAAGGGAAGGTGGACCCATAGACTCACACCAAACATAACGACATGGGTACAGAGGTAACATGGAGAGGTTAACTTCCAACTGACACAGTTTCTGCCGGGCCACGGATGCTTCAGGAAATACCTGCACAGGTTTGGATTCGCGGAGTCACCTTTCGGCACGACATGCGAAGGAAAGGAAGGGACTGCGGAGCACTTGTTATTTGTCTCTCCCCGCTTCGAACAAGAGCGAGGTGAGCTGATGACTGCGAGTAAGTCAGAGGTAAATGCCGAAAACATAATATCGGAGATGTGCCGCTATGAGGAGATGTGGGAAGTAGCGGATAATGTAGTTGCAAAAATAATGGGGAGAGACGATCAAAGAAGACTGCCAGTTGTTTTGAGAGAGTAGATGCGAAGTCACAGTCCTTCCCTTGTGAGGCGGTTCCGGGGAGAAGAGAGCATGAAGAGTAAGGAAGGAGGTTTTAATTGGTCCAGGAGGACCGGGTGTCTATGAAGATCAGATCTTTTGTCTCAAGCAAACTATGGAAAGGCATTGTGAAAGGAATATTGATTTATACTTAGAATTTGATGGGGTACCGAGGCAAAGATTGTTTTAGGTGATTAGCGAGGTGGTGTCAATGGTGTCAAAGGCTGCGGTAAGAACAGATGGTAGTGAGCCTTTCGAGGTTGATGAGGGTGTTCTTTTAAGGGTTGTTGTCTCTTTCCTCTTCTTTTCATAATTTTTATCTACAAGGTACAAGGTAGAGGGGAGTGTGGAAGTGGGTGAAGTTATCATGAAAATCCTGGCATATGCGGATCACTATACTCTATAAGCAGAAAGTACCAGTACATTGCAGAGGAATATCGACTGCCTGAATGTCGCATGTGAGGAGTTCGGGATGGGAATAAGTATACGCAAAACTAAGGTTATGCATATCGGTAAATCGCGGAAGGCGTGGTTTGCAGTTGGAACAGATTTCTGAGTTTAAATATCTAGGAGCCATTTTTTCGGAGGATGACAAGCTACTTACGGTATTTGAAGAAAAGGGGAAAATGGGAAACGTAGAGGTCGCGTTTGTGCTACAAAAAGGAATTAAGTAAACATACAAAGTTAACTATCCAAGGATTGTTGTTTTCATTTGAAACCGAGGATTGCGGCTTAGTCGGGCTGTTAGCAGCAGATTACTGGAGGGATATTCTCCCCAACACGCATGTGCCAGTAAACTACTTTTTGAGAACAAGCAAATCATTTAATGTGTGTTTTCCCCCTCGATACTCATGTTTATTCTGACTTTATTCATCACATTCGCGTCATATTTATACTCAATTCATGGCTTACTAGGCTATTTCTTTTTAATTCAAACAATTCGTGTTACTTTGATTGTTCATTCTTTGTAGAGAAGAAACACACCTAGTTCAAGATTTAACATTCTCCCACTATTTTTACTCTGTAACGACCAATTTATTTCTTTTTTCTCGTTGACTCCTTGACCCTTGACCAACCAATTGAAAATGTTGCGCCATTAGCCAACCAAATTGTTGCTCCCTTGACCAACCAAATGGAAATGTTGCGCCATTAGCCAACTAAATTGTTGCACCCTTGACCAACCAAATGAAAATGCTGCGCCATTAGCCAACCAAATTGTTGGACCCTTGACCAACCAAATGAAAGTGTTGCGCCATTAGTCAACCAAAATCGACGACGTTTCTCGTGCTCTTCAATTTACACACGTTAACGATGAACAATTTTTTGAGAAGTCGTTTGTCTAACGCCCACGCATGTGCCAGTAAACTGCTTTTTGAGAACAATCAAATCATTTAATGCGTGCTGCCCGTTCGATTCTCAAGTTTATTCTAACTTTATTTATCACATTCTCGTATTTATACTCAATTCATGGCTTACTACGCTATTTCTTTTTAATTCAAACGATTTGTGTTACTTTGATTGTCTATTCTTTGTAGAGTAGAAACACACCTAGTTCAAGATTCAACAACGGATCAATCTTCAGCTCAACAATTTTAAATGATAGTAAGAGTTGGGTGGACTTCGATTATATTGTGTATGACCTGAAGCTTTCTGATCTGAGGGTTTTTAGGAGCATAGCAAGGGTGAATCGGAAACAAGGAAATTTAGGAGTTACGTCAATGAAAAAGGTGGCAAGGGTTAGTCGTGTGTGATGGTACGGGCGGGTTCAGAGGATGGGTAATAACAGGCTGCCAATATTGGATTTTGGATAGGATATTGGACAGAGGATAATGCACAGGTTCCAGGTGTACGCCCTAGGGGTAGGCCAAGGAGAAAGTTTATAGACTCAATCAAATCATATATGAAGGAAGACTTTCACTGGTCAAACAAGCTATCTCCTTGGCACAGGATAGAAGGGTGTGGAAAAGGGAAGTCGATGATCATCGGGCGTAAAGACCTCACACCGGAAGGTATAAACTGTCTATAAAGTTTGGTGATGATGACGAAAATTGGTTGAGTTATTCGGGCTGTAGGGTCCTTGTGTAGGCCCAACTCACGTTACGCGACACTACACGACAGGCTGGGCTTTTTTCCATTAATATTTCTCTAATGATGAGGTTTGCTGGGCATTGTTGCAGGTAAAAGAGAGCCAAGCTTTTTTGTCCATGAAAGAATGGGCCTTAGGTTGGTCCTAAGGTCGGCCGCAGTCCAAAAAATGTCTTTTGCTATATTGTGTCTTTTTTTACGAATTTTTTTTTTCACAGTTGTTTTGGACGGGGTTTTCAATCTTGCCTTTCGGCATTTTCCAATGCAATTGTATGTTGACGTATAGTAATTTCATATACACGAGAGTCAAGGCATTTAGGCAAGTTTTATTTCGAGGCTTTGTGTAACATTTATTCTCTCTGCCACATCGGTGACCCATCATTTCGCCGCGTATGTTTCGTCGCCGAGCATTTCGCCTATAATCATTTCGCCGCCGATCATATTGCGCCGGGAACGTTTAGCCGCGGACTCGTTTGACCGTATATTCATTAGGCCGCAGACATTTGGCGGTTAACAAAACTAGGAAACTAGGAACTAGGAAAAGATATTTTCCTCAGTGTATGTGGTTATATGTGATTAATGCGAGTGACCAAAAGCGAGTGATTCATCCTTTTACAAAATTTCACAAAAGAGAATAGTTCCCCACTTCAAAAAATGACACGAAAGTGAGTGATTCATCATTAATTGATTGTGCAACACTCCGCGGCGCTGGCGGGGATTTGTTTGGCGGCGAAAAGTTCCAGCGGCAAAATGTTGCACGGCGAAAAGATTGGGCGGTGAGTTGGCCTAACGGCGAAATGATCGCGAGGCTAAATGATAACGCGGCGAAACGTGCGCGGCAAAATGTTCGGCGGCGAAACGATCCTCGGCGAATTGATAGGGAACCGCCACATCTATTCTGATGCGCACGCGTCCCTTGCATATGTTTTACAAACAGGATAGCTGTAAGGTTCCAAATGAAAATGATCTGCTGATGATCGGCTGATGAACAGCTGAACATTATGATCGGTTTTAAATTGGCGAAAACGTTGCAATGGTGTTGCCCAGGCCTCTTTGTTTCGACAGTCAGAGCCAGATGTTCGTAGGCAGTCATTATAATAGGATTGGTTGTGCTTTCACTTCATATTCAACTATTCAGTCTCATTACAAAGAATGGTTTGTTGGTAAAAATATTTTTTTCTTTTGCATAAAAATACATGGAAGTTAATACAGAATTTGTCGTTTCACTCCTCTAATGAAATTAAATGAATAAAATAATTACAATCACCACACAACTCGTAAACAATTTTCTTACAATAACATTTTGACTTTTTGGCACTTCGGTTGGTAAAATTTAAAAGTTATTCTAGCTGCCTATTGGATATATGATATGAAAATCCTTGAATAATTTCGGTAAAAAGTATTCGGTGGAATTGGTGTCGAATGTACCGGAATGAAGCGTATATTGTCTTTGTGGTGCATAACTTTGGTAACTAATGAAATTGACTATTCGTCTTTGATACACTCGACAGGTTCCATACATCGATTTACTAAGCTATGTGGCATTTCCACGAAATGACTCCGGACGAATGGACATCATGTACGCCACCTAAATCTCAAAAAAAATATTTACAAAGCGCACATTTAATGAACAAACTAACCACGAGGTAGGTCTGATAAACTGTCCAACAGAAATTTGCGACAAGTTTGGAAAAATGACGCCACATTGTCTAGGAGAGTGTTTTCCATTAAACCTTTGAATTAAGCGTCGCCTCGCCTCTAATTTAATTTACTTATGACATAAACATGAAAAGGCGTCGCCTTGCACTTAGATATCAGCCACAAATAAATTGATCTGAGAATCACTTCGTTTCCAGCAAAAGGCATAAAGTCTTGAAATTTGTCACATGAAAAGCCAAAGTTACGAAGTATATAAGGTAGACTTGTTATTGTGTGAATTTAAAACAAAGCAGTGCAGAGTTGACCCAGGGATGTTAGGTGTACAGAAGTAAGGAAAAATTGGGGAAAAAATATTTTCTTGTGTACATAATATGTGGCTGTCATCTTGTGCAAAATATGAGAGGAAGTTACCCTTCCTAATGCGATTTTGAGAGTGTCATTTCGAAGTCATTTTGCGAAGCCTAACATACAACTTGCGGACTAACTTGACAGTCTCCGACTAATTTTCCTAAAATTTTTCTTACTTTCAAATCACTTGTTTGTTTGTTAAATTGCATCATATTATTGAAAACTTAGTGTTAGGACTATGGATTCAGTCTATGGCGAAACGTTATTATCTCTCTAGTTCATTATCACTCTCATTCTGGAACCTTTCACGTCGATTCCATGAATTCGTCAAACTTAGTATTATACCGACAATGAGAAGTATAGCTCCAAGACCGGCAATACCGTAAGCAGCATACACTCCATATGAAGGTAAATTTACTGCAAGCTGAAACAACAACAAATGTAATTTACACAACACCAAAGTGATGGATGTGTTTGTACCCGAGCTTGTTCCGCTAATTTCTCGTCCAAAGCCACATTTTGACTGAACCAAAACATAGGAACCATGATTTCGGGAAGATTTTCATAAATTCTGAAATGAACGCGCAATTACCTAAAAGAATGGCAACCGAAATGTTTGGAAACTTACGCCAAACCAGGAATCGTTTGCATTAAAATGTTGACCTGCATCCTTGCCTTCACTTCAACGGGAATGCCAGTGCTCGGTTCTAAAGATATTGAAAATGCGTGTTTCTCTTCCGAAGGGTTCAATCCACTAACTGCCGAGGCGAAGCTTGAGTCTCCCAAATAGAAATGTGGATAGGAGATGAAAGCAGGTGCACCGAAACGGCAATCGGAAACATTAAAAACGCCTGGTCTCAAATCCGGGCAAATGTCTTCTGGCCCGGTGCAGAAACATTCGTTTGGTTTGTAGTTCTCCCCATTGTCGAACACTCGATAATCTCCAATCCATTTCGCGCCATTGACACCATATCTCTCCACTTTTTCTGTTGTTGGGGCAAGTGAAACAGACCGACAAATGTCCGACACAAACAAAGTTAGATCCCTATCCGGATTCAGATTGGGAGGCCACAATTCGCCGGTGGTACCATTTATTGCGGAACAGCCACCGGAATAGAAATCGGTTTCATGTTTATAGTTCCACGTATTCAACATTCCCATTTTGCCTAAATCATTTTGTCCGGTATTTATGTTGAACACGCCATCATAACTCCAGGAATTGTTTCTATTAACGAACCATCCAAATTTATCAAATGGAATGTAAAAAGCAGACGAATTCGACTCTTTCAAGAAATTAAGTAGCGGATCTTCATAGCCATCGTATAAGAAGCCGCCCACTTTTTGCGTTACGAACAGACTTCCACCACGAATATTCAGCAGTACATTTGCTCCAAGTTTAGTTAGAGCATCGCCATGTCGAACCATATAAGCAACGGTCTGTAATTGAAGACGTTAAGTATAATTTCATCGAACAAATTGGCTCATTTTTCATCCATTGCAACCGTCAAAATGACATTTTAAACGTCAAATATTTAGATAAATAAATAGATTTTTCATTCGATTCTCTTTTGATCAAATCGTCAACCTCATATTATATGCCGCTTTTCCGGGAAAATTCTGGAAAAGTCGTGGCATGTGGAAAAGTGGTCAATTATGAGGGTTTTTAGGTAATGCTCGGAGTTTTCGAATTTTAGCTCCGAAGTGACAATAGCTAGAGAGTTGGTTTCTTCGGGAAAGTTATATAAATCACTGAGAAGAATTGGTGACACGAAGTGTTCCGAAGGCAGCCGAAGGTGACACGAAGTGTTCCGAAGGTAGCCGAAGGTGGCACAAAGTATTTGGAAGGTAGCCGAAGGTGATACGAAGTGTTCCGATGGTAGCCAAAGGTGTTGGAAAACAATTTTTTGGAGAAACTTTTTTTAAGGAAAAATTTTTTTGGAGAAAATTTTGTTTGGAGAAAAAATTTTTTGTAGAAAAATTTTGTTGAAGGAAAATTTTTTTGGAGAGAAAAATTTTTTTCGTAGAAAAACTTTTTTGGAGAATTTTTTTTTTGTTAGAAAATGTTTCGAAGACAATTTTTTTTCAGAGAAATTTTTTTTCTAAGAAAAAAAATTTTTTTGGAGAAAATTTTTTCAAAAAATAGATATTTTTTCAACAACTGAAAACTTCCAAAACGACTGATATCACAACAAAAACCTCTTAAAAGGTAGAGTGTGACGCAGTCCGTGAGTCTGCTTTCAAAATTAATAATACCTCAAGCGATATCATTAATTTTGGAAGCAGGCTCACTGACTGCGTCACACTCTACCTTTTAAGAGGTTTTTGTTGTGATAGATAGATAGATAGAAACCGACAGATCAGAAAAAAGTTTTCATAATAATGAGAACAATAGAAAAATCGATGAAAAGATAGAAAAATGTAATTTTCAAACCTCGATATCTCAGCCAATTTCCAAGCGATTTTGATGAGTCTTGGCTCGTTGGAAAGCTGCTTTTCTTACAAATAATTTGGAGGGGACTGCGCGAGGGGGAAAACTCAAAAGTTCGCGTATATATGGTGACTTGTGTAAGGCTTTTGTATGGCGTTTTTTGAGTTTGTGGATTCTTTTTGGGGTTGGGGACTGCGTCACGCCCTCCGCTACCGCGGATTAAAAGCGCCGCGTCGCAGGCAAAAATTTTGATCTGCCTTTACTTGTTCTTTAGGCAAGTCGAAGAATTGCTTAGTCGCGCCGCAAGCAAAACTTTGGACTGGTTTTTCTCGTACTTTAGGTAATTCGAAGAATTTCTCAACAGCCACATCGAATAAGGCGCCGCGGGCGAAAATTTTGGATTACTCTCTCGTGTTCTTTAGGTAAATCGAAAAACGGCTTAATTGTCGCAGATTGATTGTAAGACTTAGGAATTTCAATAAGTGATGATTTTGTATTTGTATAACGTCAACGTAGGCGACAATTTTTAGTTATTGCTTTTGTGTTGCTGAGTCTAGGTCCTAAGTTCGCCATTACCCCAAAAAATACGCCAATGATCGAAGTCGCCACAGATACCGAAGCTATCATAGCCCAACAGATTGATAAAGAATCCAAAAGACAGGCGAGGGGTGAAGTACAATATTTGTTAACGAAATTCTCCAAACAGAACAAAAAACTAAATCAAATAGACCGCTACCTACAAAAAAGCTGCGGAAACGGCAAAACAGTTTCTCAAACAAAACCGGCATCTTATGGTTTCCACCAGTGATAAAGGCGGAGTAACAACAATCTCGAAAAAAGAAGATTAATTCAACAAAATCAGAACGTTACTATCCGATGAAAACGCTTTCAAGCCACTGGATGAAAATCCAACTGAACTGATTAGAGGTCGCGTCAACAGACTTTTGGAAAAACTTTACCAATCAAACTACATAGAGGACGAACTCAAGAAAAGTCTGGAAACTTACAACACAATCCCACCAAGTCTCTTTGGACAAATTAAGTACCACAAAGAGGGAAACTCAATCAGACTGATAGTGTCAACCATTAACAGATTTTTGGCCACCATTTTGCGAAAATCTTTCAAACCGAAATTTGGGATCAAAAATTCACAGCAATTTGTCAAGTTGATCCGGGGAACAAAGATCAAAAAAGATTTTCTAGTTTCTTACGATGTTGTGAACTGTTTCGGAGAAATCCCAACCAAGATGGCCCTAAAACTGATTGAACGTGACTTTCACCTTGTTGAACAACAAACACCGGTTCCGAAAACTGAGTTCTCCCAAATGTTGAAAATTTGTTTACCACAGGCAAATTATGTAGTTTTCGCCGGAAAAATGTACCAACAGAAGAAAGGCATGTTTATGGGTTCATCCCTTACCCCCATCCTATTGGAACGAGTAAACGAAGATATTGTTGAAAAAACCATCAAAGAACTAAAACTACAACCGGATTTTTGGACCAACTATGTAGTCTTAACGTCCGTACCTTCCTAAACACCTTCCGGAAGTAAAGACAAGCTGAACTCCTTCCACCCTGACGTTCAGTTCACGTTAGAAATCCAAGAAAGATGACGGCTCCATCAATTTCTTAGACACCACGTTTTTCAACAACGGGGAAAAACTCATAACCAGATGGTTTCACAAACCGATCGCATCGAATCGGATTTGAACTTCTTTTCACAACATCCCCGAAACATGGTCCTCAAACACAGCGAAATCTTTCATACGTAAAGTTTTTACACTCAGTCACTACTCGTTCCAGAAAGATAATGTCGAATCAATCCAGAAAATTCTCAACAAAAAAATAATTGAAAACCTTGGTGTATTCGGCTCAGGACCAAAGACAACCGTCAAGAATCGAATCCAGCTACCCATTCATTAACTCCACCTACATGGGTAGCCCCCTCAACAGCACCCAGAATGGGCTGGACATTTCATCCATTCCGAACGCCGACTCTACGTCAATTGGTCAACCCCCAACACCACGAAGAACAAAATACGCGAGCGAAATTAACCGAGGTTTTGGGATTGGGACAACATCTCAAAAAATTTGATCCGGACCTGAGACTGGCGCCTAGACCACCAAATAAGATAAGAAACATTTTTTCGGATTTGAAAGAAAAACTGAGAATTGGTATCCCGGTCAAGAATGCCCCGGTAAGTATTTTGAGGAGACGATTCGTAGGTTAGACGATAGAACCGATGAACACCAAAAAGACATTAAAAACATCGCAAAAACAGCTAAAAGCAAAAATGCACGGCCCTGGTTGCACACGCGGCGGAAACAAGATGTGGTACACACACAAATCAAATGTTCATTGAAATCAAATTAAATTACATTGTATCAAGTTACCGTCGTGTGCTTATAAATTTACTTGTTATCAAGTTTCAGCTGTTTTCAAGGTTTTCCATACAAAAAATACACTGAAAACAGAGATAATGTCGATAATGTTGAAAACAGCATAACAAGTAAATTTAAAAGCACGTGGTTGTACCTTTGAATTCACTATATAAGCAATGCATTTGTTTTGATCCATATAATTGGTGACCCCGACGTGATGATGGTTATAAAAAACCACTACAACCTAATTACGACGGACCATATGAAGTCTTAAAACGAGACGCAAATTCATCAAACTGATAACATGAATTTGTTTTGATCAGTTCCCATAAGGACACAAATTTAACTTTGAAGCCAAAGAAATCATGAAGAAAGTCAGGACCAACAGGACACTCAAAATTGAAGAAGCGAACCAAAAAATTCTGCATGAAGCCGTTGCAGTTAATTACAAAAAGGATGCAGCCTATATCTCTTCTGTGTTCTACAACCTTATAACTAGACTAAACTTTCGGTTTTATATACTTTTATGTCGATCACCAAGCCACACAACATCAACTTGAGACAATTTTTAGGCTCCTAACTAGTTTTTTAACTAAATCCC
Organism: Pseudolycoriella hygida; assembly: GCA_029228625.1. NCBI lineage: Eukaryota > Metazoa > Arthropoda > Insecta > Diptera > Sciaridae > Pseudolycoriella > Pseudolycoriella hygida. The sequence goes on along the minus strand of CM055403.1, from coordinate 183,676,032 downwards.
GGTGTTTTTAAGCGCCTTAGAGCGAAAATTTTGTAAACTTGGATACGTTTCTCTTTTTTCAGCCATAGTGCGGTCCCCTGACCTGGCGGTCTCTGGGCCTGACTGAAAAGTAGTCTCAAGAGGAGTGTTGGTATTGAAGATGGGTAAAACTGGTGAAGAACTTTCGAAGTTACGATCAAAAAATTGGCGAAAACACATTTTTTAAAGGTCGCAGGAACTTTTTTGCTTATATCTCCGCGATTTACAAACGGGGATTGCTTTTCAAGGTTTTTAATCTCAAAAAACTAACCAACAAAAGTTGATGAAAATCAGGCCGACTCTTTTGCATGCATTTCCTTATACAGGACCTATTCATATGAAACTGGACAGTCTACTATGTTCGTCACTTTCACACTTTCATTGAATGATTGAGAGCATCGTATAAAGTGTCCAGTATATAAAGGGCTGTGAGAAAATCTCAGGAAGGAGGCGAAGCCCCCTGTTTCCCTAAATACGGCGCTGTGCACTGCTGCGCCGCAGGCCTTGATCATAAAAGGGCGAGGTCGAGTGGCGGCACCTCCACAATCCTTCATGTTCTATGAGATATCTTAAGTTAACTGTCTGAACAATACTGCCAGAAAAAGAAAAGCCACAAAACAAATGCCGAACGTGTGAATATGTTCGGCGTATGCATCATTACATTTCTACAGTTAGTATCACTAAACATCCGGAGGCTACAAAATCCGGATGCTCCTCTGGGTTTTGATGCCTCCGGATTTTGACATTACCGGATTTTGACACCACCGGATTTTGACATGTGAGTGCAACGTTGCTTCACTGACCAAAATTTTAATAATTTGTACTTCAGCGCCGGTTTTTAATACCGCGAAAACCTGCGCAGAAATACAAAGTTTACAAAATTCCTATTTAAATTGTGGCCAGTGATTTAATATACTTGTGACACAGAATATGTACATGCAGCACGTGAGCACTCACACATTTTGGTCTCTTATAGGGGCTGTTCACAAATGACGTACAGGTTGGGGGGGGGGGGGGGCAAAGACAAGTCGTACGTACAAATAAAGTAAAGTGTTCACTTTTTCACGCGTAAGGTTTGTGTGAAAGCTCAACTTGATAAAAATATTTTTTGTACATCGTATCGCATCGCCTCCAATATAATGAGCCCTTTTTATTACTGCGTTAATGTTTTGTCAATATTGACGAGGTAGCTTAAAGAATTGAAGTGGCTAAAGAATAAACTTCATTTTTTTAGGGGGGGGGTCAATAATCGCTAAAAAAATCCTTACGTCATTTGTGAACAGCCCCATATTTCACCGACAACGTATAGACTTTTTTCGGAAACAACTTACAGCTGAGATGACATTTAACGTCGTTATCTCATCATCCAAAGTACCATTTGATAACTCCGGCATAAAGTGCCACGTTCGAATTTGATTGTAAGTGACGGTGCCATTTTCATTCCAAGTAATATTTGACCGTTTGTGACTTTCAAGGAAAACGTATGGGCCACATTCAACCAAATTCGGTTTTACGTCAAGATTTCGAACATCTTCAGTATTGGTCCAATTGAACATTGTTATCTCTGTAAGTGATTGTCAAGTGGTTGTTATTCAACTACAGAGATTATTTGTTTCTTAAATTACCCATGTACATGGGAAGCGGCGTTTCAATCCAATTGTCCATTTGGGCTGATCCTTCAGCTAATCCCAATCGCTAGTGCAAAATAAATAATCAAATTTTTGTTATCGGAATGCGTTCAAGCGTCTCACCGAATGAATGATATTTAGTGCTAGGACTGGCCATAGTAGCCCTACGCATAGTGCAACAAGAAGTAAAAAAACTCCACAACCGAAAACCCAATATTGCTTTTGGGGTGTACTACAGCACTTACACATTGTACAAATCTGTTCGCTCCGACCGACGACTAAATGTTTAATATTTGCTACTTTTTATACTTCCACTGATCATTATTCTCCAACTGAAATCAATTATTTATGATGATTAGATAAGCTAATTGAAATTGAACAATTCCATGCACAACTGAGAGAAGAGTTTGATTCGAAAATATGAAAAATTTAAATTTAGCGGACCCTACAAATTTTCGTGATGAATGTAATGCTTTTGTGTTTGGTGAGTATACGTTTACCACAATTCACGTGCATTGTTATTAGGGGGCATCACTCTAATCACACTACTTCAGAAACATAAATTCCGTTTTAAAGGTTCACTTGGAGTGTTGCATATAAGTGGCGCTGACTTGACTAACGGTACATTTTGATGATGCATTCTTTGAAGTGTTTTAGGTAGAGGAGCTTTTCATGCAGAGAGTCAGAGCACATCATTCTTAATTGTTTCGCTCATGTTCGCTCACGTATGACAAATACTATAATCTGATTGGCCTAGAGAAATTTTTATCGCTCACGTATGACATTGTTCAATCAGCTGTTATGCTGTTTTGGCTCTCTGAAAAGTTCCTAGACTTTCTCAAGGTTCTCAGTTTGGGCTCAAAGAAAAATTTGGATCTCAAAATTATTTTTTTGAATAAGAAATATGAACTTGAGGCTGGTTTGGGCTCGCTGAGAGTGTCATTTTGAATTAGTTTTTAGTGTAAAGGAACATTGTGAGACCATTAGAGGATCTCTAATCTCGAAACAGAATTTTACAACTTCCTGCCTGATAAGCAAATACTTTTTGAGACCTACTGTGGATTGTTGATTGTTGTTGATAGAAAATACTTTCAAATTATTTATGAGAACAGTATCTAAACGACGTTTTGAGACCCTCAGGAGGTCTCACGAAGTCTCGACAAATCATTCGATTGGTAAATTTTCAAAAAACGTTTTGAGACTCTCATGATGTCTCACGAGGTCATTCAACTAAACAATCTTTCAAAGAGGTGTTGAGACGCTCAGGAAGTCTCACTAAGTCTCAGAAATAATTCAATTGAAAATACTTTGAAAAAGGTTTTGAGAGGACCTCACGCAGTTTCACGAAATTCATAGCTGAGAATAAAATGAGCTTCTCATGAGGTCTCGGAGGGTCACGTAGTGCAACAATAAATCATTGTGATGGACATAGTAATGTAGCGATGGATTGAAGTCAAAGAAGTTGATTCCCTAGGTGCAGTGAGGTGCAGCTAGGTAAAGTGAAGTGTCATAGACCCATAGACTCATACCAAACATAACGACATGGGTACAGAGGAAACATGGAGAGGTTTTTTTATAAGGGCGGGGAAATCTTCATAGACACATGGTCCTCCGGACCAAGGTAGTGTTGAATTCAATTCATTTATTCAATTCAATTCATTTATTTATATTAAATTGCGTCAAGGTTTCCCTTTTACAACATCGTTGGACACAATCTCGAACATTTACAGAAAAAAAATCAACTATACAAACATAAGAACTAAATAATTCATATATAAAGATAAGCTAGAAATTATAAGTTATCGACAAACATATGGGCGATTCCATTGGTAGGTTGCGAGGGAACCATGTGTTCTTGCTAAGCCGTACATACAAGATTTGTGTTGTATGAAGAAAATTCCTCTATAGGTTCAATATCCAACTCCTTCATGCGAAAGAAGTCCAACCTTTGCATTCTTAGCCAGAAGACGGTTCCCTCGTAACACATTTTCCAACTTTTCAATGGAATGACCCATATGTAAAAAGTTAAAGCTTAAGTGAAGAAGAGAAAAAAGGAAAGAAAAAGAAAAAAGAAAAAAAATATTGCATTGCAAACTGTAAGCATGTGTCTAACTTCAATTCACTGTAGTTTGAGAAAAAAAAAAAACAAAAAAGAAAAGAAGTATCATGGTAAATACCACTCGCCAAACCACTCAATCCATATCTCTCAATACCTGTCCACCCATTTTTCAAAATAGAGTGAAATGCAGTGCAGCACTATGGCGGACTTTCACCGCCCTCAGAATAACTCATGCATGTCATCCCTTTCTGACGTAACGCAATACATAACAACTCAGCTGACTAAAAAAGCAGTGCATTTTTCACAAAACGAGTCAGGAAACCCTGAGTTCCTAACAGTTACAGGTAGAGAATTCAAATCCGCAATTCCGCATGCATCATTTGTGTTATAAGCTCTAGGAGGCGTGAATTGTCGCGTGCGATTAGAGCGACCTGGGACAAAGTGATCAAGCAGTTAAGCTGACGAACCGCTGTGCAGAAGCCTATATATGAAGACCCAAAAACCTGTTCACGACAACCGCTATGCTCTGGTACTTTCCCTTCTCATAAACATAACGAACCACAGCATTAAATGCCTTTTCCAACAGCTTAACAGAGATCCCATCAAGGTCATATGAGAATACCTCGCAGCAATAGCTAAAATGCGGCATGAGCAAGACTTTCGGCAGCATAGACCGAGTGCGAAGCGGAGTACAGTGTGCAAGTGACCATAAGCTATGGAGACCCGCGTACACCTTCCGAACAACCCCTTCGATGTGGTCAATCCACGTGAAGCGATAATTTACCACAATCCCCAAGTCTTTAACCTCCTGCGAATACTCAATAGCTTCCCCATCGAAAATAACATTAGAACACTGAACAAAAGACCCATGACCAAGACCATGACCTTACAGCACTGAACGATATCACTTACCACAGAGGGAGTCGCTGGAGACAATGATCATAATTTGAGTTTTCAAGGATAACCGATTAACAACCGACCACTCACTAACCGCCTTCAAGTCTAGATCTACTTGTTCTATAGAAGCCCTAGCCTCAACTGTACGAATCAATTTGCAAAGTTGTACATCATCTGCGTACAGATGTGGAGACATAAACTTCACACGGTCAGGCAGATCATTTATGTAGAGTGAAAAAAGCAGGGGACCTAGGATGGAACCTTGTGGCACACCACTATTGACTGGAACAATGGAAACAATGACCTGATGACCTGTAGGTATTTCCTGAAGCATTCGTGGCCCGATAGAAATTGTGTCAGTTGGAAGTTAACCGCTCCATGTTTCCTCTGTACCCATGTCGTTATGTTTGGTATGAGTCTATGGGTACCCCTTTCTTTGTCCGTGGAGTTCCACTCCTGCTGCCACTGTCTCAGTGATTCGGTTCTTAATTGCGTCCAAACTGTTTTGGTAGTTTGACCCTCTCTTCTCTTCTTTCTATGACATTCGCTGTCTACCGTCAGCGTTATGCATATGGACATCGTCCCGGCCATGACACATACCGCTTCTCCGGATATCGTTCGGTATGCGCATGCTACTCATATGCTTGCCAGCCTTTGAGCTCAATTAAGCCTCCTCCGATTCCTCTTTATATCTAGCGCCTTTATCCACGCTGGTGCCCCGTAGCGCAATATTGATAGGGTGACGCTTACTAGGAGCCTCGTTTTGCTGCTGCGCGGTCCAAAGTCGGTTTGCATTATTCTCGCCAGTGCTGCGATGGCTTTCATTGCCTTTTCGCACGTGTAGTCCACAAGACATGGAGAGGTTAACTTCCAAATGACACAGTTTCTGTCGGGCCACGGGTGCTTCACGAAATACCTGCACAAGTTTGGATTCCCGGAGTCACCTTTCTGCACGACATGCGAGAGAGAAGAAGAGACTGCGCAGCACGTAGTATTTGTTTTTTCCCCGCTTCGAACAAGGGCGAGGTGAGCTGATGACGGCGAGTAAAAAATCTTTTCGTAAAAGTTCGTAGGTCGAATTTCTTTGACTTGTGAAGTGTAAATAATTAAATTTTTGTACTCATTTGATAAATTAATGTTAATACTAACTACTAATTACAAAATATTAATGGTTTCCACAAGATCATGGGGCCATTTTGAACCTACGAACAAAAGGCGTAAAAATTTCGCGTGATCTTTGGGTTTACTCCTACTATTTCTCTCATCAAAATGTAACGTTACTCATATTGTCAATTCGGCGCCACTGTTGCATTCTGGTGCTTTGAATTTGTTTGCAAAAGAAATACTTTTCGCAATTCTCTTAAAAAGTACAAGCATTGTGACGTCTTGGTTGAATGCCAAGGCATGTGTTATCGCTTTTAGCACCTACAGTAAATGCATCCCGTGAGAGAAAAGGAAAGTTCATAAAATATGTCACAGAACAACCCTCCCACTTCTTCCGGGATGTGATATAAGGCAAAAATAATTGTAGAAACTAAAGAATGTGACAAATATTTTCTCTGCAAATTCTTATCTCACAAAAGAATTCATATCGAAATTTAATTTTAAATGTTCAAATAATTGCTCTTTTGAAGCCACCAGCTGTGTTTATAGAGTCAATACGACAAAGAAGTGCGATGAAATAGAAACAAATAAAGAAGTCTTAACGTGAAAGCATTCTCAGCCGCGAGTTTTTCTTTGTTGTGGTACGAGTTTATTGCAAACAAAAGTATTCAAGTTATGTTATGTTAGGAGCTTCCCCCTAAGAAAATCACCAAATTAAAGAGAAAAAAACTTTAGGAAGGGTGTAATAGAATTTTAAATTTATTATTAGGTAAAGCCAAAGAAACCGACTTGTTCTTCCTTGTTACTGAAATTAATAGGAGATCATCAAGAGGACAATTTTTCAGTTACAATGTCCGTCTGTTACTTCTATGTACTATATAATGCTAAGGGGCCATTCAAATAGTGCGCACGCTAAAAAAGACGGATTTTAGGAAAAAAAATCGAAGTGTATGGAGCCCACGCGTCTCTTAACCCCCCTCCCTTAAAAAAGCGTTGAATGGCCCCTAAGGCAACAAAAAATCCCTAATGCAACTTATGATTTTAGCGAGTTAAATTTTTAAATGTTGGAAAACGGAAACAAAAGAACCTCATGGAATGACCACTTGCTACAATTTATGATCTTGGTAACGGTTTATCTCACTGCTTGCATAGAAATGATAAGATTTGTTACAAATAGCTCTGGCTTTTGAAAAACCACTTGACTAAAATTTAAAATACAACAGTTGAGAAATCTGGCGAACCAACCGTTATCACGTCACTTGTTTAATACTGAATTTATTTACGGCGAGAGATATATTTTTTTTCGATATGAAGAACAGTGGAGTGGTTGAGTAACCGCAGCTTAAAATTCTGAAGGTCTTGTCATTCGCTAAATCTTAACTTCATGCATAATGCGATAATTTCGTTTTTGAACAAATTCAAATAATGGTCAACCTTTGAATCCAAATGAATCATCGAAGTAAAAGGTGCGACCGGAACGACCTTTTGAATAATTAATGTATTCCTGTTTGTTTGGACATATAATTTTAAAAATGCATTCCAAGCTAATCAATCCCTTTGCAGTGACACATCACTTTTCTTTTTCAACGACGCACAATGATAAAATCATAATAGAAGAAAAACCGTACGGAAGTCGTTTTTTTCATTTCGGATGTTTGATAACAAAACAATTCAAAATTACTAAACAAAACACAAAAAAGCGAATACTTTTCTTAATGGATTCGGCCTTACCCGTATGTAGTTTGATCAATCCAAACGAGGCACAAGAGGCACAACAAAATTATTGTTTTTCGTGATAGGAAGCTCGAAGCATAAACTAATTACGTATGGTCAGAAGAACATTATTTCATATTTACGAAGTAATCCACTTAAATAGCTTTGCATCATTGACAAACGAAAACATGACACAAATTTTAATGACATTACGGTATGGAAAAAACCTCCAGTCGCTCATTTAATAGTTACCGCTCACACACCCATGATAACATAACAGTCTAGTACTGCCTTCAACAATGATTGTGTGTCTATTATCAGAGTCGAACTTAGTGTTCGTTGAAAACTTTAGTGTCTGGCTGTCAAGGTGAGTAGTTGATACCGTTGATACTGATAAAGCAGATACAACATCTTATGAGAGATAGTGTCTGGTATGTAGATTGTAGGTACATACAAATTCATAAAAGTTTGTTTCAAAGCGACAACGCAAAAATCTTTGCAAAAGTTCACTACCCAACACTTTGAGCACTTTATTTAGTACAGTACAATGTCATATACTTTACCCTGCAAAAATGTCAGCTTTTAGTTTTATTTGCATAGATTTTTACATTTACTGCCCCAGTGATCCGCGTAATTGAGGAAGTTTTATTTGCTGGGGTACACCGGGCCGTACTTGGATTATGAGTTGCACTTTCTTGTTCCCCAAGGGAGCGTCCACTAATGACGTCTGCATTTAGGGGGTGGGAGGGGGGTCATGAAAAACAGACGAAAACAGACAGGGGGAGGGGGGTGTTTGACGAAAACAGACGTCATATTCGGTAATGTCGCTCTATTTGAAACTACCACCGTTTTCATGATGAAAGCCGTTTCTCTAGCACACCATAGTTGTCCCATCCCATTTTCGAATAAAAATTTTATTCGTCTTTTCATTTCGAGAACCACGAAAATTGTAATTTCTCGATATTCAAACATAATAACATAACATAACATAACATAACATAACACTCTATTGGCTTTCGCATTATGACCTTTTTCTTTTCGCATCAATTGTGTGTTGACTTTCGCACTATGCACGAACGCATAACTTGACTTTTTTTATTTTCGGTTCTCGAACGGAGTTGAAAATTACAGTTTTCGCGTTCCAGCAATAGAAAAAAAGAAATTTAAACTTTTACAAGTAACGCAAGATCGGAAATGAGTGAACTTTTTGAATATTTTTTAGGATTTTGCCCCTTTGCATGTAAAGTTTTACATGCATCTGTTCTGGACGACGGTTTTTAGGCTTTTTCGCTTGTAGACCTCACTTCTTTCGGTCTACAACTTGCAAAATTGCAAAATTGCCTAAGTTCAGTCTTGAAAAACAGATACACAAATAACTTTTTTTAAAAAATCAAAGAATCTTCAAAAATATTGCAAATAGAAGATGAAAAAATGACGTCTGTTTTCGGGGGGGAGGGGGGTAGGCGGGTATGGAAAAAAGACAGGGGGGTGTCTGAAAAAGCCGAAAAAATGCAGACGTCATTTATGGACGCTCCCCAAGCTGTTATGTGGCTAATTCCATCGGTAACCCATACATTGTCGCTACCATGTCACCTGGGGAACGAATGTGTTTTGTCTTAATATAAATCACAAGAAAGACGTAAAGAAATGAAATTTGTTACCCAGGTGACGGTAACGGAATTAGCCGTTTATTTTTAATCGTTTAAAGACCAACTAACAGGTCAAAGACCCAATAACAAGTCAGTCTTGTGTACATATAATTACAAGTTTCAGTAAATAGACAAAAACACAAGGAAAAAAAAGAAAAATAGAATTCAATTTTGCGGAAATAATAAGTTACAGCCGGCCGGAATTTGGGCAAGCTCACATTTCTCTTTTTCACGTCCAACTCTCGGAAGTACGTGTCATAGTTTTTCTGAATTCTGGGGAAGGTAGCAGTCGGAAACTTTCCTTGTCACTCGCAATGGTTGGTGAAACGAAATCCGCTGGCAAAGAGGCGTATCGACATGGTTATGTATCAGTTTGAATAACATTATTTCGTCATTTTCTAGGCGTTGTGATTCCAGCGAATGCAGTTTTAGAGTCTTAAGTCTTACGTGATACGGTGGTCTTGGGTCTTCAATACGAAATTTAAAGTACATTATCCTGGTGTCTTTTTTTTGCAGTTTTACAACTTTTACAGTCAAGTCAAGATGGCGGTGAGTGCGCACGTGGTTTGTTTTGCTCTGAGTAAGTTTTATTTATTTTTTGCCAGTTTCGCGTTTCGATTCATAATTTCTAAGATGCAATATAAATTAAGGTATGTTGTTGCCATAATCTTTCGAGCTACACAGATTTGCTCAAGGAATATCTCAATTTTTCAATTCCACAAAATTCTCAGTTCCGATTGTTTTTGTTTCGTTTCTTTTAAACCTCTATTGGATATCATCGCTTATATTATGGTTACCATAGGGCTTCCACTGCCCCAACAATATTTTATCAGGTTTGCATCTCAATTAAAGTTTTCATTCTCATTTTCAAACATCGTAATGGTGACATAACCTCAATGCTGCCGCGTTTTTCGGATGTTATGTTGTTCTAATGTGAAGCAATCGGTGTTTTGTTGTTTGTTATTTTGAAATGCAATTTCAAGTCAATGTGATTTATAATTACGGATACGGGCTTCGCTATTCGCATAGCTATCGCTTTGGCAAAATATGGATGAGCTTGCGCATAGCACTTTAGGCACGTGTGTTAAAGTCCCCATTGAGGCTTGTACTTCCGGTGCGGTGTGTATTCACAAGCGGTAAAAATAATTTGGCTCAGCCTCGGACGAGTGTTGGTCACGGGGTACGACCAGCACAGGACATAACAGGTACCCCATCGTTGACGATCAGGCAATGTAAAAAGGTTGGTGGTTTGTTTATTGGAAGTCTAAACGTGAATGGGGGTTTTCGGTGTCGCAAGAATGAAATGGTAGAATTGGCTGAGGATTACGGTGTAGATATCTTAGCATTGAGCGACATTAGAACTAAAGGACAGCGAGAAGAGCAGGTGGGCGGCTATAAAGTGTTTTTGTCTGGCGTTCAGTCTGGTAGGGCAAACTGGGGAGTTGGAATGGCTATCAAGCAGGAATTAGAAAAATTTGTCTTGAATGTTCGCTGCGTAAATGAAAGGATTATGTGGATATCTATTAAGTTAGCTGGGGGTATTTATCGGCTGGTTAGTGTTTATAGCCCATGCGAGGGTAGCAATGCTGGCGACCTCGACGCCTTTTACGAGCACTTAGGAGATGTTGTGGCGATTTTAATGCGAGGATAGGAAACAGTGAAACCAATGCAGGTTATGAAAGGGTGGTAGGCAAATTCGGGGAAGGTACTTGGAACTCAAATGGAAAGCGGTTGTTAGATTTCTGTGATTTCAATGGGTTAGCAGTAACCAGCTCTTTCTTTAAGCACAAATGGATCCACCGGTACACTTTCGTCAATGAAAGTTGGGATCATAAGTCAATAATTGATTACGTAATTATAGAACAGGACAAGAGGCAGGAAATATGTGACACGCGTGTTTTCAGGGGTTTCACCTTCGGCTCGGACCACTATCTTTTGGGTGCGCATCTGTCGGTTGGTAAACTCTGTCAGGCTAAAAGGAAGAAAAAGGTAGTTCGCAGATTTCGCGTAGGAAAGTTCAAGGAGGAGGAAGTTAGGGCTCGTTTCATGGCAAAGTTCACAGAAGGTTTTGAGGGGCTTCCTTCGGACTGCGGGACATCGAGGCTGAGTGGGCAAATTTTAAGGAATTTGTTTTGAGTGCAGCTGAGGAATGTCTGGGTAGTGTCTCTAGCGGAGGTAGGAACAAAAGGACGGGTTGGTGGAACGCCGATATCAAAAAGGCTGTGTTGGAGAAAAGAAAGCTTTATTTGGTTTGGTTACAGGGTAAAACGGATGAGAAGAAAGGAGCTTACAGGGCTTGTAGTCAGGCGGTTAAGGTTCTAGTTAAAGAAGCAAAGAACCTCGCGTGGAAGAGGTTCGGAGAAGAATTGGAAGAAGCAGGTCAAGGAAAGGGTAAAAAATTCTGGTCGACGATTAAGGATATTAGGCGTGGTGGTGAAAAGGAGGGCTGCGGTAGCATTTTAAAGATGGGTAAAGATGGCCAGTTAATTACGGATAAGGGAGAAGTACTGGAAACCTGGCGTGATTACTTTCAGGATCTATTTGCATCTGTCAATCCGGTAGTGGCACCTGACAGAAATCAGTTTGCTAACTCGGAGGGTGAAGAAGAAATTACATTAGAGGAGGTGACACGAAAGGTCAGCAGGCTGAAGGCAGGAAAATCCGCAGGTGTAGACGAAATTAGGACAGAATTTATTAAGAATAGCGGGTCTGGTGGGATCCAATGGCTTTGTAGGATTTTTAATTTAGCCATGAAGTCCTCAGTAGTCCCCGCTGACTGGAGCTTCGGTGTTATTGCTCCGATCTTTAAGAAGGGCAACCGTAAAGTTTGTAGCAACTACAGAGGGATTTCACTTTTGAGCGTGGTCGGAAAGGTTTATGCTAGTGTGCTAGTAGATCGGGTTAGGGTTATAGTGGAAGAGGTTCTGGACGAGGCTCAGAGCGGTTTCAGACCGCTGAGAGGGTGTCAGGATCAGATCTTTTGTCTTAGGCAGGCTATAGAAAAGCTCTTTGAGAGGAATATTGATCTGTACTTATGCATCATCGACTTGGAAAAGGCATTTGATCGGGTACCGAGGCAAAAGCTGTTCAAGGTGCTTAGCGAATACGGGATTAATGGAGGTTTATTGGGCGCCATTAAAAGCATCTACTCAGGGAGCAAGGCTGCGGTAAGGATAGATGGTGAAATTAGTGAGGCTTTCGAGGTTCATGAGGGCGTTCGTCAGGGTTGTTGTCTCTCTCCTCTTCTGTTCATAATTTTCATGGACAAAATCATCAAGCAGGCCAATTTGCAGGGGAATGTGGAAATTGGGGATGTAATTATGAAAATCCTGGCCTATGCGGATGATTTAACCCTATTAGCAGATAATGCCGATGATTTGCAGAGGGGGATTGACTGCCTGAATGTAGCATGTGAGGAGTACGGGATGGAGATAAGCGTCGGCAAAACAAAGGTTATGCATGTTGGCAAATTTAGGAAAGACGTAGTGTGCAGTTTAAATGGGGAGCAGTTGGAACAGGTTTCTGAGTTTAAATATTTAGGAGCCATGTTTTCAGAGGATGGCAAGTTAGTTAGAGAATTTGAGGAAAGGAGGAGAATGGGAAATGCGGTGGCCAGTCAGTTGAGGTCTCATGTGTTTAACAGGAAGGAATTAAGTAGTGGCACAAAGTTAGCTATTCACAGATCAATCTTCAGGCCAACAATTTTATATGGTAGTGAAAGTGGGGTGGACTGCGGATACCTTGTGCATGACTTGGAGGTTTCAGATATGAGGGTTCTTAGGAGCATAGCAAAAGTGAATCGGAGGGAACAGTGGGACAATCATATCAGGAACGACGACATCAGAGAAAAGTTAGGGGTTAGGTCAGTGGAGGAGGCGGCAAGGGTTAGTCGTCTGAGATGGTACGGGCACGTTCAAAGGATGGGTAATAGTAGGCTCCCAAAGAGGATATTGAATGCACAGGTCCCGGGTGTGCGTCCTAGGGGTAGGCCAAGGAGAAGGTTCATAGACTCAATTAAATCAGATTTAGAAGTTAGGGGGCTTTCACTGGGCGAGCAAACCATCTCCTTGGCAGAGGATAGAAGGGTATGGAGGGGGGTGGTCAATGACCACCGGGTTGCGGCTTAAAGACCCCACACCGGAAGGTATAAACGGTCTATAAAGTTTGATGATGATGATGATGATTTACAACTGGCGCATACATAGTAAGGATTCCACACCGATGAGCAATACTCCAGCCGGTTCCTGACGAGCGATGTGCACAACAGTCTCAGGCTCAGTTGATTTGTGAAGTACTTACCACAACGAAAGATGAAGCCTAGTAATCTGTAAGCTCTTCGCGTCATGTCATCAAAGTGTTCATTAAACGACAGTTTTTCGTCTATTATCACCCCTAGATCCTTCTTGCTTGAGACTCTATTTAACATAACGTCACCAACTCGGTAGGGGTATAGTATCTCCTGACGACTGTGAGTTATTGACATCACAGCACACTTTGTAGCATTGAGTGACATATGGTTTTGTCTACACTTAAAAAAAGAGGAGCGTTAATAAGTGTCACAATCAAAGCAACAATCGAAGATTGTAAAACCAGCAATTTGACTATACATAAAAATTGCGTTTTCTGCAATTTCGAATAGTTGATTTGACTTTTCGAAATTGTAGAAAATGCAACTTTCACGTGTGGTCGAATTGTTGATCTAACAATTTTCAATTGTTGCTTTGACTATGACAGTTATTCACGCTCCTCTTTCTTTAAGTGTACACCACTGCACAACCCTTGTGAGACCTTTCTGGAGCAGTTTACAGTCATATGAATTACCAATGGATCTATACAGTTTGAGGTCATCTGCGAATCCCGAACATGATGTAAGCGCTTCAAGGAGATCGTTAATGAAAATGATAAACAGCAAGAGGCTGAGTAGAGTATTGAACCTTGTGGAACCCCCGACGTTGGCGTGAGAGTTGAAAACCATCGGATCAGTTCGGTAGTTAGATCAAACGTACAGAGCTTCATTAATAACGTGCTGTGATCAACCTTATCAAAAGCTTTCGTGAAGTCCGTGTATATCGTATCCACTTGACCACCCGACACAATGGCATCTGCGACTTCCGAAACGTACTCCATGAGATTCGTCTCTGTTGACCTTTTTTCCAAAAAGCCGTGCTAGGAGTGGTGAATATTAGACTTTACAGCATCAAACAATTTTACAAAGACTAATCTCTCAAAAAATTTCGATAAGGCACATAGTACACAAATAGGCCTATAATTTGAAACATTACTCTTATCACCCTCTTTGAATATCGGTGAAACAAATCCAGTTTTCCATCTAGTAGGGAATTTAGACTTTTCAAGAACCTATTGAAAAGGATCGACAGTAGGGTGGTCCAAAAAACTAAGTTATTAAAAAGTCTGAGGCCCCACCCCTAAAAAGTTTCTAAATGTGTCCATGATAAAAAGTGTATATGTAGCCATCTGAATCCAAAGCCGTCCTGAGGGTTCCCCGAAGCAAAATAGTCAAAAAAGCGTGAAAATCGTGTAAAACGTAGGTTTTAAGAAAAGTGCATGAAACTTGTGAAAAATGAGGAGCGGTTTTAGGGCAACTTTGGTTTATTCCGTTCAAAATAGTCCCGAGAAAATACTTTTTCATGTGGTGGGCGCATCCGAAGTGTTTCGATGTCAAGAGAGTCCGTCAAGTGGCTTTCTTAGCTCACAACTTCTTTGCTCTAGGCCTCGGTGAGTTTCACAGTTTTTGGAAAACGGTCTTCTATGAAATTTTGAGTCTAGATAGGACTTCAAAATAACGCCTAAACAGTTTGTCTTGGAAAGCATAAAATTCATTAAGTCTGAACAAAAATTTATTTTTCGAGAACCTCCATGAAATTTCATGAACTTCCATGAGCCTGCCTAAGTGGCCGTCCGTGTGTTTCGTCATTATTTGGCTATTTTAGGAAGGACTAATACTATAAGAGTAGAAAAATGCCAAAAGTCACTTTGAATGACAGCTAAATGCTTGCTGGTGATGCCTTACACGTAGCTGGTTTTTCGTTTATATTTGCTTAACTATGCAATATGAAAATTTGCGATGTCAAATACAAAGTGGTAGAGAATAAAATTTTAGAGAACACATGCCTCAGGGTTTTGGGTAAAAATGCTCCAATCCCGGGATATGACTACTTCTAGAATTGGGAGGGATGATCCATATCTCTAGAACTATGAGAGTTAGAAAGTTCTTTCCAAAGGCAAAGTTGTAGAGAATAAAATTTTAGACTACAAGTGTCTCAGGGTTTTGGGTAAAAATGCCCTAATCCTGGGATATGACAACTTTTAGAATTTACTGTCAAAGGCAAGCATTGCATTTTAGGGAACAAGATAAAAAAACTTAGACTTTAGCGATTTGCGAAATAAGAGTGTCGCTAATATTGTTGTCAGCGAAACGCTTGTCGTTATTAACGAGGAAATTTTAAAATATTTTAGCTATTAGCGTCGCTAATTCAACCCTGTATTTTACCATTAGTAATGGAAATAGACGTAACACTTTTTGATAAAACATTTTTCTACTCACTCTTTTACACTCGTATACAAGTTTTTCTGACGTAACGGGCTCTTGTCCTTTGTGTCCAGATGGAAAATGAAACAACAGCTTTCGGCTGTTTGCAAACAATTTCACAAATATCGCGTGACGTAGCACTGGACTTCAACCCCCTCTCCCCTGTCACGCTAGGCACACAAAGGACTCTACAGCCCGAACCACTCAACGGATTTTCACTAATTTAATTTTTGTGTATTTCTGATGACGCAGACATATAAGTCAAAAAGTTTCACCGAGCTTCAAAAAACTACGTTTTTGCTCACTTTTTCGACAGTAACTTCGAATGTTTTCACCCGTTTATTTGAAAATCGGATAAGATTTACCCGTGGGCTGTGGCTGAGTCAAAAGGCTCAAAATCAAAAAATTTTCTTCCATGAATTATCGGGCATGCCTAGACCTATCGAACCAAAATAACTTTATGAAAATCAGAAAAAATGTTCGTGAATTATGTACAATGACCAAAAACCACATAAAAGGTTTTTTGATTACCTTTCAGATTTTTTCATTTTTCTCTTATTTATATCCCAAAACGAAAAAGTTACCAATTATCGGGTCGAAATTCGACTGGTTACAAACGTCGTGGTAAACGCATGAGACCCCTTTTTCGAAAAACTTTCTGCACTCGCTCAAAGTATTATTGTGAGATAGAGGTAGATAAAGAGAGAGAGAGAGAGAGAGAGAGAGAGAGAGGGAGAACCATCAAGTAGACTAGTCCATTCGTTTCTGTCGAATCTCTAAGAAAATTCCTTCAAGTTGACACGTAAAAAATTCAGAGCTACCCAAAAACCGTGATAAATTCTCGGTATTTTGGGGGACCTATAGATTCACATCTTATCGACTAAACCTTACGTTTTAGTTTTACTTACAGCTTCGTTGTAATAAATCGACGTTTGTGCAAATGAATTTCTATACCAAATGAAATCCTTATGCTTCAGCGACAAACAGTGTCAATAATGTACAAAGACTGATTGAATCAATTTCAATCTTAATAAAACAAATGCATTCTTTATCGTTCTTTATCTAATTCGTAATTATAAAAAATTGTTACGCCAATAAACCTTGAAGACCTGTTCATTAATCGGTATTTTATTTTCGTTGCTGATGACGCCTAGTGCTTCGCTAATATGAAAGTTACATCGATCATTACATTTAAATTTCGATCAAAATGTTCTGAGAACTGAAGAGAATAATGTCGTTCGCTAACTTATCTTACACTCAGAACTGAGCACTTTTACTGTTAGAACAACTTCGTTGCATCTATTTGCATATGTGACAACTTCATTGTTATTGACCAAGCATTGATAAAACAAGAGCGAAGTTTGTTAAACACGAAATAGCTCACACGTTACGGTGTCGATCGCTGCGTCGCGGTGGTAAACGCTGGTGACAAATATATCGTAAATTCCTCCATTCTAAATAGCGAAAATCGCTGCTGACTTTCTTGTGTGGAGCGATTACTCACAAGAGAACTTAATTTTCCTGAGTGTTTATTGAATGCCAGTGCCTTTTAAATAGAATTTTGTCTTCTCCTAATGCACAAATAATTCTAAGGAATTCCATAAGTATTTATAATCTCGTAATGTCCATGTTTCTTACCGGTGCCGATGAGAGAATGAAATTTATGAACACCTACTTGGTTGGCTTACTTTTTTCTTAGCGCCATGAGAAATAACTTAAAGCATTTCTTATCGCAAGTATGGCATATAATTATTGCGTTACGGCACTTAAGGAATTTTATCAAAGCAATTCCGATCCATAATTCATTTAAATTGTTTTACATACAGTAGTTGTGATTTTGCTTTGTGTTGCGAAATGATGTTTGAATGAATGAAATCTTCCGAATGCGTCTGGAAGAGGCATTGGAAAGTGTACGGGATAGGGATTACCGGAGCGATTTCCGTGCTAAATTTCGCAAAGATATAAGTCAAAAAGTTTCCCCTACCTTCACATACGACGTTTTTGACTGGTGAATCGAAATTCCTATCACGTCAGAATGTCGCGTCGGTTCACCCGGAACCGCATCCAAAATGGGACTTGCCTTTGATTGAAAAAAAAATGGATGACATTCCGAGAAACTCACCGGGAGGCGTTGCATTTCGGCTTGCTTTACCCCGACCAGAGTCAGGTGCGTGGCTCAACGCATTGCCTTCGAAAAATCTTGGTACACTTCTTGGCATCACGTCACTGCGCATTGCAATTTCTTTGAGAATCGGCGGCCCAATCTGTAAGCAATTTGAGTGTCGATGTGGAACAACAATGAATACAAACGCGATTCATGGTTTGTCATGCAACGAAAGCGCAGGAAGATATGTCCGACACGTAGCACCGAACGAAATACTGAAACGTGCTCTCAGTACAGCCGGGTTCTAATCAATTAAAGAACCACCAGGTCTGGTGCGCGAAGACGGAAAAAAAAGCCGACGTTATGACAATTTTTCCATGACGCAATGGACGCTCGCTAGTTTGGGCGACGTGTAACGACACACTGGCACCGTCATACGTGCAACAGTCTTCGAAAAAAGTAGCAGCTACAGCAAATTTCGCGGAGAAGAAAAAAATCGTTAAATACAAACCGTCATGATCAGCGAATTCATGCGTTGACTTTGCAGTCGAAACCGTAGGTCCGTTCAGCGACGGTGCACGTCGCTTGGTAAATGAACTGGGAAAACTTTTAATTTCGACTTCAGGTGACGCTCGCTCTGAATCATTCTTGATCCAAAGAATTGGGGTAGAAATTCAGAGAGGTAATGCAGCTAGCATTTTGGGAACCGTCTCACATAACGAGTCGCTAAGCGAAATATTTTATTAATAAATAAATCAATTTTTAATTTTAATAAGTTCTTTTATTATAATGGCAGAAATATTCCATTTCCGGCTCGAAGGACCACAAAAAAAAAACATGAAGAATGGCATTGAATCCGACATCGTTTTTTTACACGAACATCCCTACTTTCGACTGATTTTGTTTTTGAATTATTTGGACCGAACATTTCGAACGAAGTCTTCCGGTCAATAAACTTGAAATTGGTCGATTACGATTTCCACACAACTGGCGTCGATATTTGGCTTATCAATACCACGGGTACGCTAATATTGGCCTGGCTTTGCTCTTCATTTCGTGCAATGCTGAGGGCTGAGCATTTCGTATGAAGATACGAAGTCTTCCAGCCAAGAAGATCAACATCAATCGTTTCAGCCAGTAAATATCTACATCGTTGGCAATGTTCTCGTCGTAGAACAGGGACGCAGTATTTTTATTTGTTTAAGTTAATGTTGTGTTGCTAGGAGATCGACATAAAAATGAAACCAATGTTTTTATGTCGATCTCCTGGCAACACAACATTAACACTTAAATTGAATTCAAATCGACTAGCAAAACAATTTTTTTTCCTTTTTTTTTTTATTGTGACATAATGGCTTTTCTAGAGAGAAAGTGTCCTAGTCCCGCTCTAAAACTCTCACAACGTTACAAATATTAAAGGTAAAATATCTCTTCCAATGGTTGCGCTGGTGGGATTGTGCCCATTATGCAAGCGACATTTTACCGTTGTATTGCCATCGAAATCCTTTGTTTGAGGTAGAATTTTGATCGCGGATCACCACTTAAATCTTGAAATCTTTTGCCGACTTTTTCAACAAATTTAATTGACTCTATGCTCCATGGTCCCATTGTTTCAGCTGCGAAAGCGAGAAGAGTGTAATTATTTGTAGAAAGAAGATTGGAATAATGTTTGTGCTTCTCAAATCCTGCTGAATCCGCGAGCTTCCGAGCATTTACTGATGTTTTTGACAAATATGAAACGTGTCAACGCAAGTTTCGTCCCAAATTAGCGGTTTCCCTCTAAGCCATAGTGTCAAAGTTACACCATTTGGTTTCTTTCCATCGTTCCTCGAGAGACCTGTTGGATCTAATTTTGTAGGGACATGTAAGGAAGCAAGCGTTCGACTGATAATATCATTTAATTCAGTATGTATTTGATATCTTCCAGCACTTTTTTGACAGCTTAGTCCATGTAGACCTTTAGATGACACAATAGATCCACATAAACAAATATGTCTCGAACAAATATTACAACCCAAACGCAAACCGATACAGATCCTGATGGAGTTGTTGTCCATTAAGGTACCAATATTCTGGGAAGGAATTGAATGTAACCAAGCATTTGATTCGTAGCATTGCAATGCAAGGAAACGAGCCAAGTCATGATTAGATGTGAAGTTTAAATTCTCCTCTATTATTCGTTCAACGTTGATTAAGTCCCAACTTTTTTGTGAAGATTGTAAAGGTGGCAATGTAAGATTAAAAACTTTCCAAAGCTTCATCCAAATGGGTGATGGAAGTCGTATCTTGAAAATTAAGAATATGAGAGATATGACTTGACACTCCAAAGGAAGAGCTAAGGAAAGTCGGTAAGGAAATACATTTTAATTGTCTTATGCCTAATCCACCAAAGTTAATAGACAACGTAGCTTGAGTCCATTGCTGGTGATTTAAATCAACATTCAAGATTGTTTCCAAGAGATCTTTAATTTCATCGTCAAATGCTGATATTAAACTATCGAATTTCCATGCTGGTGACGTTCTAATGAAATAAATTAATTTTAGAATAGCAAAACATCATCATCATCATCATTTATTTATAATTTTGTGCAAAGGCTATAGCCACATACAATTTTCATTGTGCACAAATTAGTCACATGAAAGGCAACAAAGAACTAACATTATCATTTCTATAATAAAACAAGAAAGAAACATAAAACAGCAGAAACGAAGGAAAGAAATTCATTCGCATCTAAGCTCTCCAAACAATAAAACGACTAAAAGTCACTATTCAATTCATGCACGAAACAGAATGCGAAAAATACCTTCTGCGAAAAATCCCAGCATACCTGACGCCAACAGGAAGCGAGTTCCAGTCTCTAAAACCCTCTGCAAATATAGATCGCCTACACCGCCTTCTATCGAAGCGCAAGAGTCTAAGTCTAGTTGTCACGTCAACGCTAACAAGCTCATAGAGATAAGAGGGTTCCCCGGAATGAATAAGCCTGTAGATAAAAGTCATCGCACGAAGCTTGTGATGCTCTTCCCATGAACAGCCGAGAAACTTGTTAACGGCTGCCGATATCCCCCTCCTTTGCAAGCCATAAACGTACCTCACAATGGATTTGAAAGCCCTATCAAGAAGCCCTCTCGACGTTACGTCAATATCATAATAAAATATTTCAAAATAATTATCGAAATGTGGCATCAGCAGAGCTTTCGCCAGCATCAGCCTTGTCCCGAACGGTGTCATCACCGATAGAGGCCACAAACTTCTAAGACTAGCATAAATCTTTTGAATGATTATGTTCACATGATCACGCCACGAAAACTCAGAATTCATAACTAGTCCTAGATTTATAACTTTGGTAGAGAATGGTATAGTGACACTGCCAAGGGAAAGTGAAGGAAACGTCGCACCCCCTTCAAGGTCAAATGCAATTGCTTGAGTCTTACCTGCATTAAGCGTAAGTTTATTCAAAGACGACCATTCAGCAACCCTCCTCAAGTCATCATTGATTCTGGCGAAACAGTCGTCCAAATCAGCAGCCTCAAAAAACTTATAGAGCTGTGCGTCATCTGCATAAAGATGAGGGATCATAAAACGAATAGAGTCGGGCAGGTCATTTATATATAAAGGAAACAAAAGAGGCCCCAGTATCGAGCCCTGTGGGACAAAACAAATTTTTTAAAAGGAATAAAGCCGAATGTGAATTAAGACATTTTAAACGTTCGAACATAATTTTCAATTTTGATAAAATCTTTTGTGAAAATTTCATAAAACCCTCTTCAAAAATCGGTACACCTAGTAAGCTCAAATCTTCCTTATTTGTTACGCAAATCCCTGGACAGAGAGCATCGAATCTTGAAACAATTTCATCGTCAACATGACCGGAGCAGAAAAATATCTCACATTTGGATGGGTTAATTTTAAGACCCAATTTCTCTGCTTCGTTGATTATCGTTTCGAAGTCTCGATAAACTATATCAGTATCGTCACAAACAGTTCCATCATCTAGGTACCATAAGTTAAGCTCACTCTTTAATTTAAGAAGCAATTGATGAATTGTCAATGAAAACAACAATGGACCCAACGGATCGCCTTGTTGTGCTTCTATTTGTGATAAAATTGTTTCTTCACCAAAGAATAAAAATTAGTTAAATCAATTTTTATTTTTATTAAAATTATTGTTTGTACGCTTTGTCATTCCTTTAACCATTGGCATAATTATAATAATAACCTACAACCTCTCCAAATTCGGTCATTCACGATCCCTATCTTGTTAGGGTGGTAGTTCAGGTTATTGTGTCCTGTAAGTATACCTACTAGCCCTCTCAACTTGACTCTAGTAAGACTCAAGAGATAATTGGTGTTCTTCGCGTTGCAGCCCACCAAAAATTCTTTTGATTGTCTGCAGGTGGTTAGCGCTTCCCATCTACTCTGATGGCATCTTTCGTTCCTCCTCATCTCCATAAGCCTCATCATTCCTGCGTGTCTACCGACAGCAGATTCTGACCCACTTCCATTCCTTGCCAATTCGTCGGCTTTCTCGTTTACTGGCACTCCGGAATATCTTGGAACTCAAGTCAATGTGACATTATTGTCTCTTGACAAGGTTTCTAACATGTCCTAGCACTGGATGACTATCTTAGATGAAATTTTGACTGAGGACAGCGCACCTATTGAATTCTTTTGTCTTTTACGCCTTCGCGGATCATCTCGCGCAAGCTTTCTCATTTGGTGACGACTTCAGAATGAAACACGGTGGCGTATGCCCCCAAAGGAATCGATATGCTATAATCTAATTCCTCTGAGTACAATCCGGCTCCTAATCTCTCATACGTCTTCGATCCATCCGTGTAAACCGTCACGTCTGCCTCAATCGGAGGCGACCTATTTCCCTTAGCGAAACACATGTTTTGAAATTTCTTTCGAAACGAAATGTTGAGATCTGTGTAACAAACAGTATGATCTCTTATCTCAAGCCTAGCGGATCTTTTGAAAAATGTTAGGGTGACCCGTCTAACTTTGACTTCTCTGTTTTCAGTGGTTTGCATGTATTTTTCTCATATGAAAGGAACTTGTCCATTTCTTTGCTAAAATAAAGTAAAATGATAATTTCTCTGCACTGATCAAACCATAAAACTTTATCGCAGAGAATATCTTTTAGATTCCCCGAGATGGATATCCATCGCCCCCAAAAAAAAAAACGAAAACAGTACCAAAACAGTTGTATACGTAAATACCTACATCAATACAATATACTAACACCATACATCTTGTTGTCGCTCTTCTCACTTTTCACTCTCTCATTTTTATATGCGGCATATGCGACACGCAGTGTTTTTATACTCATATGGTTTTCCATACATCCGAAACAGAGATTTTTACGACTAACGATGACTTAATTCAATAACAGGGTGAATCTTGTAGAAACATCGTAAGAACTGAAACTAGGGTTGTATTTGGCACACTACAAGAGTTTCTTAGTTTTTTCTAAATATTTTCTTTGCTGCAATTATCCAATGTCTTGCTGCTGGATTGTATGTACATAGACTATGTGGAGTGTACTAGTAGGTTTATTTAGGCGTGTAGATATTTACATCTTATTATATTATTACAATTACATTACATTCTTTATTCTATACTGTACACTATTGATTACTATCACGTTTAACATTATGTCAATTTCTGTGTAACATTTTTTTCGACTATGCCGGGAGGTTCGGCATTTCATGGGATGGGATGGCAAAGGTGAACGCGCTTAATTTCCAACCAGAAAACCCGGGCTCCATCCCCGAGAAGGTATGGGATTTTTCTGTAACAAAAATAGTTGATATGGATCATCCCTAAGTTAACTCAAGCTTTATAAATTGGGTAGTTTCAGTATACGATGCCCGAAACGCAAATTTAATTACACAAAAAATATGTGGCATCACTTATGGACAGAGGTGAAATTTGTGTTCTTTAACCACGGCTGGTGGTGCTATCTTGTGGACGATGACGAAATTGTTGACAAGTTCAATCCCAGCTAGTACTTCATAGATGGCGTCATACTGGAAATGCGTACAATGGGAATATGAAGAACGAAGAACGATGTGTGAACGATGATGGCCCGACGTAATATGTGAGGCTCGCACGAAAAACAAGCAACAAGCAAACATGGAAATCTAGTAGGTAACTGAATAAATTTTAATTAAAATGATGTTTATATTACGCTGTCGTTGTTCTGTTCGTCTGTGTTGTTCAGTTTGACTGACTTTATGAATGTGTGAATGTGTGTGTCCAATGATTCCCTGAAAGAAAAATTATTAGCGATAGCCAGTCGACTAGACTAGCAGATATTTGCACAAGTCCAATAGACGTGGAGTTTGTTTTTCAAAGTTGTGAGACTCGATTTGGCTAATCATATTCTGATTAGAGTTAGAACCACTGCAATCAACTGAAAGTATAAGTTTGAGGTTAGGTTGAGTTAAATATTAAAAATCAAATTAAAATAACAACAATTACGATAAGTCACTCGTCGAAGGAAATACGATAACAAAATCAATAATTCAAAAATTCCTTAACGGTGATCTTGTCAGGCCAGAGCTTACTATTGACCACAGCGCTAAACAGTTCTGATCTAACGGTGACCTTAAACGATACAAAGCTAACCGTGTCTAAATCGACATAGGGTGAAACTAGTTTTTTGCACGACACTTCTTCAATCGACGCTATTACGTTATTCATAAGTAGATAATTGCTCACTTTTTCTTCGGTAACTGACGGATGTAAGTTGGACACATAAGTAATCTTGGCAGTTTCGATCGGCGATGCAATACTTCGTGGAGTAGAATCCCTATGGGGCTGTTCATAAATGACGTCACGCTTGCTATAAAATCCACAAAATTCATAACTCCAAACTGGCGAGACATTTTGTTTATAGTACTCTGGCTACCCCCCCCCCCCACCCAAACACACCACCTGTTTGGGGGGTAGCGAGAGTCCTATAAACATAATTTGCTGTCCTGCATGAGTTATGACCGTTTTATGGATACTAATTTTTTATAGTAAGCGTGACGTCATTTGTGAATGGCCCCTATGCGGTTTAATAGGTCATTGTCTCTAGCGGACACTTTTTCGACGATTGACGATGAAGTTAGTACTTCGGCGAAGGAACTAGAAAATGATAGACTTACCGATGGTAAATCTTCGGAATTATACTTTGGCTCGGTCTGAGCAGCTTCAGATTGTTTGATTACAGATGTGGTCTGGTGCGATTCATTTGCGCATGGTGCATTACATTTTTGGGAGGATTGCGAAAATCATTGACTTTTTTAATGTGATTTTTGACTGTCGGAGACTTAGTAACCGAAAACACGGAACTTGTAGTCGATTTTGCACTTTTCTTTTAACACAGCTATTGTTAGCTTCCATTGTCTCTGACCATGTGCTTAAGCACAACTTCCACACGCATAAAAACCTTCGAAGGTGGAGGCGCCAAATAAAAGACCGCCTCCCACTCCCTGTCCGCAAAGGAACATCCGATCATAGGATACCCCAATCAACTGGTTTCATCAAAGAACTCCCCGCACAACTTGAAAAATTCCTACTAAAACTTCATAAAATCTATTTCGAACCTCAATTAACCACTCTGGTTATTGTCTCATCACTTTATTAAAAAGTTCACACAATAGCCATTGCTCTATTTTTCAGACCACGTTTTCGTACAATTTCTCTTTTAACTCAATTCACTTTACTAATCACGATTGAACACAAACTATATACTTTATCGGGTTTTATGGCCAGGCGTCACTTTACAAGCTTTCATACCGAAAAACAGTCAAATTAAGCTTGTATCCGATTTTCTCAAAACCGCTAATGGCGATCACAGTGCAATCGTTTAGAGAAGCTACCCTACCAGAAACGCGTCCGCACTGCTCGAGTGACGAGACGAGAATGCACGACCATTTTATTTATTTATTTTTTTTTATTATAGCAGGCCCCAGCCCATTGCTATAAAATTATACGAACGCGTTTAAACGCGTATTAAAATTTCAATTTAGTATAATTTCCACTATGGCGTCTCCGCCATTTTAATGCCAATGTGACTCACAACTTTACATATGTATTGTTTCATTGTATTGCATTGCTTGTATTGTTTCAAAAGCACATGTTACACATAACCTCAAATCCGAAATCAGGCAGCATCTTCAAAGTCCTTATATCTCCCATAACCCCCCATCGGTGAACATAACCAAAACATACTATTTAACCCGGTTGGCCATAAGAGCATACCAGTCCCCCTCCCATGCTCCCTGATTAAATCACCAATAGTCATCTCCGTGTATAAAACATAATGATTTTCACAAATTTATGTCACATCCATAGATTTTAGCCATGTTAAAAATCCAATTGTAATGTTATTTATCTCGTACAGGTTTTCCCAGGCCAGGTCCCATCAATTTATTGTAACATCACCACACCACAAAATGGTTAAATTAGCCGCACAAGATCCACAAAAGACAAAGCTAATGGCGATCACGATGCCGATTTGTGAAATTATATAGACTGACCCCACCTTGACTAACGCATCCGTCCTCGACGAGAACCGAAACGAAAGTGACGACCATTTTAGTAAAAAAATTTTGACATTTCACATTTTCTAAGACAACCCAGAAAATGCTACCTCTATTCTGTCATAGCGCCGTCCAAGGCGACATATTTTCATCTCTCTGTCAACGCTTTATTTCTCTGATTTTATCGGTTACTGTCAGAGAAATGATAACCGCAATTCACGCACCGACCCTGCCGGGTAGAATGCGTATGGAACAGAGAAATCATACCTAGATGGCGTACGTAGCCAGCCAGATAGAAGGAGCACATTAAAGTATTTGAGAAAAAATTGATCGATATGGGGGCGAATTGTTAAAGTCAACAGACATAACCACAAATGTGACACGTAAACACAAATCGTTGTTTCGGTAATTGTTGTGCTGTGTAAGAATTATTTTTAAAAGAATAATGTGTAGGTAATAATTGTACGTTTGACAATGAAAACGATAAATTTCAGCGGTAAGTTAGCGCACGCGAAAAATTGGCTTTTTTTAAGCCCCCTCCCCTCCCCCCTGTACACGCTTTTCTTACGCTATTCCTTTTGACGCCTCTATAATTTCCATTTTTATGATCAGTAAATATTACACGATGAAAACATATTGTGAAAATAAATCCGGCTCACTTTTCATCAGTATACTGATGCCCATTAGTTGCATTTCTAGAATTACCGTATACACTCCACTTAAAATACACATAAACAAAACTAGGGGCACCGACTTCATGATGGATCCGGGGCCCCCAATCGAGAAAATTAAGTTGATTAAGTAAAAAAAATAAAAAACGAGAAACTACACGCAAACGCTATTTCAGATCCGCACGACTCCGTTTCAAATCGATCCCCCGAATATTTTGTTCATGATCTCAGGGTCAACTTATTTATCAATTCAATTCCCTTTTAGCAACCACCAAAATGTTGAAATTGTTTAAAGCCAATTCCGAAAACTCGTTGCACTACTATATTTTTCTAGCTATGTACTACCTTTATGTAGCTATATGCTGACGATCGTAACTTCCCTTCAAGCACTTGTTCAACAAATCAATCATTTAGGTCCTCGACCAACCCAAGCACCGTGCTAGGGTCACATACATTTGGATGTATCAATTAAAAATCGTTTCAGTTAAATGTCTACCTCAAGTATTTCATTTAAAGCGAGCGATAGTATTACAGACTTTGAGCCCAACCAGTAACAAGCACAGCTTCACCCCCAGTAAAATTCAGTACACCCACTAAAGAGTTTACTATTGAAAAGTATCAGCTGTTGGTCTTAAACTGTTGAAAAAGATTGGAAGTAATATTAAAACGCTCAAGAAGACCGTGCAACGAGTTATCTAATTCAGAGGATTGCATTGGCAGTTCAACGGGGAAACTTAGCCTCAATTTCAGGAACACTTCCTCGATCTAAAAATTATAAATTGAAGTAAAAAAATGAATCAAAATGGTATCAAAGACTCCCCTTGAGTCTCCAAAAAGATGAACAAAAATCACATGCAGCATAATGTAGATCATGTCATCGTTTTAACAATGACGACTGTCAGAAGTTCTCAACTTCCAATTTCTTTCTAGATGTCAAAAAAAAACCGTTTTTTGGTATCGAAGTTCATGCAAATTCGATTAATTCACGGGAAGCTTTTATACTGACTAAAATTCATAAAACAGAAACAAGAGACTTGATAATTTACTCGCATCTCTTACAAATGCAATAGTGATAGAAGACCCCATAATACAAACTTTTCAGTAGAGCAAAATGAAAATTGCTTTCAAAATTTTTTGCTCGCTCCTCTCGCAGCCTTTATTGTTTTCAGACATTCCTTCAAATAGACCGCAGTACCCAAATTTTCTCTGAATATTAGATGTTGACCCACTTGTGTCTCTTCATATTTTGTTGTAGTTTGTTTGAGCCCCCAATGACCCAAACCAAAGTCGGCGCCCCTTAACAAAACGCAATTGATCGAGAACCCAAATTTCAATTAAAAAACGTCAAAATTTCACATGTCGTCTGTTGTATGAATATTTTTGTTATGGATCCTTCTATCTGACAGGCTACGTACGCCATCTAGGTATCATTTCTCTAGTATGGAAACATTTTTTGCATACAACGAAGGAAACGTCAAAATATGGTAAATATTTTTAGGGAATTTGGGTTGCTCGAAGATGTAAACAAAAAGTAATTAATTCTTGAATGGCAGTATTTGTTCGAAACAAAACGTAATTTTTTTTGTGGAAATGATCGTAATGTGTTTTTTCCCCATTCAGCTGGGAGTTGCGGGAAAGGTGAGAAAGCAATAGATATAAGCAAATTCGAATATGTAGAAGTAAAATCAACATAATATCTTAAAATATGTGCAGTTCCAAGTTTTCATCATAAATCCATCTTCTCATTTAAAACGAGATTTGGGATATTGTCTAATTCGGATGACGTGCAACCTACCACAATACTTTCTTTATGGGTTCGCCCGCAAACATCTTTTCAAGAACCAATATTTTGGTTTAAATATTTTTCATAGTAGTCATATTGGTCGTGTCTAACACAGTAAAATTTACGGTCATCTCCTAACGGCTCATGACAAACTCATTGTAAACAATAATGTTTGCTTACTTTCAGTTTCCTTTCAGTAGACAGTAACTCAGTTGTTGCTTAGAAATGAATAAAGTCAGAGATTTTGAAGAATTCGTTGTTTTTTACCCTTTTTCGGGCTATGTATATGGCTAGTTGCTGAGATATGATCTGACTTTTCGTTTGTTTCACTTTTTATGTATATAAAAACATTTTAAACACAAAAATTCCGAGATGAATAATTTGATTTTCACATTTCAATTATGTGATAAAAATATGTGAGGTCACAGAATTTTCAAATGGCAGCTTCCCTGTCTATATTACTGCACATCTGTAATTTTTATGGTAGAATGTGCCGAGATGTGACCTAAAGTAACACAATAAAGTAGTTTGCATATGGAAATGTGAGTGGTGAAAGTTGCTTAGTTTGCCTTTTTTGGTGAACGTCACATTCTCAAATATAAAGTACTTCATTGTGGGACTTTCGGTCACATCTCGGCACATTCTACCATAAACTTTTCAGATGTGCAATAATATCCATAAAAAATCTTACAATATTCCAAATCTCGTTTTAAAAACAAATGGTAGTGTTCCTCCTTGGTGATCACCAGAGACATCTTACAAAATCTTATGAACTACCACCATACACCGACAGATGTGCGAAATTGAAACTCACAAAGATGATCAGACGCCGTATAAATGCGATTGTTCTGTTTGTGCATTCAATACTATCGGGTAGATGGCAATCACCTCGTCTACGCTCAATAATTACACTTAATCCCGGCACACGATTACTACGGTATCCGAACCTTATCACAGCAGAAGTGTACGACGGCTCACCGTTTACAGTAGCCTGTTATATCTTCAATATCGCAGCAAGAAACATTGATCCGTCATTACCGCGTAACCACTTTCGTACGGCGTTATTGAATATTCCAGACATATTATTTGGTCAATGGATTGCACTGTGACTGTGATTTTAATCAGATCTTTCGTACAACTTTTCGGCGTTTACTGATGGATATGTTTATGCAAACTGGAATTCTGCTGGTATTTATATTTATGTTTATTTCTGTTTCTTTTGATTCTCTTTATGTTTCTATCTATGTAAACCTAATCTTTTCTATTGGACTGACGATCGATTTAAGTATTGTGATTAATATTCTGTGATTTTGTGATCTCTATCTTTTTATTTATATTTATTTTGTATTTATATGTTTTATGTGATATTTAGTTTAAATTTCTTTATCTATTTAAGTATTTAATACCGTCGACTGTACTAGTCGACGTAAAATAAACGAATTGAATTGAAATGAGAAGATGGATGACGAAAAACTTGGAACTGCACACATTTTAAGATATTTTGTAGAGATGAGCGGGTCGATCTTTTTTCGAAACCCGAACCGGACCGAACCCGACCCGATAAAATTTTTCGAAACCCGAAACCCGAATTGTTTCTAAGTCCGACCCCGACCGAACCCGACCCGATTAAAATTTTCGAAAACCGAAACCCGATCTGTTTCAAAACCCGACCCGGACCGAACCCGACCCGATAAAATTTTTCGAAACCCGAACCAGACACTCAAGTTTTTCGAAACTCACAACCCAAATTACTTCGAAACAAAAATTATTCTTCACGGGCCTTAGATTAAAACAAAATTCGTGTAATGTAAGATGATAGAATTTAGACGAGTTTTGTAAAATATAGAAAGTCAATAAAGGGTCGGGTTCCGAATAAAATGATACAAAAACCCGACCTGGGCCGAACCCGACCCAATAAAATTTTTCGAAACCCGAAACCCGAACTGTTTCCAAACCCGGCCCGGACCGAACCCGACCTGATTAAAAATTTCGAAACCCGAAACCCATTAACCCGAAAAAACAATTCGGGTTCGGGTCGGGTTTTTCGAAGTTTCGGGCAACCCGCTCATCTCTAATATTATGTTGATTTTACTTCTACATATTCAAATTTACTTATGTCTACTACTTTCGCACCTTTCCCGCAACTCCCTGTACGGCCGCTATCACTTCTCTGGCTACTCTTTTTTTAGATTTTTTGTAGTGCTAAGGTCAACTCGTTTGATTTATAGCTGTGACACTTAAAACGTCATTTTGACAGTTGGAATAGACATTTTCGATCCCATAATAAACAAATGAATTTGCTGAAACCTTCTGGTGTAGTCAGTTCTCAGTTCTATTCAGAGCGTGGCGTTTGCATACATTTTTACTGCCGTAGCCGACTTAACCTGAAAGTCTTCCACGTGGGTATTGTTACATAGCTTCAAAGACTTCCACGTGAGTATCGTGTAAAATTTATAAAATCATTCAATGGTTCGATTGAAATATTCATATGCACTCTGTGGCTTGACTTGTAATGCTCTCACTATATATTCTCCGGACTTCGGTATATTTTCGTTACCGTCCGCTTCCCAGTTAACGAGTGAAACGCGATGAGGTAACATCGAGAAAAGAACGCGTCATTTACAGAAACGTTTTTTCTATGGAAAATAAAGTTCAAGTGTTTGTTTAAAAATTTCAAAAGTAAAAAAAAAATTATTGAAATAATAAGCTCCACTGCATACAAAAAGTTTGTTTTTTTTTTATCTTTTCACACGGTAAAAATTTTGTACAGAGTTAGTTCCTTGTTTTACTTTTTATTTTTGTTTGTTTGCCCATTCGTTCATTTGTTGTACCACATAAAACATCACGGGTCTTTAATATGAACTACTATTACGAATGTGTGTGATTTTTTTTTTCGTTTTATTACGGCGAATAATTATTTTATCAAAATTGGGATTACGTTGGAATTAAAATGGATTAATTTACCCGTCAAAGGAATACTACACTACCCGCTTCAAAGCTACAGCCATCCATCAACCACAACGCATTGTATTTTTTAATTCATACGCAACTCGGATAATTTTTTTTTTATTCTGCACAACAAATCGAATTGGAAATATTTTTGATTAATTTTTGTTTTTTTCGTTCTTTTATTTAAATTTTCTTATCTAGCCAAATATTGTGCGAGTTGTTTGGTAGAAAAAAAAATGTTGTGTGTGGTGAATTTGCATAAACCATTTAGGGGTAGTTGAGTTTACAATAAAATTAATTTAAAATATTTCTCTTCCACAGTTTGTGTTTTGATTTGTTTTTTCATTTCCTTCAATTTTGAAATTGTGTAAGTGTTTTGGAGCCCATCCAAAATTTTGAAAAAAATAAACGCCACCACCTACCTGGATATAGAATAGTGTCCTATTTTAAAATAAAAAGAGGAAAAAAAAAAGAAATTGAAAAGTGAGTAAAAAATAGGTGTGGTGTGAAACATGCGGGAAAAGTAGAATTTTTCCCACAAAGGAAATTTCGTGAATGGTGAAAAAAAGAAATTATCAAAAGAATAAAAATTAAAGTGTTGTCGGTGCAAATGAAAACCTAAAACGAATCAATCAAAAGGTTCACAAATTTAAATTCTATTGTGTAATTTGAAAGCAATTTTATTGTTCCAAACGGTTTTGAGTTGAATTTAAAACGAAAGAAAAATGTTTTTAGTGCTCTAACAATGTTTCGAAAGTAGCACATATGCAATTCGGGAGGACATCCTGAATCGCCTCCATGAAGAAGTTCAGGCAAAATGGTACGCGAGACTCGACACCTTTGGGTTGGAAATTTGCCCGAAACTGTCTGCGAAGAAAAGATACGGGATCACTTTAAACGGTAAGTCGATTATTCAACAATTTTTTCCTATTTTAAAATAGACTCTTCTCTTACATCATTTTCCATTAAAATAAAAAGCAGCTGTTTGTTAAGGACTTAACCATGACCGTTGAAATGCTATTCGCCAGATATTTGAAGAAGAAAATGTCTATCTAATTCATGTGAATAATATTTTACGAATAACAATTCAAAAAAGGGATGATTTTAGATGTATAAGGATGGGTAGGCCCATAGTTGGGCCACGAAACACAGATGTAATGGTACTTTACTTTTTCCCATGTTTTTTTAAATTTTCACATATTTTGATCCAACATTTACTTCATCGAGTTTGGAAAATTAATGAATTGAGTTGCTCAACTGTAATATGATGTTTTGTAATCTGAAGGGAATGTTAATTTCGGTCGATGTCTGTTTTATGATTAGGAAATTAACTGATAACATTTTCAACATTTTCTGATTAATTGGACAATAGGGAGGTAGTAAGGTGAAAGTGCCGAACGTGTTTTATGTGCTAACCCTGACGAAGACCATTGCTGTGCATGGTATTTACATGCTTCTCTTTCTCTTTTTAAATAACGTTAAGTTAAATAACGAAACAAAAATCTTGAGTGTCCGTGTTACTTCCATGTGAGTACTAGAGGTGTGCGGACACAACTTTTCGCCTGCTCGTTCCCACCCGTTTTCGAAATAAAGATGCCCGATCCGACCCGTGCCCGTTCGATTTTGAAAACGATCAGGCCGTGCCCGCCCGTTTTCGATAAGGATGCCCGTGTCCGTTCGATTGAATTGAAAATTTAATTTTTGATTGTAATTTTGGTTTAACATTTGTAAATATTTTGAAAAAGGCAGTTCGTGCCTCCGTGTTTTCGAAATAAAGAAGCCTGTGCCCGCCCATTCCCGTTAATCTTGAAAACGGGCAACCCGTGCCCGTTCGATTTTGAAATCGGCAGCCCGTTAGAGATGAGCGGATTGCCCGAAACTTCGAAAAACTCGACCCGAACCCGAATTGCTTTTTTTGGGTTCATGGGTTTCGGGTTTCGAAAATTTTAATCGGGTCGGGTTCGGTCCGGGCCGGGTTTGGAAACAGTTCGGGTTTCGTGTTTCGAAAAATTTTATCGGGTCGGGTTTGGTCCAGGTCGGGTTGTTGTATAATTTTATTCGGGTCCCGATCCTTCATTGACTTTTTATATTTTACAAAACTCGTCTAAATTTTCTCATCTTACATTACAGGAATTTTGTTTTAGTCTCAGGTCCGTGAAGAATGCAGACGTCGGACGTTGAAATAATTTTTGTTTCGAAGTAATTTGGGTTGTGAGTTTCGAAAAACTTGAGTGTCTGGTTCGGTCCGGGCCGGGTTTGGAAACAGTTCGGGTTTCGGGTTTCGAAAAATTTTATCGGGTCGGGTTTCGAAAAATGGTCGACCCGCTCATCTCTAATCGGAATCTATGATCTTTAGAAAATCGTCATTTTCCATACAAAATGTGCTGCTTCATATAAGCCCAACTTAATGGAAACATCCTACGTTAGTTAGTTAGTTAGCTCCAGAGCCATTTGTATGAAAACCGATCTTTTTGGCTCGTGCTCGTGACTTTTCTTGTAATTTTGCAGGGACCTTCGGGTGAGCATTCTACGCCATATGAGATTTTAAAAAAGGGGGGGGGGGTACCGGCCTCGTTTGGGCGCCAGGGCTCTTAGAAGGCGCCATATAAAGCCCATACGTTTGTGTGTGTAGTGTGTATGATAGCATATTTTGCATGAGGCAATGGTTGTGTGTTCGAGATAGAGGTTTGGTGTCAAAGGGAAAGTTGTTGGGTTGGGTGTGGAGTGTATCAGGGTGACCGCCAAAATGGCGGAAAATAGGCGGGGACTCAAAAAAAAACTTTTGATATGTTGTAGAGAAAGTTGAGGGGATCATTTTCGCCCATGGAAGTAGTAGCCGTCGCGTATCAGTTTGGCGGCGGCGGCTGCTTAAAAAAAACTTTTGATATGTTGTAGAGGCAGTTAAGGATATCATTTTCGCCCATGGAAGTAGTAGCCGCCGCGCTTCGATTCGGCGACGGCGGCGGCGGCTCAAAAAAAATTTTGATATGTTGTAGAGAAAGTTGAGGGGAATATTTTCGTCCACGGAAGTAGTAGCCGTCGCGCTTCGGTTCGGCGGCGGCGGCGGCTCAAAAAAAAACTTTTGATATGTTGTAGAGGCAGTTAAGGATATCATTTTCGCCCATGGAAGTAGTAGCCGCCGCGCTTCGATTCGGCGACGGCGGCGGCGGCTCAAAAAAAATTTTGATATGTTGTAGAGAAAGTTGAGGGGAATATTTTCGTCCACGGAAGTAGTAGCCGTCGCGCTTCGGTTCGGCGGCGGCGGCGGCTCAAAAAAAAACTTTTGATATGTTGTAAAGGAGGTTGAGGGGATTAATTTCGCCAATGGAAGTAGTAGCCGCCACGCTTCGGTTCGGCGGCAGCGGCGGCTCAACCAAATGCAAAACATTACAATCACAACGAAAACCCTGACGAGAAAAGAGACGGCAAACTTGCAACACGTCCAGGCACATAAAATAGAGATCCCATTCATTAACTCGTACTAAGACATTGTCGTGGAGAGTTCATACGAAATACCAGAAATCCGATTGAATTAAACAAAATAATGCTTTTACTGTAACGACAAACGATCGGTACTTGAGTCTATTATATTATTAAAGTTATCATTGAATCAAATCAGATCTTCCTCACGAATCAACCAAATAGAAATTCTACACAAAACGTACATACAACACTTTTCTTTTAAATTAACAATCAGAGATACATATGCCTTCTAATGTTATTTTATTAGATGAAACGAAAAACATCTTTCAACGACCGTTTGAAATTCGAATGCGGTGGAATTGTAATCAAGATTTGTAGATTAAATGATGAGGAGATTATTTTTGCTTTAAATTATGATTCCGAGTAACGAACGAATAAATAAATTTCGTTTTATGGTTTGTTATGGTGAGGGTAGCAACAATTCATGGATTAATAGTTTGTTTAAGGCTGGATTTGCACTTACAATAAGCACCCGTGAACGTTCCGTTTACAATCCGTGAACGTTCCGTTTACAATCCGTGAACATTCCGTTTACAATCCGTGAACGTTCCGTTTACAATCCGTGAACGTTCCGTTTACAATCCGTGAACGTTCCGTTTACAATCCGTGTACGTTCCGTTTACAATCCGTGAATGTTCCGTTTACAATCCGTGAACGCTCCGTTTACGTATAGGTGTTAAGTTAACGAAGGAAAAATTAAAAAAAATTCAATTTTGTCTCCGTTTACTTTATTTGTTTTATTGTTATGTAAACGGAGTGTCTACGAAGTGTACACGGAGTGGTTTTTGTAAGTGCAAATCCAGTCTAACTTAACCAGTTACTTGAGCAATTAAAACTCTAATAGACTGAGGTCATTGTCAAAATATTTTCATATTACAAACATTTTCCTACAAACTGGTTTTGTGCACTTAACTCGTCAGGTTTAATTGTCTACGTTGTTATAACTAACTAAATGAGCTCGTAAATTCATTTTATACGGCAGTGCATACGTAACGTTATCTGCAGACAGTTGTCTGTTGTTCTATCGGGGAAAAAAATTCTCTAAATTTCACTCCATACCGACTGAGTGAAGAAAATAAAAACTAAACCCACATACATCCAGACTATCACAAAAAAAATCTGGTATCGTGCCAACCCCGTATTATTTTTAAAAGTCGAAGTATGAACTACATCGTTCTCTTTCACAGTCACAATACTGTGGATCCTCTTTATTTACACACAAAGATGTAAGTTTCTATATGCAGCCCAAGCTAACAAAATAAATTGAAGTTAAGTGACGTAAAAAGTCCACCGTATATTGCCATTATTCATCAAATTTCGTTCATGAAGATGCACTTTATGCAAGTAATGTTAGCTAAAAGAAATTGAAAAAAAATGCATGAA
This sequence comes from Pseudolycoriella hygida, assembly GCA_029228625.1. Lineage (NCBI taxonomy): Eukaryota > Metazoa > Arthropoda > Insecta > Diptera > Sciaridae > Pseudolycoriella > Pseudolycoriella hygida. Next base: position 183,639,500 of record CM055403.1, on the reverse strand, counting down.
AAATGGAACGTCCGCTCTATGCATACGTAACGAGTGTGCAATCAAACGTGTGTAAAAAGTGTTTCTTCCTAGTTGCATTGAATATTTTTGATGTCAAGGGTTTCTCAATACCAGGAGGAATGCAGTAGACACATATTTTTGACTATTTTGTAGACGTCGTCAGAAAACTTGAATTTCGCCTGCAGCTAAAAATACCTGCGCCTAAAAGGCACTTTCTAAATGTCTTCTTAATATTTCCTTTACACTTGAACGTCCACAGTGAGGTGATTGCAACAAAAGTGATACAAAAAGAAAGATTAAATTTTTGGAATTTTCCTATCTTTTTGGAATCGTAAGAAAACAAATAGAATGAATAATGATTTTTGAAATTAATATTCAAACAAATTCCATTGTTTATTTGATGAAAAACATATGCAAGGGACCCGTACGTATCAGAATAGATGTGGCAAACAGAATAGATGTTACGAAAAGGCTCGTAAGTAATTATTGCCTTAACTCTTAAGTATGTGCAATTACGTCCTTAAGTGAAACTACTGCAAGTACAGAAAAATTATTTCATCGATTGGTCCGGCATTTGTGACGCAATTTTTTCAACACAACGTAATTTTGTTTTGAAAACAGCGCTGTAATTTTTCAGAATATTAAAACTTTGAATACAAGGTTCTATTCAAACAACCTTCTGCGTATTATCAGCGATAGCGTCACCTCAAGCGATATCATTAATTTTGGAAACAGACTCACGGACTGCGTCACACTACCTTTTAAGTGGTTTTTGTTGTGATATCAGTCGTTTTGGAAGTTTTCAGTTGTTGAAATTTTTTTTTATTTTTTGAAAAAAATTTTCTCCGAAAAAAGATTTTCTCAAAAAAAAATGTTTTCTTAGAAAAAA
>CM055403.1:183588111-183638111 GCA_029228625.1 Pseudolycoriella hygida | reverse complement strand
TCCAAAGCGATTGAAGAAAACAGAGCTCAATATCAGTTGCTAGTCGGCGATTTCAATGCCAAATTGGGAAAAAGAGAAGACGTTGCAGAAACTTCGAGTGGAACGTTTGGTTACGATCAGAGGAACGAACGAGGAGATACTTTGCTGAATTTTCTCCAACAACAAGGAATTTTCGCAATGAACTCATTTTTCTCCGGTAAGGTTCAGAGGAAGTGGACTTGGGCCAGTGCAGACGGCAGAACAAAGAACGAGATCGATTACATCATATCGAACCGCAAATCGATGGTCAAGGATGTTACTGTGCTTAACCGTTTCACAACAGGCAGCGATCATCGAATGGTGCGAGCCAAAGTCGTCTTGAACACACGGACAGAGAGAGAAAAGTTGGTCAAGAAAAAAGTCGTTTTAGACATGGAACGCCTGAAAGAACAAAGCGACGCATTTAAGGAAGCTATGGACAACGAACTGAACGGAACGAATTCGCAAACTGTAACGATTGATGAGCTGACAGAAAGAATAGTGACCTCAGTGAGAAGCTTCCTGGAAACCAGATGCCGATCTACATGCACTAAAGAGTCGAAGCTCAGCAAGGAAACGCTAGACCTAATAGCAGAAAGACTGGATTTGGTGAAAGGTGGAAAGCGAGACACTGTTGAATACAGAGACAAAACGAAAGCCATCAACAAGAAAATGAAAACCGATCTGCGACAATACAACGTGAAACTGGCCATGAACGCTATCGAAGCAAATGGGAATATGAAAGTATTACGAGAGAAACGGGCGAACGGGTACAGACAAATTTTTAAATTGCGCGATAAGGCGGGCGTCATACAAACAGATCAGGACAAGGTATTGGACATCGCGCGAGAGTTCTATGAGGACCTTTTTACGTCGGTTCGAGCCAAACTACCGGCAGAAAGAGCAAAAGCGAGACCGGTGATAATGAACGTTGGTTCCGAAGATTTGCCGGACATAACGATTAACGAAGTACAGGTTTCGTTAGACGAAATGAAGAACAGAAAAGCTCCAGGTGACGACGACATTCCGATCGAAGCAATCAAAGAAGGCGGACCCACACTGCTCAAAATGACAACGGATCTGTTCAACAAGTGTCTCGAACAAGAGAAAATACCAGAATCATGGGAAAACGCAGTCATCACTTTGCTGCACAAGAAAGGAGACATCACGAAACTGGAAAACTACAGGCCCCTCAGTTTGATCTCGCACCTCTACAAACTGTTTATGAAGGTGATAACGAAACGGATCACAAAGAAGCTAGACTTCTACCAGCCGATCGAACAAGCAGGGTTTCGTTCCGGATTCAGCACAAATGACCACTTGCAAGTGATGAGAAGCCTAATAGAAAAATGCAACGAATACAAAATCATCATCGCGATATGCTTCATAGACTTCGAAAAAGCGTTCGATTCGGTCGAATTATGGTCGATTTTAGACTCCTTGGACGATTGTCGGATTGACTCGCGATATACCCGGATGATAAAACATATCTACGAGCACGCAACGTCGTGCGTCAAACTGCATAAAACCACCGATAAATTTCGAATTGGAAGAGGAGTCCGTCAAGGAGATACCATTTCACCGAAATTGTTCACGTCAGCTCTGGAAACGGTTTTTAAAAAGCTTGCTTGGAGTGAACTGGGAATCAACATAAATGGGAAGTTTCTGAACAACCTTCGATTCGCCGACGACATTGCCCTGACATCAACGACTCTGGAACAGATTGAAGCGATGCTGTTGCAGCTCAACGAGGAAGCCCAAAAAATCGGTTTGAAGATGAACATGTCGAAAACGAAAGTGATGACAAACATCGATGGTGCTACACCAATCAAGATCGGAGACGAGGAAATTGAAATCGTGGATTCGTACAAGTATCTCGGCCACGTCATGAAGCTCGGTCTCGACAACCAAACGGCTGAAATAAAGAGAAGGATCGGTCTCGGTTGGGCGGCGTTCGGCAAGTTACGGTACATCTTCAAGAGCAACATGAGCAACAGTCTGAAGAGGAAAGTGTTCGATATGTGTGTGCTGCCGGTCCTGACATACGGAGCCGAGACTCTCACGATCACCAAAGCATCAGCGAACAAATTGAGAGTTGCACAGAGGGCAATGGAAAGGGCAATGCTAGGAATCACACTCAGGGACAAACTGACAAATGAGTGGATCCGGCGACAAACAAGAGTCATCGATGTCATGACACGAATAGCGTCGCTCAAGTGGAATTGGGCTGGTCATATTGCCAGAATGACCGACGATCGATGGACGAAAACTATAATGCAATGGCGGCCACCACCGAAACGACCGATGGGACGTCCACCGGAAAGATGGACCAACGATATCAAAAGAACGGCAGGCACGACGTGGCAGCAAGTGGCAATGGACCGGAAAAAGTGGCGATCTATGGGGGAGGCCTACATCCAGCAGTGGATATAAAAGGCTAAGGAAGAAGAAAAGCTCAAATGGATCGAGCATGTCAGAAACAAAGGCGAAAAAGCGATGTCTGCTTTCTGGATCTGTCGGAGGGCTGACGCAAAATGATCTCTGGATGAGGGGCTTCGACTCGGGCCACGGAAGAATCAGACAAATGATGAACAGTCAGGTCTTCCGAATGCCCAGAGATCGAATGGTACCTACAATCAGCTTCGAGAGGCAATACCAAACTGTCATACCGGATAGGACTGACTGGCTGGGAAACTGGCCGGTTGGCCTTCCCGACGGGGCACAGGTAGGCTTCACTGATGGATCGAAGACTGAGCAGGGAACGCTGCTAAAGCCCTGTTCCTCACTAACTGTCAATGGGTGCTATTCTTTCGCTCACCTTGAACAACGGTGTACCGAATTAAAAGAGGAATGAATGGATTGGATGAAATTTTACTAAAAAGTATGGAAAAACTCGCCAAATACTCGGATAAAAATGAACTTTCAGTCTTATTCCACAACAACTTGTTGTTCAGACTAGCATTTGGATGCAATTAAGATGATCTTGTAGAAAATCTTCTTAGCTAATGCATTAGCTGTTCAGCTCTGAAACGTGAACCTACTCATAGATCTGATAGACTACGTCCCCAAAGTAATTAAATGTGATTCGCTGTGCAAAATATAAAAAACACGAAATGGATTTTTTATCGATGTATTGATGTCAAAGTCCAAAGAATGGCAAACAAAAAAAAAGGTTACGAAAATATCATGAAAAGGTTTCCTATTGTTAAGAAATTCAATTCGGTGACCAAGTCATCAATCAATAAAGATTTCCCTACCGACTACAGCTTTTCTTCGTTCCATTTTTATGCTTTGTTACAAAAGAAATCACTTTACATGCTTCAATAAAGGAGAAGGACTTTTCACCATGGAAATAGCGGGAAAGATCTGTGTTCATTTCAACATGAGATCCACTAACGTATGAACGACGGTGACAGGTACATATCGAAGGTACACTCGCTATTTAATTTAAAATTTCAAAGGAAACTTTTAGAGAAGTTTAGAAGATTTGTTGCATGCAATTATAGAAAGACGAGCGTTATTTTGATTAGACGCTTGCCGACGCGACGTCCGTATTTTTTTAAGTATGGAAAAGAAATATATTTGAGAGCCGAAAACACTCGTTTCACGATTGAATTACAAGGTGAAATTTGTCCTAGATAGTGAAAATAACAAATTCCTAAAATGTAGCTCAGGATCTTAGAAACATCATTAGAGTAAGGGAACATTCAAACAGTTCGCACGCTAAAAAAGACGGCTTTTAGACCCACCTTGCATGTAAAAATACATGGAAAGAAATTCAGAATATATGAAGCGCACGCTTTTCTCAAACCCCTCCCTCTCCCCAAAAAAAGCATGCGCACTATTTGAACGACCCCTAAACAGACACAGCTCAACAAAACAACAATATCCACAGACAGCGACATTTAGAAACTCGACCGGCAGCGGCGCTAATATGTATTAGATTGGAATTTGTGCCTAATCATCCAAATATCCACTAAAGATGGAACTGTCCAATGATTTCTGGCTTCGGTGTAAATTTCAAAATTATATTCGACAAAGTTATATTTTTGATGTAAAAATAATGTAAATTTTGTGTACGTTTCATGGGAAAATGATGGAAAATTAATGCAAAATTATATGATATTTATGTAGATCATGTAAAAAAGATGTACAAAAGATGTATAACGAAGAATTTTGCTACATTATTTTTGCATCATTTTTCTTCTATAATATTTCCAAATCATTTTAACAGGATTTACATAAATTTTTCATTAATGTAAAAATGATGTAAAAAGGATGTAAAATTGATGTAAGTAATGAAAAAATGATGTAAAAATAATGTAACAAAATCCATCATTGTAACATTAATCATCCATCTTCTGTACATCTTTTTTACGTGATCTACATAAATTTTACAGCATTATACATGAATTTTCCATCATTTTTCCATGAAACATACACAAAATTTACATTATTTTTACATCAAAAAAATAGTTTTGTCGAATATGATTTTCAAATTTTGGGGTTGGGCTTCGGAGTAGAAACGAATTTTCATGTGATCTGTGATTGCCCTAAGATAGCTAGACTGGTTACGTTGAGCGAGAGACAACTTTTCACTACGCGGAGAAGATCCTCTACACCTAAGCCTCTGGTAAGCCTGTTATGTTGTGCGCACCCAAAACTTTTTTCAAAAGAAATGCACATGTCACAATGACGATATATGGTCACCCGACCGGTTAAAATGAACAAACACTTGATGTGCGTTATCACACACGCTGTAGTGATAAGGCAAATTATTTTATCAAAAAATCTCATTAAATTGCTTCTTCTTTCTCACAAAATATTGTATTGATGCAAAAACATCAAAATTTTTTTTTTATTTTCAGAGAAAAACTTCTTCTGGGAAAAATCGAGAAAGTCGCTCTTCCGCCATTTTGGGGGGTTTTCTCCTTCCATAAGACACCCAATTAGGGGGAGGTCTCCGAAACTATTTTTTTCTTTTAGGCCAATTCATTATCTTTCAAATGTTTTATGATAAAAATTACCATTTTGGCGACTCTTACAGGGAGGTGACGTTTGGCTATATTTAGATCAAAGTTTACTTAGTTTTTCAATTTTAACAAAGTTTTCACCTCTTTTGGGCCTTACATACTCACACTAAAAGTCGCCGAAAAAGGAATTTTTGTTGTAAAACATTGAGTTTGGCATCGTTTGGAAGATAATGAATTGGGCCCGTACGTATTAGAATAGATGTGCCAAACAGAATAGATGTTGCAAAAAGATTCGAACGTATCTAAGAAATTGTCGCCTTAACTCTTAAGTGTATGAAATTGCGTCCACATTAAATTGTATTGGAAATTGCCGAAAGAGCAAAATTGAAAAATGTTGAAACTTCGCAAAAAACATTTCCAATCCTTAAAAAAGCCCGAAATTAAAAAAAAGGAATACATTTAAAAAAAAAATTGCACCACACCCGATCTTAGAACCGACTTAGACCACTTAGGCCTCTGAGAGGCCTCTGATCAATACTTCCAAGAACAAAAAAGTTCGGCTCTTTTTTCTCTGCAACACTGCACAAAAAGCCTCTTCGTTAAAGAAATATTCACAAAAAACCACTAAATATCATGTAGGATCGCGTAGTGTGAGTTGGAACCACAATGAGGACTCTACAGCCCGGACCGCTCTACAGATTTTGACAAATTTAATTTCTGAGATAATCTGATGTCCATATCTTCAAGAGTGATTTACGTTCTAATTTCGCAGTGATATAAGTGAAAAAGTTCCACCAACCTTCAAAAAACAGCGTTTTTGACTAGAGATGAGCGGGTTGCCCGAAACATCGAAAAACCCAACCCGAACCCGAACCCGAATTGTTTTTTTCGGGTTAATGGGTTTCGGGTTTCGAAAATTTTAATCGAGTCGGGTTCGGTCCGGGCCGGGTTTGGAAACAGTTCGGGTTTCGGGTTTCGAAAAATTTTATCGGGTCGGGTTCGGTCCGGATCGGGTTTCGAAAAATGGTCAACCCGCTCATCTCTATTTTTGACCACTTTTTCGACCATAACTTCGAAAGTTTTCGACCGATTCCGCATTTTTTAATAATTTTTCTGATTATCTTTCAGTTTTTGAAAATCGGTTGAGTTTTACTCAAGTTATCGTGTTGACAGACGGAAGGACATTTTTTTTATTGTTGATTCGTCATCTAAGGAAGCTTCCCCTATACCCGGGTCGAAATTGGGGTGGTTACAAACGTCGTGGTAAACGCATAAGACCCCTTTTCGAAGAACTTCGCTATTCGTACGGGTCTGAAAAAAGTTTCGTAGACCAGTCCCTAATTGGGTGTCTTACGGAAGGAGAAAACCCCCCAAAATGGCGGAAAAGTGACTTTCTCGTTTTTTCCCTTACAGAAGCTTTTCCCAGAACATTAAAAAAAATGGTGTGTGAAAAAAGAAGTTATTTTATGAGATTTTTTGAAAAAATGAGCTACGTAACACCTAACAGCACTTTGGGTATATGTACATTACATTGTATTGTACACTCTGGGGCTCAATCCCGGATCTACCGATACTCTACCATCACAGTTTCTTGTGAAACATGCAAATGATTCACTAGACGTGTCTGCCACAGACCATCCCAGCCAGCTAAATCTGGCAAAATAAAAGTTGAGGGTGCCCACGACATGCACCTGCTATATTCGGTAATTGAATAAATTTTGTTTAACTCTTTTTTTTTTGCCGCACTGCCAATAAATCCACATTATTCGTTCAGTTCGTTTTCGTACAGACTACAGAGCATAAAACTATCAAATATATTTATTTTGTACACCTTAACGACCGTATTTGTAAAGAGATTTCTAAAGTGAATGACTTTTCAATTATACAACAAAGTTTTGAACAAAATATATACAGCTACACGTTCATTGTCGTTTATATTCATTCAATATACGATTTATATCGTAACATTAACTAAAACTATGTAGAAAATAATAATTTAATAGAAGACAACTCGAAACATTGCACATACGTTGGGTGTATCGCCGTATCGTGTATGATACTTTGAAATTTAAATGAATAATGAGAAAAAATATTATGCGATAGACTTAAAGGTACAGGTTTTTCATCAAACTAGGCCATCCATGTTGAAAAGTTAATGTGTTTTGTTTAATGCAAAATAATACATCAAGTCAACAACAAACAAAAAAAAAAGTTTAGCTATTTTGCCATGGCAGCTAAAGAGTATGGCAACTTTTGTATTTAATTCCAATCAAAAAGCGTTCGTTTTGTAACCAACAAAGAAAATAATAATATTTATTGATTGCCGTCGTACATTATAGCAGCTTACGGTAAGCTTCTTTGCACATAACACCTTTTTGTTGCAAAATGGGTACAACGTTAGGTATATACAGAATATACGTCTCAAATGAAATAACACCAGAAAATTTATGGACGAGCGGAAACGAAAATAGTTTTCGACCCTGGAAATAAAAATATATAAAAAGCCTATAGAATCCTATCTGGAAAGCTCTTTCATAAAAAAAATATTCTTTTTTTTCTCGTAATGCATCAGTACATTTTGCGCTGGGTTCATTATGTACAACATCACAGAGAGGGGAAATGGAATTCCTGGTATGAATTATTATATGCTGCTCCTTGTTGTGTCGTAAAGTATATGTTACAAGATCGATCGTTTGTTTCGCTCTTTTACACCACTGGACCAGGATTGAAACACATGCGCCGTACAATCCGTCCGGCATATCGTACAGCAATACTCTATGAGCCGCATTACAAGAACGGGCGTGTATAGTTTCATCTATTTTCCTCGTTTTTTTTGCGCCATAGCAAAAAAAAAAGTTAATAAAATGTTTGCCTCGCAATTTCTAAAGGTCTGAATGATTTTCGGTTACCGATGCCCGGTTTTTTTTCATCTCATATGTATAAAGGCGCTTATGTAATCGACCAAAAACAAAACGTTTAAAGTTTATATAATCCTTTGATTTTACCACCCAGTAAATGCTGTCAATCGAATTTATTCGGAACTGGGTGTTTTTCGTAATTGTACGTGCCACCAAACCTATATGCAGCAAATCACAGTAACAATATTTGACGCAACCTCCACACTCCACATACATAAAGTAGAATGGATTTTCGGTATTTATTTTTCAGCTCAAACATTCAATTGGAAGAATCTCTGGATGGAATCGTATAGTATTAGTTATTCTATTACGGAGAAGAACATTATTCCGTAATCTGAATGTATACGAGAGTGGCAGAGGAAGTTATTAGCCAGTACTCCCATTTCAGAGCGATTTTTATTTTGTATGAATCAAAGGTTGGGATACGGACGCATCGAACCGTGCGATGGCGACAAAATGGAATCTTAGAAACTTTTTTCGAAATTTCTTCTGTTTTACAATCTGCACTAAGAAATATGCAGCTTCCCCCTGGGGTAAAAGGGCCGATATTATTGCGGTAGATGCTATTCACACAATGTGAGAATAGTGAAATAAAGTCTAATCGCACAATGTGCGAATAGCCATAAAAGGACTATTCGCACATAGTGCGAATAGCCATACAAGGACTATGCCCACATTGTGCGAATAGCCTTATAAGGACTATTCGCACATTGTATGAGTAGACACATAACGACTATTCGCACGTTACACGATAAACCCTATGAGCAATATTAGCACAAACTTAGTTTGAACATTTCGTAAAAGGAAAATGTTCTTAGCGTCGTTAGTCACCTAGTTTTTGTGACATGTGTAAAAGGAAAAGTTCCCTAATTTTATTGACCACGTAGGTTCTTGTCCCCCAATTTCATTAAAGTGAAAATTCCCTAGCATCGTTAGCCACCTAGTTTTGTGACATGTGAAAAACTATCTAGTTTTGTTAGCCACGTAGTTTTTGTGGCGTTTCATTAAAGCGCAAATTACCTAGTTTCGCCATCTCATAGTTTTGTGACATTTCGTAAAAGGAAAAGTTATTTAGCGCTGTTAGCCACCTAGCTTTTGTGACATTTTGTAGAACGAGAAGCTCCTTAATTTTGTTACCCACGTAAGTTTTTATGGCGTTTGATTAAAGCGAAAACTCCCTATTTTTATCAGTCACCTAGTTTTTTGACATTTCGTAAATGGAAAATGTTTCCAGTTTTGTTAGCCATGTAAGTTTTTGTGGCGCTTCATTAAACCGCAAATTCCCTAGGTTCGCCTTGCACCTAGTTTTGTGACATTTCAAAAAAGTTTTGTTGGCCTCCTATGTTTTTATGACATTGACATTTTGTAAAAGGAAAATCTCCTTACTCCACCTAGGTTTGATTAGCCATCTAGGTATAAATTTGAATTTGAAAATGAATTAAGAAAGTTTTGTTGTTGCGAGAGCGACTTTGATTTCAAATCGTAAACTTTTGGTTCACCTACTAAAAGGAAAAACCTTGCATGCATTTTTATAACTTTAATATTCGTCTTCATTACACAAAAATTCAAAACGTTCTTTTCGTCGATGTGCGAATAGTCATTATATGGCTACTCACACAATGTGCGAATAGTCATTATATGGCTACTCACACAATGTGCGAATAGTACTTATATGTCTACTCGTACCATGTGCAAATATTTCTCATATGGCTATTTGCACTATGTGCGAATAGTTCTCATATGGCTATTTGCACTATGTGCGAATAGTCCTTATATGGCTATTTGCACTATGTGCGAATAGTCCTTATATGGCTATTCGCACTATGTGCGAATAGACTTTATTTCACTATTCGCACTTTGTGCAAATAGATTTTATTTCACTATTCTCACAATGTGCAGAAAGCCTTTTCGTATTATTGCACACATAGTGGGCCTTGCATGTATTGTGTAAGTTGAGATTTGTGTGCACTTACTCACATGACACATACCTGTGCAACATTGTGTGTGCCAAAAATTACCGCACTTTCTGTGCTTCACAAAATTTTACACAAAAATCATCCTTCTTACTGTGAGGGTTCACAGATCTGTAGTTCAAAATATTGAGTTCTCAATATAATGCGGCGCATTGTTCGAATCAGGTCCTGATTTCGAGCCTGATTTTACCTGACCTAAAACCTAATTTAATTTAGCTGAGACCTGAGACGACTGTACCCGAAACGATCTGAAATCTGATCTCAGTTTAAAAAACCAAAATAGACTATTCCCTATTACACGATCACTGATCACAACAAGTCAAAACCCAGTTCGAGCCCGGTGTGGTAAAGTTAATCATGTTTGATTGACCTGACCAAGCTATTTTTGACCTGCTGAAAGCATTGATTGACAAAAAGAACAATGGCTACAGTCAACTATAACAAAAACGAAACTGTATGTTGGAGCAAAGCAAACAAAACTTGGTGAAAAGTACAATCCACTAGCGCTGATGTACGGGTCTAATTAACATTATTAAAAATAGAAAGAAAAATTAATTAAGAACTGAAAGCTTTGTATCTGAAAAGTTTCGTGGCGTTTCAATAGAAAAGAATTTTAACTTTTTTTAAAAGCGGAAATTTCTGGAATCGATAAAACCAATTACCATAATCAATTTTAAGAAGAGAAATTATTTTCAATCGATTTAAACGTTTTTACCTTATTACGATGTCGGCAAATTGTATGTAAAATGTGGCTTCTCTGATGTTACGGTAATTGCATTGGAAAATAATTTTAGAAAACCTTTCATGCTCTTTACTAAAATTTATGACGCTGTGGATATGGATGTGACCTGACGAAAATTACTTTTACACTATCTTCCCTGCACAGATGATGCCATTAAAGCGCTGTGTACAAATTCACAATCAGTTTTACATAGAGCAAATGGTGCAATATAAGTGTTGAGTAAAACATTTGCAAGGGACCCGTACGCACCATGCGGAAAACAGAACAGATGTAGCGAAAAGGCTTGACCTAAATCTAAATAAAAATTGCGTTGACTCTAAAATGTATGAAATTACGTCCACATTAAAGATTGGAAATCGCTGAAAGAGCAATATTGGAAAATCCGTCCGAAGCAACTGTGAAAAAAAATCCAAGATGGCGCCGCTTTGACATCTTTCAGCCATTTTTTGAGCTGGGGTCGACCTTAGTACCAACCTAAGGATCTAAGGAGAGGTCTCGGAACCATACTTTCATGGACAAAAATGTTTGGCTTTTTTTTCTCTACAACATTGGACATAAAACTTAATCATTTGAGGAATATGCAGGAAGAAGTTCCAAATATCGTGTAGTGTTGTAGCGTGAGTTGGGCCTACACAAAGGCCCCGACAGCCCGGATCACTCAACGAATTTTCACTAATTTCTTCTTTCGTGATTCCATATCTTTCCTTGAAGAGCGATTTACGTGCTAATTTCGCAGAGAAATAAAAAAAAAGTTTCACCGACCTTCACAGAACCACGTTTTTGACCACTTTTTCGACCGTAACTTCGAAAGTTTTGTCCAAAGTCCGATTTGTCCAAATTCAAGTCCGTACTACTGCCAGTAAAAATAAAAGATTTTGAAACTCCGATGAGATTTACCCGATTTACGTAGGAAAAAGAGGTTGGGCAACTGTAGAGACTCAGTTCAAGGGCACAAAATCAAAAAATTTTCTTCCATAAATTGTCGGGCATTACCTATAAACATTACCGTTACCAAATAACAAAACAATTTTGAACACCGGAAATTGTTTACTCGAATCATGTACAAAAGACCACTTAGACGGCCCTAGCTCAGCGGCCCATAGCTCGACAATGAACAGATTCACTCCCATAAAACATTTTTCGATTAGATTAAGAAAAAAGGATTTTGAAATTCGGTCAGAATTTACTCCAATTATCGTGTTGACAGACAGACTAAGCGGCGTAAAAACAGAAAGTGTTGAAAAATATCATTACGCTGGTGGGTCTGGCATTTGTGACGCAATTTTTTGAACACAACGTAATTATGTTTTAGAAAAAAGTGATGCAATTTTTTCAAAGAATAAAACTCTCACCACAAACTAACATTTCATTCAAACAAATTTCTACGTATTATCAGCGACAGCGTCACCTCAAACGATATCACTAATTTTGGAAGTGTACATTAGGGACTGCGTCACACTTTACCTTTTAAGAGGTTTTTGTTGGGATATCAGTCGTTTTGGAAGTTTGCAATTGTTATAACTAAATTTCTTATGAAATTTTTTTTTATTTTTTGAAAAAAATTTCCCCAAAAATTTTTTCTCCGAAAAAAATTTTCTTTAAAAAAAATTTTCTCCATTGTTCGTTTCGCATCACCTTACCACCAAAATTTGAATTACTGTACAAAAATACTACATACATTCCGTAAAGTCAAATTTTTGCGGTGTGAAAGCTGAAAGAACAGACAAACTATAACACTGGGGGTCCGGCATTTGTGACGCTTCTTTTTAATTGAGTGTGAAAATATTTCAAAAGACTTTTTTTCCGTTTCGAAACGTTAAGCGTCACCTTTTTTAAAGGGTTTTTGTTGTGATATCAGTAGTTTTGGAAGTAGGGACGAAATTTGGCGCTACGGCACTTCACGCAGATGCAACAGCTAGCGGCGGCGACCCAAACTTTCGTGATAAGATAAAATCAATCAGTGTCATCCATTTTGGAAGAAAAAGGAAACAAAAATTTTGGAGAAAAAAAATTTCCGGAGAAAAAAATTTTCGGCGAAAAAAATTTATGGCGGAAAAAATTTATGGCGAAAAAAAATTATGGGGGAAAATTTATGGCGAAAAAAAATTCCAGCAAAAAAATTTTCGGCGAAAAAAATTTCAGCTAAAAAATTTCTGGCGAAAAAAAATTTACGGCGAAGAAAAATTCCAGGCGAAAAAAATTTCGGTGAAAAAATTTTCGGTAGAAAAAAATTTTCAGCCAAAAAATTTCCGGCGAAGAAAACTCTTTGACAAGAAAATTTTCGGCGAAAAAAAATTTCCGGCGATAAAAAATTGTTAGCAAAAAAAATTTCCGGCGAAATTTTTCTGGCTTCAGGCTAAAAATTCACCTCACCAATCTCTATAACTTTCCAGAATAAACCAACCATATAGCTGTAGCTATTCTAATTTATCTTCTGCAAAAAACCCAATATGGCGCCGCTTTGACAGCTGGCAGCCATTTTCGTAAGATTCCAAAAAATTCTCCTCACTAACCTCTATAACTTTCCCGAAGAAACCAGCTCTCTAAGTGATAACACTTCCGAAGCTAAAATTCGAAAACAGAAAAAAAACCTAATTTATTGCTTAGGAAAATTCAAAATGGCGTCGCTTTGACTGCTACGACACTTTCTTAAGATCGCAAAAAATTCTCCTGGCCGAACTCTATATCTTTCCCGAATAAACCAACTCTCTAGCTATTGTTACTCCGGAGCTAAAATTCGAAAATTCCGAGCATTACCTAAAAAACCGTATGGCGTTTTTTGAGTTTGTGGACTTCTTTTTTGGAGTGTACGGACTGCGTCACGCCCTCCGCTACCGCTGCGGGCATGATAATGAATAAATTATAAACTTCACCACTCGAACTTGACGAAATTTGAGCGGCCGTTCGTATTTCACAATTCGTGTACATCATAACTCCTCAGGCTTAACAATTCATTCTTCGACTAATTTTGGAAAAAGCCGTTTTGTTATGAGAGCAACGACGAGATTCGCTACAGAACAAAAATTAGCTTCTTAAACAAAATTGGCTGAGATCCGAAAAGAAAGAATTGTTATAATAAACAATAGATGGAAAAACGACATGCAAAGCTCTCACAAAAACTTAAGAATTTAATTGTTCTTTTTTGCTTTCAACTTTGTGAGACCTGTGAATCGTTGCATCGTTTGAGTCTAGAGCTTAAAACTATTCACAGAAATGTTTGTTGAGAAGTTATCCACTCTTAGTCATTTAGAATTTCATTCAGAATAGTTACAAGTTGCATTGTGGGCAAAAAGTAATTAATTAAAAGTTGAACCAACCTATTTTGCATTTTAATGGATTTTGAATATCCAATTTAAGTTTCGATCGAAAAGAATGTGTTAGAAAAGTATATTCCCAAAAGTTTCGTGGTTTTTGTTTGCTTGAATGGAAACAGAAAACCAACGTCCATTTATTGATTGACTGATTCCCAACATGAAATTTTGATTACGATGTTGTTTTGTAAAGTTTTATTAACTCTTCGGGCGACGAGATAATTTGATGCTTCTCGGAAGGACGTCTAACAATTTACTAATTGCATATTGCAAGAGCTGGACAAACAAAAATAAAAGAAAAACAAGAAATAAGATCAAAAACCAAAAATAAGAAAATATGTTTTTCTTTTTCCATGAAAGTAAAGAAAATTGACACGTAATCGCAGTGAAAAAAGAAATGATCGCGTTAAAAAATGAAAACGGCCACGAAAAAAACAATTTTGATCGCAGGGAAACGAAAAACGAGAATCTTAACTCTAAAAAAACCCAAAAAAATCTAGCAGAATATTTGCTCCATTCCCTCGTCTCATCACTCAAGTTTAAGACAAAATGATAAATTTATTATGCAACTGCATGCAACAAAATATCTTGTCATTTTGGATAGGACATACTGAAAGGAACCTATCTAAGCCGATGTGGGATTGTAGCAGATGGGTCACTGTAACAAAATTATTGATTAGCCATCACACGTCCGTAGAATTTCAATTCTAATTTCGTCTTTTGCCCATAGAAACCCATCATCATCTCAACGGTTAGAAATTCTCGTTTGAACCACCGTAACATTGCTGAAGCATTAGTTTCCAAGTGAAATGAATATTTTATGAACATGCGATACAGAACATACGGTTATCTGGTTCTACGATATGGTTTCTATATTTATCTTTTACCGTCATTGTGTATAAACATTTTAATGGCGTATCCAAGCAATATGCTCTACATTTATCTATACATTAAAAATAGGTGTTCTTTAAACGAAGTTCGATGTATATATTGCATAACCAGCACACGTCATATCTGCTTATACGAGAAATAAACAACGTTCAATTAAGTGCCATCCATTCTCTATGCGAAATGAAACTAACGAACAAAAAATTGATTTTCGTCTTTGAATTGTACTTAGGAAGTAGAAAAGCTTCACACCTTCCCACTTAATCGATTTTAGACTAATTTTATAGCTACAGCGGTGTCATTTAATTGGACAGTACCAATTTTGTTGAATTGCAGTGATAAATTGACTCACGTAGTTTCCGTAGAATACGTGCATGTAAGGAATATGATGATGTTACATCGCTTGGACACGTTTACGTACGCTTAAGTGTCATTGACGAATATGTCTTCGTGACAGAGACAAGTGACAAATGAAGAACACAGACCAAAGTGATGAATCGAAATTGAAGTGAGAAAATTCCAATTACATGCATACGGATTTAGTCGACTTTTGTGACTCTCGATGTTCACAGAATGTAAAATGAACAATATGAATATGAAACGTAAGTCAATGGAGGAAATTTTGACGCATAAACTTGAGTTTTCAACTTTTCCTCCTTAGTGAAGTAATAGTCATATGGGCCATTCTACAGCATGTACCCATGAGAACGGCTTCTGATGAGTGAACCGCACAAAATTAAGAATTCTGATATATGGAGAAAATCTACGTTGAAGTTTAATGAGAAAGTTTTTCATACATCAAAAATTTTACTGTTGTGCGATTTACTCATCACAATCCGTTCTCATGGGTACATGCTGTAGAATGGCCCATATACTGTGCATGTCTGCCGTAATTTGCATAAGAAACTTAGTGACGTCATTTTGAGAGAGAAAATATATGAAATTCTCTCTTAAAATGTCATCACTAAATTTCTTATACAAATGTTAGAAGGTTGATTTTAGGCACTCTCTTCTGTTGTTTCACGAGCAGAGCGGTCTACATGTGACATTGTCTCAGTTATAAAATAAATTCTTGTAAAAAATCTCATTCATCCACTCACACATCCACCATATATTGACCTTAAATGTAATGCAATAACCTATTTCTCATTTTTACCTAATAATAATCTGCCCTAACAATTTATTGAGGGTTTCGCTAAATTGTGACCCAGTTTTTCAGAACCCTTTCATTACTGAAAAAGCATTAGGAAAATTGTTTTTCTCCAAGTGACATAAATGACTCTTTCATGCAATGAAAACAATGACCACACCTAGTGCACAATGGGTTAGAAGTTTGTGTCAGAAATGTGCGAGTAAATTATAAGGGTAGAGACTATTGGCACCGGGTGCGAATAGTCTCTTCTATATACTGCGGCTAATGGCTTCGGTTGCGAATAGTCTATAATACTGCGGTCAATTGCACTCGGTGCAAATAGTCTCTTCTATACAATGCAGCTAATGGCACCGGGTGCGAATATCCGCAGTATCATAAAGAAACCTTGTGCCATTAGCCGCAGTATAATAAAGAGACTTTTGGAACCTAAGTTTTACGACATTTTGTAAATAGACAAGCTTTCTTAGGTTTGTCATCCACCTAGCCTGTGACATTTCGTAAAAGCCCAGGTTTTCTAGGTTTGGTAGCCATCCAGGTTTTGTGACATTTCGTAAAAGGGCAAATTTCCTAGGTTTGCTAGCCACCTAGGTTTTGAGATATTTCATAAAAGGACATAGCGTGTGACATTAGCCGCAGTATAATAAAGACATCCGATGTCATTAGCCACAGTATATAGAAGAGACTATTGACACCCGGCGCCATTAGTAGCAGTATATAAAAGAGACTATTGGCACTGGGCGCCATTAGTAGCAGTCTATAAAAGGGGTCGTGCACATATGACGTCACATTCGCTATAAAATCCAAAAACTCCATAGCTGCAAACGGGTCAGAGATTTTGCTTATAGTACTCCCCAAACACACCCCCTATTTTAGGGGGCCAGAGTTCTATAAACAAAATTTGCTGTCCTGACTGAATTCTGACTTTTTTATGGATACTAATTTTTTATAGCAAGTGTGACGTCATATGTGCACTGCCCAAACGATACTATTGATACCCGGTGCCATTAACTTTTTCCAATTATAAGCAAAATGAAGTCTGCGCTTCTATAGATACTTTTGGCCTAATTAAAATAAATTTATGTAAACGTCAATTCAGCTTAGCAATAGAAGCTTCATTTTGCTTATAATTTACTAGCATATTGTTGACACAAATTTCGAAATTCTGGCCCATTTTTTTTTTTTTTTTAGATTTTATCAGCTTAGGGCCGACCATTTCTGATCGATGCACACAGGCCTTTTACGGGCCCTTTGTACTACCCAGTCATCATTAAAATCTTGAAGCCCCTTTCGGACCTCCTCAACTCACAAACAAGAATATCCACGTTGCAAACCCGGTCAAGTGCCGGCAATCGGTTGAATCCAAGCAAGGCGTAGCGCCACACGTTTATAAAACCGTTAGACTTTCCCGTTTGGGTATCGACCAAGGCAGAGTCGAGCCACGTGTCTTCCCTGCTCTGCCCTACAACGCACAAACAACCCACAAACCACTTTTATCAAAAGGATTCTTCTGTTAGAACCGGCCCGCAAGTTTTCTACCACCCTGTAGCGCCAAAAACTTTCGCTCATTGGAATAGTCCCAATGTAACTATCGAGCCACATCCAAGGCAAAATCTTCTGGTCTACAAACCGGGTTGGTGTGTAAACCGGCGGGTTACACGAGGCTACCTAGTATCATAGTTGTGACATAGCCGCTGAGTGGGACGACAGCCTTCTTCCCGAATTCTAAAATCACTAAAAATTCGACGCTATCACTACCCAATTCAGTTTCACGGCCTCAACCACTTCAACTAGCAGAACCGTTAAACCATGAAGCCAGATCCTGAAATGGAAGCAGCCGCTACAGCGAGCCGTGTGAAAGTTGAGCCAGGCCGCCTCTCGTTCAGATGTGCGCAACTGTCACGCCGCACCGCAACGACGCCTTCCCTGCAGCCCTGAACGATCTCGCTTGCAGACTAGCCTGCCCATACTGGAGACGAGCCAACCGTGTCCGCGAGCAAGCCTCAGTTCTACGACCTTAGTAAGGAGTATTATCAGGCAGGAAGGCAAAGTGTATGAGCGTCGTAACTGGGGCATATCACTGAGCAAGGTGGCAGTCCGGCACAAATCTTCCATAGCCTTACTACTGAGGAAACACTGTACTCACGAATCCATACTATCCATACTGTACAATGTCTCGCGTTGTCCCAAAAACTATGTTTGGTGGTGTACCAGCCAAATATGCGTTCTCTAAAACATTTTACGTGCTTTGTTCTGGTAGTTCAATCTGTCAATCACTATTTGTGTTAACTGCATACATTCATTGTTAGGTTATGGTGAAAGGTTACCCACAAATATTGTGAAATCGTTGGATCAATTAGCGATGTGATGGGAACTCCAACTTCGTTCGCGACCTTAACACTTCATAAAGGATATTTAGTCAACAAAATACTTCATTCGCCTATTTTCACTACGAAAACGTATCAATTAATTTCAAACACAATAACAAAACACTTGTTGACTTGATCAGTGTTGACAACCCGAAATTCTGGCCCATAGCGGTGCGGTGTGATTTAAGTTTTGCCAACCGCTCCTATTTCCCCATAGATTTTGAAAATACTTTAGATTCAGCGGATTTCGTCCAACATTCGGACTATAATTTTAAAGGTTTTTGAGTCCGATTCGAGACATAACCTAAAATACATTACAAAATCTTCTTTAGGTTATGTCTCGGTCCGGACACAAGTGTGGAAGGGACTAGTGCCGGTAGGTATGTAAAATACAAAAACACGATCGAAAATAAATGTACAAAGAAGTTTCTTGCCTTCGACTCACACACATTTTCAAATTTTTATTTGCGACCCTTGTTATCCACTAAACAAATGACGAAACCGCATTATAATTCACATGTCGTTTCGGGTTATGTTATAAGTTACACCAACCCAACCGTCCTTTTCGAATGTTTTTTTTTATTGGACTTGAAACTAATTGAATGTTACGATGCGGTATAACAAAAATTTAATTCATCACAGGACGACCGTTATGGTATTCGTTCTTCTTTAATTGAATGAAATTGTTATGACGTCCAATGTATTATGTTATACACCAGAGCGTGTGCGATACACACAGTGTGTTTTATGTTTGTCGAAAACTGTTCAAGGTCAAGGGTGAAAGCCAGCGCCCTGCGTTATGTCACCAAAGAGTATCGTGTTACTCCAAAATTTATGTATTTATATTTCATGCAATCAGCATGTCTCTATGTTCATTGATTTGTAGATAAAATTCAGCAACGAAAGTCACTTTAAAAATGTATGACAAAGGACTATGCTAAGCGAGTAATTAACGATAAAAAAAGTAATTTCTTTTTAAATAAACGCACATTTCCTTATCTAAAAGTCGCTTTTTGTTATATTTTTTTTGTGCTTGTGTCAATAATAAGAAAATTAGGCAATTTAGTGACAACGAACAAAGATCTAATCACCAGATTGTGGACATGGTATCGAGTTACTAATTTCGTTGATTCATCAAAAAAATGGAAATACGTAAATGTTCCTTTTCTCATTACAGAAATATCTGCAATTGAGTGTAGTATAGACATAGCTAATAATTTTGGTTTTGTTGACGCTTTTTTTTTACGTAGCAGTGCCTACGCACACATACAAACATTAGATCTTATTCTCAGCGAAAAGAAACGATGAATTTATGAAAATGATAAAATGTGAATAAATTACAAAGTTTACGTGATAGCGCTTTTATTCATGATTTGGCTGCAGGTTTGAAGAGGCAATACATACCTGAAAAAAAGAAAAAAAAGCTATTAGTTTTTGCGTTTTTTTCAAACGTGAATCAATGTAAGTTAGCTTGTCTCTTTGTTCATACACTTAAAACGAATATACAAAAATGTTTAACGTTTCATCACGTTTCGTTTGCTTGAAAGTGGATTTTCACCCAAAGCAAAGGTGATGAGCATTTACAGATTTTTAGCACGATTCTCACATACAGATTCTTTTATTAAAAAAACTTTTTAAAATAACGAAAATAGTATATTACATGCAAAGAAGGGTTGATTGTCCGAAATCGGTGATACTTTGCACCCTAGTGAGAACATATTTGGTCACGTTTTTACATTCCTCAGGGTCTAGGATGGCCCAAATCATCACTAGAGAAGACAAGTAAAATTGTAAAAATCGTAAAAAACCCGCTTCTGTGGCTTTAATTTACGTCAGCCAATTAACCAAATATCAAAAGCCAACCTAAATTTATTGATTCATTTTTCATTACTGTACCCTTCATGATTCCTTTTTGACAAACAAATCGTCTTCATAAGATTTAACAAACTAAAGTGTTGATTTCGTCGTTTACGACTCATCAGTACACCTAGCCTACTAGACCATGTGGATGTGTGTGTGTATTATCAAAGTACATAAACAGGAGAAGTAACCCGGATCGCCGACACTGTAATTTCTTGCATGGAAAGTAAGAGTGGAGAAAATAAAAATTCGTTCAAGCGGTTGGAAGGTGGAACAGGTTAGCTCAGTGGTAACGTACTGGCTTTCCACCAAGAATATCCGGGTTCAATCCTGGTGAGCGAAATTCTGCAAATGATTTTTCTTCAACTTTTGGCATAAAAGTAGCGTTCCTTAGCATACCCAAACTTCAAATTCTGTGTAGTTGTGGTGTTTGGTGTCCACAACGAACCGTACACAGAAGAAAGACATGTAGAAACAGATAAAGTATTCCATTTAATAAACTCTGAGGACTTCAGTTAAAATCAAATAATTTATTCAATTCCAAATAATAATGATGTCAACGTTTCGACGTATCAAACAAGAATAGAATAGTATTGAACTTTACTCTATACAATTGTATAAAACAAGAAAGAATAAATTTATCAACTTTACCGACTACGCCGATGACACTGTGCCTTTCCTACAATCCCGTCCTTAAAAACACATTTGTCCCTGAATGTTAATTATTCCTCACTTTCCACTAATGAAAACTTTCCCAGATCAACCGAGCTTAACCAACGGTAAAGTTCCTCCAAGATCAGGTTTCGTGACACAATTGATCGATTTCGTCACTAAACAACTCGCCGGATTCCTTTTCTGTTGTTTATTTATTTAGCGTATGTGTTTTACAAAGATTTACTATACAAATATCACAGTTAAAATCACATTCGTCAGAGTTTATCACATTTAGCTACAGTTGTAGGTCTAGTCGTTAGGGCCAGTCTTGCACTCCAGGTATTACTTTGTGTACGTCTATAATATCAGTTGAAAATGCCCGTATGGAGCATTCAGAGGCAATGTGTTGTGTTTGTGTCGACCCTACTGCCCCGCTAATTGTACGAAGAGTGTCATTTATTTGAACGTCAATTTTGCTGGCGTGTTTGCTGTTAAGCCAAACTGGAGAGCAATACTCTGCAGCGGAGAAAACGAGTGCAATTGCTGATACTCGTAGGGTTTCAACGCTGTGGTCCCACAGAGTTTCTGTACAATCTCGGGCCATGTGATCAAAACAATTTCATTTAAAACATGGTTTGCCTTTATACATACTTTCATAAACCTTCAGCTTCGACTTTAATTCGTCTAATTTCTTTGAATCATAGAAAACAGCTTTTTCATTGTGATCCTACTGAAGACCGTTTACAATGTAACGTATCATCGATATTTCATCGACCTTCGTTACTGTGGAAAACTTTTTCTTTAACTTCAATTTCCGATGAATCTCCTAGCTTGGTAACTCTTCCTGAAATTCTTCTTTCAACTTTGCCACCAGTAACTTATAATCGAAAATTTTCGTATCCGCCTCAACTGCTTTTCTTTCAGCCCCTTGTAAAAGCTTACGTGCATGCAAATACATCTGCATTTCGTTCCAACCACATGTTTTCGCTACGTTTTTGTAATGCTGTATCCATTCATTCACTGGTCTAACTATTTCACCAGTAAACTTTTCGAGAGCATCTTCGATGTCCTTGAAAACAAAGCTGTTGCCATCTCGACTGAATTTTCGCAAAAGTCGTCTTCTTCGTCGTACCCCAATTCGGCTTTGAGTGATTGCTCGGTATCTCGTTGTTCCAATGAATCCTTCAACCACTTCACTTAATCGGTTTTAACTTTGTACGACTGAGACAATTCACGGCTTTTTAATAACTTTCGCAGTTCTCGAGTTGTTAAACCGTCAATAAGTTTATCCATAAATTCGAATTTATTAATTTACCAACTGGTTTCTATTTAAAGCATCTTGCATACGTTACTTTATTCACCTTCACTGAATTGCTTTAGATATCTTTGTTCTGTTTCAACCGATCTGCTTATTGTTCTTTTCTACCACGTGTCACATACAAAACTACTCGAACTTTCGACTCCTTAATGACTTTTCTTAACTTGTCGTCTCGCTTTACTTTCTCAACTTAACCTATCGATCTTTACACTTTGCAGCTTTACACACTTTTGGCTAAATCTCCACACTTATCGTTTTGTTCTGCGTAAATAAGTTTTTACCCGGACACTTTGCTAAATTTGCTTTACTTCTTAAAAGTCTTAACACTTGATTTAACTTTGTTTAAATTACAGCAACGGAATCATAAGACTGTGCAACATTTCATTTCACTAGTAAAATTTACTCCTGAAATAAAACTTTGCACAATCTTATGATACCCTACTGTAAGTCTCTTTAAGATTCAAAACGGCTTGAGCTCCCATGTAGAAACGGATAAAGTATTCTATTTAAGAAACTCTAAGGATTTCAGTTAAAATCAAATAATTTATTAAATTCCAAATAATTATGATGTCAGCGTGTCGACGTATCAAACAAGAATAGAATCGTATTGAACTTTACTCGATACAATTGTACAATTGTAAATAAATTTATCAACTTTACCGACTACGCCGATGACCCTGTGCCTTTCCTACAGACGTCACCCATGTACGATGAATTCTGTGTACACATATCTGAGCCTATCTTAAGGTGTACTTATAATCAACACCAGGGCGATTCCATCGAAAAGTTCAAAAATGTGTTACGAGGGAACGGTCTTCTGGCTAAAATATCCAGATGTCGGAATTCTTTCGCATGAAGGAGTTGTAGATTGAACCTATCTAGGAATTTTCTTCATACAACACGAATCTCGTATGTCCATAGTTTAGCAGAAACATAACGTTCCCTCGCAACCTACCAATGGAATCACCCACCAGATAAAAAATCCTATATGTGGCTACAATATAGGCGTAGTTCGGAATTCACGTTAAGCATTTGGTCCAACAATCAGATTAATAGTTACTCCTACAAATGCCCTAGAAAAAGGTATCTTGGTTGTGTGGGATACACCGCATTCAGGGGGCTCGTGTAGAATAAGCATAAGTTGTGGCTAGTAGGCTAGAAGATGTGTACATACGACGAGGTTCATTTGGCCAACGGGTCTAACAAGTGTGTAATTTGAGTAGGAATCTAGCTAAAAATCGAATACATGACGGGTGGAATGATAGAAGAGTAACGGGGAGGAACAAAGATCTGTGTTCCAAGGCCCGTAGCGCTACGTTCGCTGTTCATCTCACTATACCATTTCTCTGTTAATATGGTCCAGATAGTCGTTTTTTAGTTTTGTAGTGTACAAGACTTCTACTGTACATTGGGACATAAATTTCAAAAAACTCAGCGTCTATTTGAATCCTGTTACGTTCGAAAGCCATTTTTAAATCGTGTGGATATTGATCCAGTGTTGTTTATCTTAAAGTTCGTTTTCAAAATATTGTAATTTCAATGGTGCAAACTGTTTAATTCTCAAACCAGATATTCAAATTATCTGTCTTTAATATAGACGTAAATGTAAATTTTCGCTAATAGAATATCAAAAATCTAAATATGAAAAGAATCGTCTAGTGACTAAGTCACATTTTTTCCACTTTAGTTAGAACTATCAGACGACAAATATGATGATAAATTTTATTGATTCGAATTATCGAAATGAAAATATTTTGTTAAATTGTTTTGTTGGGAAACAAGACTTTAAATCATCGTAAGTGCGGAATACAAATATCCATTTTTATTTCCCTGAATTGTTACCACGTGTTCACAACATATCGTCATTATCAATATTCGACTCATTTGAATATTGTTTACACGAATGATACGAAGTTATGGACGTAACTATATTTAGCGATCAGGAAATAAGAAACTAATCTAGCAAATGTAGACAAAAACATCGAATTTGGAAGATTTTCAGGCAAAGACCACATTTTCAAGGGTGGTTAGACAGAAACTTTGGACACCTACACAAAAGCAAATATTGAAGCGAATTATTTGTCCATTTGGGATGAACTATTTTTCTTGAAATATGTACACTTACGGAAATATATTTTTGCATCAAATAGAATTTTGTACTTCTGCGCAGGTTTTTGCAGTGTTAAAAAGCTGCGCAGAAGTACAAAATTCTATTAATGCAAAAATATATTTCCGTGAGTGTAAGTTTTTAGGAATTTGATCACAATCTATTTTTCGATCGTTCCTCACAGACACAGACTTATGAATTGAATTATGAATTCAAAGAAAAAAAAAAACGATAGGAAATTGTTTGTCTAAAATTTGGATTGAATGAAATTGGTCTCAAAATGTATAAGTTAAAGATTACAGGAACAGAGTTCTTCTAATTAACATCACGTCGAAAGCGCATTTTTTTCCTTATTCAGTAGTAGAATTCGGTATAGGGAGTTTCTATAGTGCAGTCCGGTCCTAATTTTTTGGATCGTATTAAACCTTCCAATAGAAAAAATGATTTTGTCCAATAAAAATAATAAATGTCTAATAAAAAAATATTTTCTTTCCAATAAAAATATTAAATGTCCAATAAAAAAATAAATTCATTTTATAAAAGGAAAATGTATTTTTTTATTGCTCATTAAATATTTTTATTGGACAAAAATTATTTGTTGGACATTTATTATTTTTATTGGACATTCATCATTTTTTTATTGTAAGGTAGATAATAACCCTAATTTTTTCACCACATAAGTCAAGGTAAGAACGAAAACGCAAAAATGTCACTCATGCTTTTATTTTCACTAAGAACACAACACTTTAATAAATTTGATTAAAATTCAAACGCAAAAAGAGAAACAAGTAACCTTGACGAACGGACGAGTAAATGTTTTTTTCATATTTTTGTTTACATACTTTTGTTTGGCTCACGTGAGCGAGTAGTGAGTGGTGGTGAATTTATTCTACATGTAACGTTTAATGCGGTGAGAAGATGGCGTTTTGTTACCAGTGTTACCATAGTACAACACTCTTCTAGTTCCACTTTCTCGGCTTTAAAAAATAAGTGAAACTATTGTCACTCTGCATATATGCTACGTAGCAATAGTTCCACTTGTGGAAGGAAAGTGGAACTAAAAAATTGAAACTATTGTAACTATTGTAACTATTGTGGAAGGAAAGTGGAACTGAAAAAACTGAACTGAAATGTGAGAAAATGTTTTTTTTTTAAACTTTACAATGAATTGAAGCTTTTGTTTCATTGATCTCGTGCAAAAATAGGGTCCCTGCGCGTCATTTTGACTTTACACTATTTTTGGTAAAATAGTTATTTATGCAACTAGTTGCGAAATGGAGTTGTTTTTGTCACTAGATGTGAAGTTATCAAACGAGCGAAGCGAGTTGGATTACCACACCGTGTGACAAAAACAACCAATTTCGCAACGTGTTTCATACAAGACTTTATGCAACAACTTGTGAAACGTGAACTTTTGAATGAGTGATAAAAAGTACCTTTATAAAAAGTTACTTTTTATCACTTGTAACAAAAAGTAACTTCTTATCACCCAAATGAGTGATAAAAAGTTAATTTTTGTCACCAGTGATAAAAAGTAAAATCAGTTATAAAACGACCTCTCTAACGTCACCGAAACGATGCATGACAAAGTTCACTTTTCACAACGGCGTTGCATAAACTTTTTTCTCTCACTAGTGAGGTACAACTGATATTATTGAACTGCAGTTATAGAAATGTAGATCAATAGTTATTTACATGGGGCCAAGAAAGGGGCGTTTCTTGAATTTTTGTTTTGGGATTTCGCCCTTTTGCATATAAAGTTTTATGTGCACCAGTTTTGTACGATTGTTTTTAGGGACTTTCGCTTGTACACCTACTTCGTTCGGTCTACAACAAATTGGCTACACAAAATATTTTGAAATACATAGGAAAAACGTTACATAATACACATTGTGTATGAGGGGACTTTACCACTCACACCCATTGCACTAATGGACCTTCATATGTAACATTCAAAAGTTATTTCTATCCAGTGTTTACATCCAAATGCTATTTTTGTTTGATTCGTTAAATAATCGAATTTTGTGACATCTTCATAACATTGTCTCACTGTCTAAAAATATTTGAACAAAAACACGAAATTTCGTAGAAAAAATATTTGCTCATAATATTCCACCCAATGTCAGTCATTGTTCATTGAAGGTTCGCTCTATACTCCATGATATTGACTTATTTATTGCAGTAATGTTTGCTACATTGATGGAGCATAAACGAAATGTTCGATTGCAACAAAATGAAATCATAAAAGGTAAATAGAACTTCAGACGTATTTATATGTCCAATTCGAATAAACTTTGAAGAATTATTTGGAGATATCTTGCTATTGCCTTTTATTGAATTGCAGTTTTTTCTGTTACTGCAATAAATTGATAGCAATTGAAGTTCGAACATAAACTTCAGATAAGCAAAGGTTTCACCCGTACACGACATCTTCAATAATCTAATGTATACAATGTACTTAGTGTCGAAACTACTGCATGCAATACCGGACGTTTTTTACAATACCGGTATTCGGTATTGGGAAAGACAACAATACCGGTGTTTCTGGTATTTGAAATTAACTTGTTTTTGAAAATATCTTATATATTACAACATAACATTTCGGCATCCAGTGTCAATCGTCAGTCAAGTCATGCACCTTGATATGCTGATATGGAGTGAAGTGCCGACTATTCGATTCTACATATGAGCAATCTACGGTAAAACTGGAACTTGTGAATTATATCTGAGATTGAAAGTATAATCGTCAAAACTCCAAAGTTAATCCTAACTTAAGCGTCATTACAATGACAAAACAATTCAAAATAACTTAAGCGTCATTACAATGACAAAACAATTCAAAATAAAAATTCTCAACCTGTTACCTTCTGTTACTTGTCATGTGATCGAAAATTAGAGTAAAATTTTCATGTTTCAGTTTATTTGGAATTAACGTTAGAAGTAGCTATTATCGAAGTGGCTGCACTTAGAATTCTTGGTGATTTGTCGATATGGTTAATTGCTTTCGAATCATTTTAGTCTGGGTTCGTGTCACGCTTACATCTGCCTATTTAACTGCGCATGCAAATAACAGGCCAGCACTTCAATTGATAATACGTTACAACAGTAGGGAAAACTGTTATATTTGCGTGTGTTGAAACATTTTTGACATTAGTTCTAAGGTCTCACTCAAATTACTTCGTTAGGAAAGATTATAGGAAAATGTAAGAAAAAGTTTGACTTGATGAAAAGTTAAGAATCCCACTACAGTTTTGACAGATTTCCATATACATTAGGCGTCAAAAATTATGTAAAAATTGCACTAAGCCACCTTGTTACCTCTTTCTGGAGTAATTGTTACTTTGTCCGCCTTGATTAAAGGTTTTACTTAGTGAGCTAAGAAGCAGGAGGAATGTATGAAGAGTTTTGAATGCTCACATTTTCACATCTATATATATGTCAATCTGTCGAAGGGGGTTACGAGCTTGCGTGACAACAACGGGACAGGGTCCGAAAAAGCCAAATTTGCGCTATGTAATTTCTGAACGGCCCTAAAAGTGGAGTGGGATTTTTGACTTTTCAAAAAGTCAAACTGTTTCTTTAATTTTCACATAAGTTAGTATTAAGTAATTTTAGCGATACCTTAGAGCTTATGTGGAAAATGTTTCAACAGTACTAGATTTATGAACGCAAAGATAGCAGTTTTCCCTACTAACGTTAGTGCAATATTTTTTTTTTGTATTATTATTGATATAGAACTATACTTTGAACAACATCTTGTTCTACCACACATCTCAAAAATCCAAGGCCCGCAGAGCTCGTGAAAAGTTTGGGCGGCGCTCGCGCTCAAATCTCAAAAATCGAGCGCTCGAAATTTGCGCTCACTTCTCAATTCAAGAAATCAATGTAAACTTTTTATTAATCTAAAGAATGTCACAAGTATTCAGTTCACAGAATATGGTAGAAATAGTACAAATCCGCACATCAGACATATTATGTTCTATACTGAATGGCAGAAAGTGCCAATATACCAGATGTTAGAAGCGGGGCGTGAATCAAGTCGCAAGTTTAATATAGTTCGTGAAATTTTGGTTGTGTTTAAACAAACTGTTTGCTCAACAAAGTTTGATCTTTTCCAATCAATATAAGAGGACTGACTTTAGTAGATTAAACAAGCTAGAGTTAATGTTTTCGTGCTACTGATATCACTCTTTACTGATTTTTAGATCCCTCCTCTCGTTCCAATTTCTTTCCTTTTTGGCGTGGTACTTAATATTTTTTTTTTCGCTAATGATTTCATCACAAAACGAATAGGATAGCTCTGAGATCAAATCCGGTTGGAAAACTTTATAATGCATCAGAAAATTCAACGTTCTTGTTCATAATTTGATTTATTTCGTTAAAAAATTTTCTTTCAAGCCCTCTCTTATCCCTCATTGCCTCTTCGTCGTAATATTAAACCTTTGTTTCGTCAAAGTTAAGTTATTTGAAATTTAAGATCATCAAATTTAAGGAATTTTGTAATTTTAACGACATAACTCGAATCGACCAGCAGAATTCCATAAAAAGGATTTGTTCTTCGTTACAATATCATAGAGAATGAAATAAAATGCTCAAGTTTAAAGCTTAGTTAAAAAGAGCTAAGGGAGCGCGCTGAAAGTACATTTTTGCGCTGCAAAAATTTGACTTTTGTTTCTTATTGTGTAGATTGTTTAAGGTAAATTTCAATTTTTACGTGTAAAAACTGAAAATGTTGAAAAATTATTCCGCTGGTGGGTCCGGCATTTGTGACGCAATTTTTTTAACACAAAGTAATTTTGTTTTGAAAGCAGCGCTGTAATTTTTCAGGAAATTAAAAATTTGAACACAAACAAACTTCTGTGTATTATCAGCGATAGCGTCACCTCAAGCGATATCATTAATTTTGGAAGCAGACTCACGGACTGCGTCACACTCTACCTTTTAAGAGGTTTTTGTTGTGAAACCAGTCGTTTTGGAAGTTTTCAGTTGTTGAAAAAATGTCTATTTTTTGAAAAAAATTTTCTCAAAAAAAAATTTTTTTCTTAGAAAAAAAAAAATTCTCCGAACAAAATTGTCTTCGAAAAAAAATTTTCTCACAAAAAAAATTCTCCAAAAAAGTTTTTCTCCGAAAAAAATTTTTCTCCGAAAAAAATTTCTCCAAAAAAATGCAAAAGATTGTCTACAAAAAAAATATGTTACAAAAAAAATTTTTTTACAAAAAAATGTTCTCAGAAAAAAGTTTCTCCCAAAATTTTTCTTAAAAAATTTTTTACGAAAAAAATTTTTCTCCAAAAAAATTTTCTTCAAAAATTTTTCCTTAAAAACAATTTCTCCGAAAAAAAAGTTTCTCCAAAAAATTTTTCTCCAAAAAATTTTTCTTCAAAAAAATTTTTCTTCAAAAAAATTTTTCTCCAAGACCTTCGGCTACCATCGGAACACTTCGTATCACCTTCGGCTACCTTCCGAATACTTTGTGTCACCTTCGGCTACCTTCGGAACACTTCGTGTCACCTTCGGCTGCCTTCGGAACACTTCGTGTCACCTTTGGCTGCCTTCGGCTGCCTTCGGAACACTTCAGGTCACCTTCGGCTGCCTTCGGCTGCCTTCGGAACACTTCAGGTCACCTTCGGCTGCCTTCGGAACACTTCGTGTCACCTTCGGCAACATTCGGAACACTTCATGTCACCTTCGGCTGCCTTCGGAACACTTCGTGTCACCTTCGGCAACATTCGGAACACTTCGTGTCACCAATTCTTCTCAGTGATTTATAAAACTTTCCTGAAGAAACCAACTATCTAGGTATTCTTATTCAGAATTTAGCAAAAAATCCAAGATGGTGTCACTTTGACAGTTGGCAGCTTGACAGTTCTTAAGATACAAAAAAATTCTCCTGACCAAACTCTATAACTTTCTAGAAGAAACCATCCCTCTAAGTAGTGTCATTCCGGAACTAAAATTCGAAAACCGTAAAAGCATAAACGAAAATCCAAGATGGCGCTGTTATGACAGCTGGCAGCCATTTTCTTATGATCCCAAAAAATTCTCCTGATGAAAATCCATAACCATCTCTCTAAGTAGTGTCATTACGGAGCTACAATTCGAAAACTGAAAAAGTATAAACGAAAATCCAAGATGACGCCGCTATGACAGCAGGCAGCCATTTTCTTATGACACGAAAAAATTTTCCTGACCAAACTCTATAACTTTCCCGAAGAAACCAACTCTATAGCTATTGTCACTTCGGAGCTAAAATTCGAAAACTCCGAGCATTACCTAAAAAACCCTCAAAATTGACCACTTTTCCCGGAAAAGCGGCAGGAATAAAATTGTTATTACTTTCAAAGCAGATTTTACCATTAATATATAGAAATTGGTCATCTTTGATTGGCGATATCTCGGCTCGTTTTCAACCGATTTTGATGACGGCTCGTTTGAAAGCTGCTGCGACGTAGTTTTTTTTTAAATATTTTGGAGGGGGAGGGGGGCGAGGGGAAAAAACTCAAAAGTTCGCCTATACATCGTGTCTTGTCCCAAAGGTTTTTGTATGGAGTTTTTTGGGTTTGTGGACATTTTTTTTTTTGGGGTGTGGGGACTGCGTCACGCTCTCCGCTAGCGCTCCGAGCATGATGTAACGTGGAAGAGTACTGCAACTGATCCAAATAATACTCAATGAATTCATGAAGCTGCAATTCTGATATTCACTTCTATTTTATTGAAAATTGGAAAAAATGCATTTGGTTAAATATAAAATTTACGTCGATAGGAAACACAACCGTCATTCAGGTAACGAAGAAAATCAAGAAATATCAGCAACAAAACAAAAAAAGGAAAGATACAGAATAAACGAAAGAGTTATATCAGCACAGCATCTCAACTACTTCAGTGCCAATTTGTGACGGTCTGCATATTATTACCCGTAAAATTGATTCCAGTTTTTCACTTTCCATAAAGTCCCTTCTTCGAAAATTGTGATTTTTCTCAGAAATGTGTACGGTAGATGATGTAAATTCCCCTCCAAAATTTATCGTATTTGTCTATAGAGATAAGCGGGTCGACCATTTTTCGAAACCCGACCCGGACCGAACCCGACCCGATAAAATTTTTCGAAACCCGAAACCCGAATTGGACCCGACCCGATTAAAATTTTCGAAACCCGAAACCCATGAACCCGAAAAAAACAATTCGGGTTCGGGTTCGGGTCGGGTTTTTCGAAGTTTCGGGCAACCCGCTTATCTCTATTTTTCTATTAGGTTGAATGGACGGAATCTGTTACCTGAGCAGAATATAGAACTCGACTCCAGTGTATTATATCATTAAGTTTAGAAACATTTGCGGAAAGGTTGAGGCGAATATGTTAGTTAGGGCTTTTTGAAAAAGCTAACCCAATCTGCCTGAGTTGAATTTTTGATATTCATGAGTCCGCAGACCCGGTAAAAGGGGTAAAAGTGAATCGGATCGGGTGTTCCACTAAAAATGTCAATGGAAATAGGTGGGACATGAGCTCAACGCATGTATTTGCTCTAGTTTTTTTTTTCATTATTTGCTATTTTGATTGACATAAACGTATCGGTTAGATTTGCACTGCTTTCAATCAGCATCCCAAACCGCAGACCAGTTATACACAAACCACTTACCTGTGGTATAAAAACATAGAAAATACTGATCGACAAAAATAATTGAAACAAAAGTATGTTTACGAGCAATTCCAATTACGTGTTTCATTTGTTACACACAACTTGATTAATTAAAAATTATACGAAAAAATGTTCATGGTTCAGTTTTGCTAATTATCTCAACATCCACGAAATACAATTTATTTATCCATCACGGGTTGATGGTGTTGCGTATCTCATTTTTGCGTTCCAGCAAAAAAACAATTCTTTTCATTTTGATTCTTTGTTGTACTCTTTATTGTTTTTCTTTTCAATAGAAAAAGTCTAACAAAAAAGAAATGCTGTGTGAGCATGTTGCATTAAGAATGTTTTATGCCAATGGTTCGGTTATGCTTCATGATTTTGAGAATGTTGTTTGTGTTATTCATTCGCTTGGTACCGAAAAATGTTCTTGTTCCTATTTTTTCTTGTTTTTATTTATTCTGAAAAAACGCGTTTCTGATATGCGTGCAAACTTGACGGTTTAATTTTTGCAAGGTTATTTAGAACTTTTTCTTTTTCATTTCGTTTCGCATTGTGTACACCAAAGTAGATAGAGTTTCCTGGATGAAGTTGATGTGAAACTTAACATCAGCCCAATTGGAAGGATGTGTGCACCATCATATGTAACTACACATAAAAAACTTCTTTTTTTTGAACACTAGCGAAATAAGGTTTCCTTTTGTATACAATCGCAACATAAAACGACGTGACATGAATATATCATAAGGTAAGAATTTTTGTAAAAATATTTTCAATTCTGAGTGAATATAAAACACATTTAAATACGGTGATGTGACACAAGGCCAAGTTTTTTTTTATTTTTTGTAAATCATTTTTTGTCGTTTTGCTTTCGATGTATGTATCCACATACGAAGTGATTATATTTTATGTAGACCGGAAATGTGATCAAATTACTTCTGTGAAAATATAAAACTTGTTTCAATTTTGCTTCTGGAGAATGTAACAGGTGGGCAAGTTGTATGAATGGCGTCTTAAAAACGTTGATTAATTGAAATTAAATTATTTTCCGCACATCCCTCGTACAGTCGTATCGATCACTCTGCGGTACATTTTCACATTACGTGTGAGTGAGGGAAGGATAGGGATGCCAACTAAGCGTTCAGTGGGTCAAATACCTTATTTTTCAGTCGAATATATGAGCGCACTGCTACGCTGCAATTTAATGTTAATTTCAGACAAATCTGCTCATCGCACGTTCAATTAAGTTAATTGCAGAAATTAAATATTCATATTTCCATCATTATTGCTTAAATGGATAAATGGATAAGATTTATTTGACTCCCACTCTAATTGTAGAATTTTCAAAAATTAAAAATAAATTGTTCAAGTCGCTACTAGCGAACCCGTTTTGAAAGTAGCGAAAATTAGCGATCGCTAGGAGCGAAAGCCTAAACTCGCTAATTTTGAGAGCGAAAAAATTGTAAATTTAGTATATAGGTAATGTGATTGAGAAAATCGCGTTGAGCTGGTTTTCTGGTTCAAGTGTACTCTGGTACAAAGAAATATACGTTTTAGGACATAATTTGCAGAGAAATGATATGTGGCAGCTCGTGCCTCGCTGGGATAGAATGCGCCTGACTGAGTTGTTTATACAAACGACGAAACGTCATATTTTTACAAATGTTGGTTTCAGTAACAATAACGTTAGTATCGTAACAATATTGTTTGTTGAATAAACAATAATATAAAAATATCGTTTGTTGAATTAACAATATCATTTGATTTGACAAATTGGCTTGCAAGTTCTTCTAATTTTTCAAGAAATTATAGTCAGGCGCCGCGTTCTATCCCAACGAGGCACGAGCTACCACTTATCATTTCTCTGATAATTTGTCAATCATTTCTAATAGCTTCAGTTGAAACAATGACTTTGTGTTAAGGTGTCATTCGTAAATCTGTCACGCTTAAGGAAGAGAGAGGTTCTGAGACTTGCGTCCCAGATTATGACGGAAGGAGAAGAGCTAGAGGAATGTTACGTACACTGTTTATTTAAACATTTACAAAAATTTTTATATTTTCCTTCAATTTTCTAAGACAAATAGCAAGTTAGAAAACGTGAACAAAAAGTTGAAACTCAAACGAAAATTGAAATACCGATCTTTTATACGAAATCTCATTTCCGTTTTTATAACGATTAACGTTTAATGATTCGCAAGAACAACTAGCCCCCTTTGAGGTGGTGGTATGAAATGTCAGATAATTAAGTTAGATGCACGTCTTATGAAACCAGATCATTTCTCGTAATGACTCGTCAGTCGTTAAGTTATAGTTATTAACTGCATTGGAAGCGACGCCACCTTTTCGTTTCTCTGCAATTCAAACAAATATTGAACGCACTCGTATAAAACGAATTCACTTTCGAAAATCGGAATATTTCATACGAAGAACGTATAGATGGAACACAAGTTCCGGCTCCCTATGCATTAAAAATCTTAATCGTCAGGATGGGTCTCTGAAAATGAGCCAACGAACACTTATTCAAAGTATTTTTTGAGGACTTTAAGAAAATTGTTGATGATACCCTATAGTAATTTTAGCGAGTAATGACTAGTGAATATGGTTTTGCTGAAGTCACGATTAGCATTATCTAGTCGCTGCTAACGAAGTTAGTTTTCAGCGACGCTAACCCAATCAAGAAATTGTGCCGCTGTTTACGCTGTAACGTGAATTATCTTTTTCGTCACTTTTTCATTACGAATTCGGTTAAGCCGAATAGAATGAGGGCGTAGAAAATAAAATAAATTGTCATTTCTACGACTCCCTTTGTTCATTTCGCACCAAATGTGAAATTCTTACCATCACGCAGTTCATAAACGATGAAATTCCGAACTTGCTTCTGAATCACAAGTTTTTTTAAACGAATTGTGTGTCAATATTCCTGTACGGTAGCAACTTTAAAAAGGACATCGACAATAAAAAAAACCCGAAATATATGACTGCGTCCATAGGTCAGACCTCAAGTGTTATAATACCTACATTACATTGGACCCTGCGAAAATATTTCATGATATAAGACCATAATTTTGTGATGTGAGCCAAACTCACGAGTAGTTTTTGAGCAACAAGCTTTGAAAACGTTATTTTGACGAGTGTGGAGCTTGCATATCCGAGCCAAAGGCGAGGTATGTAGCTTCACGAGTCAAAATAACAGTTTCCAAAGCCTGTTGCTCAAAGTAACACGATTGAGTTTGCGAGTTCTCAAAATTGTGTTCAAAGTAATGAATCAAATGGCAGGGTTCAGTGTGTAATGTTTTATTGCCTATCCATCCGACAGTCGAGCATTACAAAAGTTTTACCTCACTAGTGAAAACAAAAGTTATACTTTACTAGTGGAAACAAAAGATTTTACTTCACTAGTGACGACAAGTCTTTTACTTCACTAGTGAAAACAGTTGTTTTACTTCACAAAAAATATGAAAGTTGAGTATTGCAAAAGTTTTACCTCACTAGTGAAAACAAAAGTTCTACTTCACTAGCGACGACAAGAGTTTGTCACTAGCCCAGATAACACAGATTACACTTTTTAATTGGTTACCCACTGAATGTACATTAAATGTGTGAAATTCAATGTTGTGAGAATATGTACATAAAATGTACAAAAAATGTGCCTGTAAAGTGGTACATATTTCGATGTACATAAAAAGCAAATTTTTTGTGCTATTAGAACTCGAAATTATTGCACCAGATCACAAGTACATTTTATGTGCGTGATAAGGTGTACACTATTCCTATTACATTTAATGTACCAAAAATGTGCCTGTGATGTAGTACATTTTTCGATGTAAATAAAAGGCACATTTTTAATGCTATTGCACTAGATCCCAAGTACATTTTTCGCACATTTTATGTGCGTGATAAGGTGTACACTATTCCTATCACATTTAATGTACCAAAAATGTGCTTGTGATGTAGGACATTTTCGATGTAAACAAAAAGCACATTTTTTGTGCCATTAAAGCTCGAAATGATTGCACTAGATTACAAGTACATTTTTAGATTATGTGCTTCGAAAAATGCTCATCTTATTTTTTCAAAAATGTATATTTTTAGTCCGTGAATGGATATCACGGCTTCTTTTGGTTGGATAACATTAAAAAAAGTATCAAATTTTACAAGAAAAAAAAGAAAAAACCTAGCGGTGAATAGATTTTTTATTGTTTCGTATTTAAAATCAATTTCAAATAATAATTAAACAATGAAGATGATACAATAATTTGAATGCAGCATCAACGTGTGCAGGGATATAAAACCATTTTGTAAATGTACAACCGCTACAGTATGTTCGATCAAATAAATTTAAATAACACTCTGTGGAGTTTGTTTAATTTTTATTTACTAGCATATCTTCCAAAACTTTTTCTCTCAGTACAAAAAAAGTACATTTAATGTACTTCCTATAATTTAACACTTTATAAAAATTTAACACACCAACACATAAGCCCCGCAAATGACAGAAATTTTTGGGAATATTTATTCGACCGATAAAACAATTCAACTTTACCGATAAAAAATAATAAATGACCGATAACTTATTACCGATACCTTCTTTTCAGCTTTTTCTTTGGGGAATTTTTCCTTTTACAAAATGTCATGAGGTCTTTTGGGCACTATCCGAAATATTCGCGCTTTAATTCTACTTCACACATATTCACACATATTTGTTTACAAATTTATCGGTAAATAATTATCGGTAGTTTATTATTTTTTATCGGTAAAGTTGAATAAAAATATCGGTCGCTTATTACCATCCAAATTTTTCTAATAAAAAAATGAGAGCTTGACATAAAAAAATGTAGATGGAGGACGTGGCGATCATCAGAATAAGAAAAACCGAAATGGAAAAGTCGGAAAACAAAATTAAATTTTCCTTTCTTTTCTTACATAAAATTATATGTACATGAAATGTGCTAGTTATTCACACTAAAAAGTACGTTAAAGGTACATTAGTTGTGCATTCAAGGTGTTTTAAATGTACATGTAATTCACATTTAATGTACATTAAATGCACTTCACGTTCCAAAGAAAAGATGTAACGGTAAGGGCGCAAAGAAAAGATGTAACGGTAAGGGCGCTTTTTTATATACATTAAATGTCCTGGAATTGGAGCACATCAAATGGGATCAGTACATTTTCCGATAGCACTTTATGTACATTTCTTAGGGTCAATTGTTATCTGGGTAGTGAAGACAAGAGTTTTGCTTACAAAAAAAATGACAGTTGAGCATTTCAAAAGCTTTACCGCATTAGTGAAAAAAAAATTTACTTCACTAGTGACGATAAGATTTTTACTTCACTAGTGAAGACAAGAGTTTTGCTTCACAAAAATACCATGTGACGTCTCATGTAATGCATGGTATTCGTAGTGGGTAAACAAAACATACATGTAATGCTCAACTTTCGGACGGGGTAGACAATCAGCTGTTTTGCTGGAATTCAAAGCAAACTTGATCAAGAGAAACGTGAAAAGAACAGTCGCCTACTCTCGATGCAGAATATTTGTAATCTTTTTTTAGGTTATCGTGTATGATTTTTTGGTTATGTGTGTACTGCTAGTTACTAAGTTATATGAAAAACTGATGAAAAGACACGCTTTGAGATGCTGGATTTAGAAACGAGTTTCTGATCGGAAGTCATTTTTTTAGTCTAAGTCCACCTATATTGTCAACCTCAAAAACTTTCAATATTTTTGAAAACGATACCAGCATTGAGAAGATGTCACAGATTTGGAAGTTAACCCGAGGTTTTCAGGGAAGATTAGGAACGTGGTGTCAACGTTCAAAAGTTTTAGAAGCGACCACTGACTAATAATAAACTGGGCTTCACTGTGAAGATCTCCGATGAAAAATTTCAATTTACAAATGTGCATGGGTCTGTTTCGTTCAATATAAAATATATTTTTAAATAATATCAATAACCGCTTTCAATGAACAACAGACAACGACCATTCTCTTGCTCCATTTCATCTTTATTTAATGCTTCAATTCTGTGTGCGTGAACACTTGAAATTGGAATTAAAAAAACTTCTTACACAGGCTTTAGAATAATAAAAAATAAATAAATAAAAATGGAAAAACGAAAATAGATTTCAGACGCAATATTTCATATTTTATTTACATGGGAACGAAAATGGGAGCAATGTTCGGAATGAAATTAATAACAATTTTTGATACTCGTTTAAGAGCTTAAAGAGGGGTAGAAGTAAATCTTAGTTAATCTAATCTTGACTGTTCGCATACGTCAAATACAAATTAAAAATATTTTCGGGATAAAATATTTTGATTACAGAAACACACTCACAAAAAGAATAAAGTCATAAATCACATGCCGGCTTATAGATAAGGAGTAACATTTTCGTTTCATATTATCGCTTGGTTGAACTAAAAAAAATTACGGAAAAAAACTATTTTTTTACACATCGACATAGACTATCATTTGTGAGTCATGGCAGAAAAAAAACCTAACGACGAAAATTTATTGTAGAATATTCATACATTTTAAGCTTGGAGAGGTAAGCGAATGTGTCTAGTAGACAAAATCATGAATAGTTCCTCTTGATTGAATCAATTTTTCCACTTGAATTGATAAAGAATTAGATTCGCTCAAATGAAGAACCGAAGAACAGAAGAGTTGAATTTTATTAGACGATGATAGAGCACGAAAAACTCGTATTAGTGAGCGATTGTACGATTCATTATTATTTCTAATGTGTTCGATTCGCTCAGAAAAAAGTACCTTCATTACTCAATAGTCACTTGAAAATAAAAAAAAAAAAATTCATTTGTAGTAGTTATTAACGGAGCTAGAAAAAAGTGGGATTTCAGCCATCGATATGTTTTTTAGTTGTACTATGAAATTGCGTAACAGATTATGAACTTTGTAGTTTGATGCTCGTAGTGTTAGAGTATGTTAAGAGTCATTCAAATCAAATTAGTACCACAGTCAGCTGTCGATACAACAAGTGTTGCGTGTTTTTGTCTGTACAATAATAATTTTGTTTGATAAACTTAACTCGATTCATTTCGGCTAAAAAGTGAATGTCGGTGTCAATTTGGCCACCCAGAACTTAGGGGCCTTCCATAAATGACGTCCAGTTTTTTCAGTGCTGCCAGCACATTTAAATCGTTAATAATTCGATAAATATCCATTCTGACGAGTCAAACATGTGTCCTACCCCCCCCCCCCCCCAGTTAGAGGGGGCATGTAGGGGGTAGAACACACATTTGACTCGCCAGAATGGATATTTATCGAGTAATTAACGATTTAAATGTGCTGACAGCAACCTGAAAATCGCATCCATTACCAACTCGTGCTATGAGCACAACGTAGACGGTATTACCACAAGCTGGATCTATGCAATGCTAAGCAGCAGAATAGTAACAGCACTACAGCACGTATCGAATCCACTACGATAGTAGTGCGTGCTAGCAAAGGGTGCCCGCAAGGTGGCGTTCTGCCACCTCTTTTGCATATCATGGTAAAAGACAGTCTCCTCGAAATTTGAAACGACTCAGACTACTTCTCCCTAAGCTTCGCTGACGATCTTTCAATTCTGCTGGTAATGAAAAGGCCGATGAGCTG
Organism: Pseudolycoriella hygida; assembly: GCA_029228625.1. Classification (NCBI taxonomy): domain Eukaryota; kingdom Metazoa; phylum Arthropoda; class Insecta; order Diptera; family Sciaridae; genus Pseudolycoriella; species Pseudolycoriella hygida. The sequence goes on along the minus strand of CM055403.1, from coordinate 183,598,576 downwards.
GCTAGGCTGGGCTCAGTCGCCAACGAATACGGAGCCGAACTATTTATCCCGATACCGAAATCGCTGTGTGCGAAAACAGTTAAAGACTGGGTAAGGACCAAACATACAAAGCGCTGGGTGGCGTATGAAGGAGGAGCTTACACGAAGGAATTCCTCTCCAGGCCAGCTCGGAAGTGGACCAAGGAATTGCTCTGTATGGGCTGGGATCGTATGAGACGGGTGATAGGAGCGATTACCGGTCACTGCGGGCTGAGAAAACACATCTGAAGAGAATGAAGATCTCAGGTGACGCCGAGTATTCCTGTAGACTGGATGAGGAAACGGGTTTGCATGTAATATGCTATTGCCCAAAGTTTCATCATCTGAGACGAAGGATACTGGGCAGCTATGTTTTGGAAAATTCGGAGGTAGTCCAGCGTTAGAGAGGTTCCTGGTGGGAACGCGAAGGTTCTCATGATTTAAAAGATGAAAACGGGAAAAGGAACAAAGGGTCACAATATCTGTGTTCCGGAACACTTATGTGATCGTCCCGACCTCTGATAAATCTAACGTTCAAGGCAACGAAACGGCGGATAAACTTGCAAAAACAGGTGCTGAAAAGCAGTTTATCGGCCATGAGGCCGTGCTCAAAGCCCCACCATCGTTCTACAAATCTCATTGTCACTTAGGAGTAGAAAAACTTTAAAGACCACTGGAGAAACATCAACCATGGACGTCAATCCGATCAGTGTAAAAAACTCAGGATACTTCCTCTCACTAATAAGTAGAAGGAATATCAGAAGAATGACGGGTGTACTAACCGGCCACTCCCCTCTAAACAAACACATGCACACCATTGGCCGAACAATTAGCGATGAATGTCCGAAATGTGGCGACATAGAAACAGCTGAGCATTTCTTGTGCAAATACACGGCGTATATCTCGGCAAGAGAGATAAGCCTGGGTGCTAGGATGTCCTGTTACATATGAATGGCCCAGTATACTCCCACACAATATAATTTGGAGCCTTCCGCCCAGTAACATATTAGATTACTTAAATCGAACTATAAGGATCTAGGCAGTCTACTTTAGTGTGGGTATGCACAACAGGCCCACTAAAGGCTTAGGTGCAGAAGTGAGGAACTGTATACGCCGCCCACGTATTTTATCCACCGTACACGCATTACGAACGCCGTACACGTATTATGTAACCTCATAACGCGTTCGTTACGTATAGCATACTACACAATACTTCAATAAGGTTGATAATACATTCATTGCGTATCTAGAACTCAACTTGTACATTAGCTATGAGCTTACCCCACCCCATCGCACGCAAAGTCTTTTTCAGGTTCAGACAAAGGAGGAGCAGAAAAGTACTTAAGTTTGTTTTCACCCGAAGAAGGAATAATTTCGTTTAAATTACTAAATAAGAGGCAACATGATTGCAACGAGGCAAACGTGTTATTCACGGGAAGCTAGGGAATGTCCGACCCTCAAGTTGTCATTTGAGAGCGAGAGTCTCGGATATGAAATACCAAAGCAAAGAGTAATAATTTCCTCAACTTTCAATTGACATTGTGGCGTACCACAAGACACCTCCTTTATATCTGGAGATTCGTTCTTCAACAGACATATCACGCTACACTCATCAGAAGAGCAAGAGTAGACTTTTAACTAGTGAATCTGAAGTAGGAAATTGCATGCCCAGCGATAGGCTAAGTACAAGGTAAGGCTCTTATCTTATTTGTAAATTATATGCAGAGCAGAACCAATATGAAGTGCTTGTCAAATCCGCAAAACACGTGAACAAAATGAAGGCCGATGGGAAACCCCCACAAAAGATGAAGCAAAAGATGTATTGCGAAGCGTGTTAGAGGTTTTTCAACACCCAAGTAATGAGATTTTTTCTTATGAAAACGTTACTAAAAACTGCAAATATTCGTAGGAAGTGAGTGAGCTCTCACCAATCTTGTTTGGCATATGAAACAATAATGAAGAATTACGTCAAAATATTATTGACAGCAACGATGTCATTATTGCCTTGTTAGTCATTTTTTGTTTACTTCAATAATTACAATTACATAGCTTCTTGTTATTGTCTTCGATATGTACATAGCACGAAATTCTGGTAATACAAGTATTACACCACGTTCAGTGTTCGACCGTATAACAACATCTCCATACATTACGAAGTTAACGATCAAACAAAATACTTTTCACGCAACACTTTAGTTGGTACGTACAAGCGAAGGAGAGTTGTACCAACTAAAATTGGCAACATAGCAATTTTCAGTGAGATACGTTCAACATTTCCATTCTTTTTTTATTATTCATATTGAGACGGAGTTTATCCACCTGCTGTATTTATTGCTGTGCATACACTTGTTTGTTACAATACAATCAATCGATCGTAAAAGTAGTTCCAATATGAGATAATCTTTTCATAAATCTGCGTCGTATACTTTTTTATGTTATTTATTTTTGCCTGAAGGTTCTATTTTATTAATTGCATAGAGTCCATGCCCATATGCAGTGAACAAGAAATTCTAGTTACTCAAGAGCATAATATGATGCCAAATGTTGTAACTAGTGTGTAACCCTTGAGGTGTTTTACTCCTAAAAGTAATTCGAATAATAACATAAAGTTGAAGGTACACTACATACCACGGCACCCAATTATGAGTTGGAATGACAAAGAATATTTTAAGTACTTTGGTTACGAAGATGATCACAAGTTGAGAGACACTTTTAGAAAATTATGAATCTTGTGCTTAAATGGTACCTATATTTAAACATCATCAGAACAACTTTTGAACCTATTTTTTTCAAGATTATAGAACTTGTTTTTTAGTTATTAAAGTACAAACAACAATCGAAATAAAAAAAAGCCAACCGGTTCACCACCAGTTCAGGTTTACCGGCCTCGTTTCCACTCATAATAATTATCGTGTATTTGACTATAAATGTAAAAATCATCGAAAGATCAATTTTAAAAGCAGTGAACTAACCAAGAGAATAGAAGTTAGTTACAAAAGACTGTTGTGTGAATGACTGTGTCGATGTTTATTTTGATTTCGCAGAAAAGGCAATGAGAAATGTGCTGTTTTCGTATTTTAAAAAGGTAAATTTTTTTCCATTTTTGGTGCATAACCATAAATTTAAGTGCGTTGCTACATTTTTCGTATTATTACTCAGTATGAAGGCTTGTTTATCTATTAAATGTTCATTGGAACAGGAAAAGAAAATAAAACAAATATTTATGTCTTCTCTAAAAGTCGAGAGTAAAATACACAGGAAAACACTATACTACGCTGACCCGAACGAATCTGACTCAGGTTTTCACGAGTTAAATGATTTTTTCATCGTCTCATTATTTCTTCGAACATATCTGAACCGGTTTAGAGTCCAACATTCGTGTGTCTCTTCTTATTCTTCTTTTACAGCCTTTATTTTATCCACTGCTGAATGTAGGCCTTCCCTAACTCTTTCCATTTCAATCGCCACTTGTTGCCAGTTCGTGTTTGCTGTCCGCTTTATACATACTGTTTGTCCATCGTTCTGGTGGTCTCCAGGCTATAATGGTTTTAATCCAACGTTTGTCAGTCATCCTTGCGATGTGTCCTACCCAATTCCACCTCAGAGATGCTATTCTTTCCACTATTGATTTGTCTTTTTATCTCTGAGCGAAATTCAAAGCTACTCTCAGTCTATTCTCGGATGCTTTCCGCTCCATACATCATGACAGTGGGACAAACGGCTATCTCCGTGTTTATAAATCTAGTACCGTTGAAGCATTTTTGACATTAGTTCTGCAATTTCGCTGTAATTACTCTATAATAATGGCAGATTGCAGGAAAAGTATAAAAAAATTTGACATTTTGATAATTGAAGAATCCCACTCCAGTTTTGACGAACTTCTTTATATATTGAACGCCAAAATGTAAGAACTCAAAAATGTACTAAATCGTAATCTCAACTCTTCTTCTCCTCTTTAGCTCATCAAGATACATTATTATCTAAACGATCAAGGTGACAAGGACTTTAGAAATAGGTTGGGAAGGGGATTTAGTACAATTTCATGGTAATTTCATATATCTTTTTTTGGCGTCCAATATATAGAGAATTTCGTCAAAACAGGAGTGGGATTCTCCAATTTTCAAAATGTCAATTTTTTTTTATACTTTTACTGTAATCTGTCATTACTATATATAGTAATTACACCGAAATTTCAGGACTTATGTCAAAAACGTTTCAACGGTACTAGATTTATGAACACGGAAATAGCCATTTTTCCCACTATGGCGTCAGCGCTGGGAGGACACACGAATCGAACACTTTCCGTTTTAGCCTGTTGTTCATGTTACTTTCAAATATCAGCCTAAATTTTCCGAATGCCACCCATCCGAGTCCAATTCTTAGCTTCACATCCGTGTGTGACAGCTCAAAATGACCGAAATATTGTTGAAAAATTACCACGGTCCTATTCTTCAAACCCTAGTCACCTAAAGTTTTTGCTAAGCTTCCTGTGAGGACATACCTTTCGCTTTCATTTGACAACTTCATTTGTCCACGGAGAGATATAATGCAAGCAGGTTTCACCGACCCTCGAAAACCTTACTTTCGACCATATCTTCTGGAGTTCTAGATCGATTTTTTCACCATCTTCGGGAATGGGACACAAACGCTTTCGGTATCTAAATTAACTCCGGATCGAGGGGTGGCGCACTTCATTTATTCCATTTATTCTTTTATTCCATTTATTCCCAATTTTTTTTTGTTGTTTTTGCGAAATATCTGAACCAAACACATCACAAGTTAGACAAATAAGTTCAAAAAAAGGTTTGCACAAATTATAAAGCATCATGGGCGCGCGGTAGCAATGCGCCCGTGACGCAAGTCCCCACGAGCAAAAAATTCAGAAATTTTTTTTTCGTAGACTTCGGAACCATATATACAGCTAGATTTTGACTTTTTTGCCTTGCGTCGTATCTTTCTGAGCCCCAGGTTTTTCGGATTCTACGTAAAATTCTGAGTAAAATCGACTTTTTACTCAAAAAAATCGGTCAGGTGGATCCGGAGATATGACCTTTAGAAAATCGTCATTTTCCATACAAAATGTGCACTTTCATAGAAACCAAAGTTAATGGAAACATCCTACGTTAGTTAGTTAGTTACTTAGTTAGTTAGTTAGTTCCAGAGCCATTTGTATGAAAACCCACTTTTTTGGAGTTTTCTCGAAAACGGCTCGATATCTTTTCTTGAAATTTTGCAGGGACCTTCGGCTGGGCATTCTACGCCATATGAGATTTTAAAAAAGGGGGGGTACCGGCCTCGTTTGGGCGCCAGGGCTCTTAGAAGGCGCCATATAAAGCCCATATGTATGTGTTTGTGTGTGTGTGTGTACGGAAGCATATTTTGTATAAGACATGGTTGGGTGTTCGAGATACAGGTTTGGTGTCAAAGGGAAAGATGTTGGGTTGGGTGTGTAGTGTATAGGGGTGACCGCCAAAATGGCGGAAAATGGGCCGGGGCTCAAAAAAAAAACTTTTGATATGTTGTAGAGGAAGTTGAGGGGATTATTTTCGCCCATGAAAGTAGTAGCCGCCGCGGCTCGGTGTGGCGGCGGCGGCGGCTCAAAACTTTTGATATGTTGTAGAGGAAGTTGAGATGATTATTTTCGCCCATGGAAGTAGTAGCCGCCGCGGCTTGGTTTGGCGGCGGCGACGGCTCAAAAAAAACTTTTGATATATTGTAGAGGAAGTTGAGGGTATCATTTTTGCCCATGAAAGTAGTAGCCGAAACTTCCAAAAGTACTAATATCACAACAAAAACCCTTTTAAAAGGGAAATGTGACGCAAGTCCTTCTTCCTCCTTCCAAAACAACTAATATCAATTTGGGGTGACGCTTAAAGCTTTGAAACGCAAAAATTCTTTTGGAATGTTTTCATTTTTGATTAAAAAAATGCGTCACAAATGCCGGACAATGTAATAATTTTTCTACGCTTTCAGCTGTCATACGCAAAAATTTGGTTTCCTGTTCAAAAATACGCCATACATAATGACAAATTTTTGCGTTGTTAAAGCTAAAAGAACAAAAGAACAAAAAAAAAAAAACTATAACATTAATTATCGAAATATCAAATGCTGAAAATTATCAAGTTTTTAAAAGCAACAGATTTTCCGCCAAAAAATTAGGTGTAACGGTTGAAAAATTTCCATCTGTAGATTGTCCGCGAAAATTTTAGGTCTAACGATTGAAAAACTTAAATCTGACAGGTCTGAAATGTTAGAAAAGGGTTTTTTCCACTTTTTTGATTTTCCGATATTTTGATATTTCGATAAATATCGATATTTATTGAAATATCGATTATTACTTTGATTATCAAATATCGATATATTTCTTTTGATAATCATTATCGATATTTTTCGGAAAGTCCTATGCCCAGATTTGACAACTTTTCCATGAAATTTGGGACAAATTTGGTATTTTTAGCGCTTTTTTGCAAATATTCTTTTCCATTAGTATACAATTTCCTTAAATTTCATCTTATTTCCTAGAATTAGTCAAAAACTTTCCTTTAGATGAAATTTTAGGAAATTTTCTGCAAAATTCATCTTTTTTGAAGCGCTTCTGCTAGCGCTGTAGCGCTACAAAAATGACCAAATTTCATCCTATTTTCTAGATATCGATAAGATCTTTCCAACGAGCCATCACACGTCAAAATTTATAAAAGTTTAGATACTTTTTGGAGGAAGTGAATATTGCCAATTTTAGGAAATTTCTTATGAAAATTTCCTACCCAACTTCCAAAGCCTTACGTAATTTCCTCATATCTCCGATTGGAACCATCCAAATCACATCGAATTTCATCCTATTTCCTAGTGTTTGACTTGTTTTAGGAAAAAGGATGAAATTTGACATTGGAAGGTTACGTGATGACCCTGCAAATTTCATCCAAACTATCCATTTTCCTCGCAACTTGCCAGGAAAATTGAAAGTTTGGAGGAAATTTGCATTCTTACTACGCAATCACCTATGTCAAATTTCATACTATTTCCTAAAACAAGTCAAACACTAGGAAGTAGGATGAAATTCGATGTGATTTGGACCGTTCCATCCGGAGATATGAGGAAATTACGTAAGGTTTAGGAAGTTGGGTAGGAAAGTTTTATAGGAAATTTCCTAAAATTTACAATGTTCACTTCCTCCAAAAAGTATCTAAACTTTTGTTAATTTTGACGTGTGATAGCCCGTTAAATATATTTCATCGAGATCTAGGAAATAGGATGAGATTTGGTCATTTTTGTAGCGCTACAGCGCTACCAGAAGCGCTACAAAAAAAAGATGAATTTTACACAAAATTTCCTAAAATTTCATCTAAAAGTTGTCCAATCTCATTGAGAGGGGCCTTGTTAGAAAGATCTTGACTAATTTTAGGAAATAGGATGATATTTAGGGAAATTGTATACTAATGGAAAAGATTTTTTGCAAAAGAGCGCTAAAAATGCCAAATTTGACTCAAATTTCATCGAAAAGTTGTCAAATCTCAACATATTGTGGCTCTTTAGAAATATCTTGTTAATTTCTATCAAACTGCATAAAATTTGAGGAAATTTGGCTTCAACCAAAAGACGAGACTGTGAGTAAAAAAAGCACCAAAAGCGCCACAAAAAATGAAGGAAATCAACGAAAATTTGCTAAAACTTCGTCTAAATTTTGTCCAAATTCAACAAAAAAGGGTTTATTGGAAGTCTATAGTTAAGACGAATCTAACTGTATGAAATTTTAAGAAATTTGGAGGCCACGAAAGACAAAAACAGGAAGAAAGCACTAAAAACGTCAATTTTCGTAATTTCCGACTTTTTATGAATTTTCTCTACTTTCATTTCCTACGAAAAGTTCTGAAAAATTTGGAGTTTTATGGTGATATACAAAAATTGGTAAAATAAGCAGAAAATTTCCTCAAACGTCATCAAAAAATAGCCCAATTTCAACAAATTATGGCTATTTGGAAAGGTCTAGTCCACACTTATAAAACTGAATGTTTTTGGGAAAAATTAGAAGTCAACTGACAAAAACTTCTCCAAGAAATTCGTAAAACTAGTAAAATCACAGAAAATTTAATAAAACTTCGTCTATCTAACTGTATGACATTTGAGGAAATGTGAAATCCACTAATGGCAGCAACTACTTTTTCTGAAAAATTATTATTTTCATTTCGTTTAAGAGTTATGTAAGAATTTATTGTACGTAATGTAGAATGGTTTGTTGAAAAATATAGTCGAAATCTAGGAAAATTGATAAAATTTTGATCTGTTGTGCTAACTGGATGACACACTTGCAAGAACATGAACAATTTGAGGATTTTTTGAAAAAAAAAGGAAATTTCGACAAATAGAGGCTTTGCAGGTCTTGTTAATATCAATCACACATCATGAAATTTGAGAATAGTTGAAGAACTAAACAGGAAAAAGCGACATAATATGCTATGATTTTTGTAAATATTTCCGTGGTATCTTCAAGGCTGCCTTGTAACATCAACAGCTTTTAGTAGAATGTTTCAAATGTATTTACTCTCAAAAATCAGCTGCTTTTAAGAGTATCTCTTTTTCAATGTTTTTTTGTATTGGCAAAACTGCGAAATGGCTAAATTTTGACAGCAAATAAAAAAAGCCCGAGACTGTAAACTTTTATTTTCTAGAGATATTGAAATTAGGGGTTCCTTAAAACGTATAAATTCAATAAATTTTATAAACAATATAAAACCGAAGGAACTTTTCAACATTTATTGTTTAAAATTTATAAATTGTAAAACAAACTAAGAAAACCTTAGAAATTTAGGAAAAATCTTGTTTTTCCACTCATTTCCCGCACCTTCCAGTCATACAACCAATAGATATGAGAAGAAACTCGAACTGCTATAAAAATTAGAGCAATGAATTATAACCTAAGAAAATCAAAGTTTTACCAATTCGATGAAAAGAAATGCATTTTTCCATCAAATGAATGAAATATCTAGCTTCGGGTCCCGATTTTACAGTATGAAATGAAACACACAATAATTCCTTAGGCATAAAATATGTTTGTTGATTTATTTATGGTCACAAAAACATTTTATTACTTATTTACTTATGCATACGAAAACTTTAGAAATACGGTGATTGAATTGGAATTATTCGCTTCCTTCTTTCTTCTCTTTGAGTGCCTCTTTGAATCGTTCCTCGAACAGCGACAGCTCGGAGATGATATCGGTGATGGCATTCATGAAAGCTGCTTGTGGTGAATATGCAGATGTTGTTTGGATGCGGAGCACGAAACTATGTTCCAATGGATGTGGATTTTTGTAACCGGCGAACAAAACATGTGGATCTTTTAGCAATTGGGTGCGAATCATGTTTGCCAATGTGTGGTCTTCTTTGTTTACCGTGAATATTGCGGCATTCGGCACTTTTGTGTCGATTGTTTTGACGATTTTCTTCTCTCCTTCGTAGAGTAAAAATGTTTCGAATGTTGGTGGCGCATTCATCTTGCGAGCCAATCAAAATTTTTCACGCTTTTCACAGAGGATAACAACCACTTTTGTGAATTTCAGAGAAGAGAACGACTATAACTTGGACACTAGCAATCGGCAATCTGACGCGAGCTAGCTTGCCAATGTAGTTGCAAGAAAGCACATGTGGTGTCGCTGTTGATAGAGAAAATTTTCTACGTGTCACTTACTATAAAATCTACATCGAATTTACAAAACTTTTTGGAGTTTTTGAATTTCGTCTACATTTTATAGATTAGAATAGATAGAATTTTTAATTTTCAGTTTGTTATACAGGAGGAGAATCATAAGATTGTGCAACGTTTCGTTTTAATTCATTTCATCGAAAAACCGAGTTTTGCATGCACAAAATACAAGAAAATGTGTGAAAATAGAGATAAAAGAGAAATAAAAAAGTTGCACAAGCTTATGATTCTCTCTCTGTAGGATTCGGCAACATCGACAAATTTGGGTTGCATGGCCGAACCAAGTTATCAATTGTTTCTTTTCGGCAATAATGAATTATGAATGAATATTGGATGAATAAGTGACATCTCGTGGATTCAGACGTCAATATCAAACAACATAGTCTATGACAAACGGGAATTTTTTTGGCATATTTCCTATCATATCTGACACAAATATTATTTGTGTTTTTTATGTACATGAAACACAAATTATATTTGTTATATTTGTTATATTTGTTATAAATGCTTATATGCAATCCCAACAAAAACCTCTTAAAAGGTAAAGTGTGACGCAGTCCGTAATGTCCACTTCCAAAATTAATGATATCAGTGGAGGTGACGCTTACGCTGAAAATACGCAAGAAATGATGATGCAAAAAATTTTTTTTTAAAAAATTCAAATGTTTGAAATTGCGTCACAAATGCCAGAGCCAACGACGAAATAATTTTTCTGTGCTTTCAGTTTTTACATTGTTCGTTATACTT
>CM055403.1:183552169-183587611 GCA_029228625.1 Pseudolycoriella hygida | reverse complement strand
GTTGTCTAGCTCCAACAAGCGCTCAAACATCAGTTTCATTTCACTTAACTTGACTCCAAATTTTAAATACGAATGCTGCAGTGCTCTCTTTTTTGGATCTATGTTTGAATTGACAACATTCTGTCTTCTATCTGTGACATAAGCCACCACGTGGCGACTTGTATACGTAACATTTTCAAAGTTATTTTTCGAGACTCTTTCGACAAGCTCCTTGAACTTCTTTCTAGAATTAAAATTTGCCCTACACCCATGGACGCACAGTATTTTTAGACGAAAATTATTTTTAATTCCATCATGTGACGAGAATAAAACACAACATTGAGCATGAAATATGAATGTAAAACACATACTCGTGTGCTTGCCTGCATGCGTATTTATTGGTTCAGCTTTTCGAACAATGAAATACAACAATTTCTGTCCAATTGACGATACACTCTTTTCCACAAAATTATGTATTTCAAATGGTACTTGAGTTACCATTGTCTGTTTGCTCCAAAGTTTGTTACTTGCATTTATTTCCACAAAGGGATCGACGATTGCGTAACAAAGTCAGAGAAATGAAAATTAATTAAAATTTTTTGAGCATTTCCTTTCAACTAAAGTGGCACTTTTTTTGAGTATTCAAATTTGTTATTTATTATAAACGAAGGATTTTTCAAAATGAAACGAGTCGATTGAAGCATTCTACTTTTAAATTCGCTTTCTTATGCAATTAGCATACTATACGGAAGTTTATAGCGATTGCTAATTGTATCACAGACTCACTTATTTTTGTGACAGCTCCCTCTATTCCTACATAAATTTAATGGGCAGAGGAGAAAAAATTGTAACGAGAATGGAATTCGTGAGTAGACAGTAGCTAACATATGCTGCACCAGTGAGGACTAGAGATGAGTGGCTTGCCCGAAAAATCCGACCCGAACCCGAACCCGAATTGTTTTTTTCGGGTTTCGGAAATTTTAATCGGGTCGGGTTCGGTCCGGGTCGGGTTTGGAAAACGTTCGGGTTTCGACAAATTTCATCGGGTCGGGTTCGGTCCGGGTTTCGAAAAATGGTCGACCCGCTCATCTCTAGTGAGGACCACCAAAGTTTGATCCAGTTTCTTATAAATTTCGTTTTTGTACTCGAAGCCCATATATATTCGAAGTGAGAAACTACAAATTTTCGCGTCACAAACAGTGGATGTTGTGAAGGTTATAATTTGTCCCTTCGGCGGAACTACGTCCATTGACGTTCATGACTGCCTTATCAAATCGTGTAAATTGAAATTTATAATTGTTATTCTATGACTGTTTATCTGCTCTTTGAATCGAATTATTTTAATTTTCGTTCTCATTTTCATTCGCGTAAAAAATGTAAGGTAACAACTCTAATTGCGACGCGATTCTGTTTAGCGATAAGAAGCTTTTTATTGCAATCAATTTTATTCGAATCTAAAGTTAGTCATTTGTGTGCCATTTTGTGTACTTTGTGAGAACACAATAAACACAGACATGATGACAATCTGCAGAGTTCTTCGATCTAACGGCAATGAAAACATTTTTCTCGAAGTACAGGCGAAGAGATGATGTTGAAAGGGTAGAGTTTACGTAAGCTCATCTATATATGAGGATGCTACGACCATTTGTTCCATCCGACTATAGATCCTCACTTGAAAGTTGCCATTTTTCAAAATGTGATCAAATCTGATTATTTCACACAAAATTGGCCTAATTGTAATTGAGTCATTTTGATGCTCATAAAGTGAAAAGAATGAAAAAGTTGTTGTTCTCGTAAGTTCAGTTAAGCTTTTTATAGCTTCAATTAGAGAATCGTTTTGTTTAATTTTCCATAATTATTGTTTTTGTAGCCATGAATATGATCCGTTACTGGATCGAATGCAAGGGATAAAAACAATAAAATAAATTGGAATCGATAAACAAGCGGTTTTCATTTGGTGGACGATTCAAGCAATACAACATTCAGTTAATGAAAAAGTTGATAGACTTTTTATAAATTCCAATGGTAACAGACCGCAAAGTAGTCAACACATGCCCTGGAATACCAAATTTCCACGTTTTTTGAAACCATTGTGCTGAGAGAAGTATTCTAGACCGCGATTTCTACAACGGATTAAAGGCCGATAGTCGAGTCGAGTCATCTTGCTAATAAACGGCGGCCAAATCATTTCGAACTCATAATAAACCTATTTGTCTATTGAACGAAATTTCCGCCTCATAGACATTTCTAAATAATTTCACATCTGAATTCATTTACGTTGTATTTCACTTCCTTTAAATAAATTGTGCGCAAGTAAAAATACCTGACCTAATAAATGCCATCTGTCGGTCGGACCGAACCAAATATCCGTTATAACAATCTCTGTTCGTCCTAAAATAATATGCGACGATCTCGATAGTTCACAAAATTGTAAATCACCCATCGCCGACATGTCCAAAAATAATAGTATGCGAACCAAAGCAGAAATACAACCTCGTCGGTCAAAGTCCTAAAGAAACATAACGAATCAGGGACGAACTTTAATGATCCGAGAAATTTTAGGTTTGTACGCTCGTGCCGAGGTAGAACACTCGTGTAAATGAAAGTTGGTATGGGAGAGAATGTGAGATAATTGTGCAAAAAATTGGTTCCATCTTTTCCCATACAACTCAGCTGTAATTTATATGTGTTTACATACCTCGACTGAGGCGTACCAACTAATCATTTCTCTGTCTGCGAAAGAACGACGCTTTAGGTGAATGTGTTGCACGCTCCATCTGCGTGTAAATTCTCAAATTTCACTCAAACACTCCAAAGTCTATCACCCATATACAAATTAATTAAAAGGCTACAGCGAGAAAAACGTGTGTTATGAGTGCAAAAGGAAAATCCTCAAAGGATTTTTTTTTGATTGCCTATAATTTTCTATCTTTTCCTTTGATTTTCAAGGATTTTTCTTGTCAACTCCTGAGAATTTTCTAGCATTTTTACAAGATTTTTAATGATTTTCAAGGATTTTCAAGGATTTTCTTACAGTTCGTAGGGTATTTTGAACATTTTCAATGAATTTGAGGATTTTCTTAACAATTGATTTTCTTTTGAGTACAAAAGGGGTTTCTACGTGTATCTGCCCCTCGGGCTAGAGCTATTTATTTCACAATATTCATAAACAGTAGCAGAACTGAGATACAACTGCTTCACACAGGGTCTATTTCTACGAAAAATATCATTCTTGAAATCAATTTCGCGAAATTTCAAACATTTCATTAACATGAGTTCGTAAAACTTGTAAAATAATTATGAAATTTCATAACATTTCACAAACAACAATCAATGATGAAACCACAGCGACTAACATTTCAATTAGTGTTTAGACCCGTACGAAGAAACAACAGAAAAATTTATTTTTTGGAGGGTCGGCTTAGAGAGGATAAGGTGAGGGATTTGAAAAGAGAAATAGAAGGGACAGACGAGATTTTCAATATTGGAATTTACAATGCAATTTCTTCGGCGACAAGAATTAACGCCCGGGGAATTATCGCCCGGGATTTTACGCCCGAAAATCAACGCCTGAAAAAATTGGAATTAAAGCCCGCAGAATTATTGCCCGGACAAATGTGACGACAATTTGGAGCGGGTAAATTTGTACAAAATTTGTATAAGGAAAATTTCCTTCCGGGCGATAATTCTCCGGGCGTTATTTTCCGTCACCATTTGTTCAAACTTAATAGGAAATGGTACGGGTCCACGTAGCCTTAAGTTTTTTATTTATAAGAACGTGGAAGCTACCTAAATGTTTACCTAAGTCAACACTTTTTTTTATTTTTTCTATGATTTAGATGGTCAAACGAGTTATTGATAGAATTTTGTGAAAGCATTTCGATGATTTTGACCTTTAGTTTCTTTAGAATTTATTCCTGTAAATGCCAAAGGTTACTTCAACATAACTTTTCTAATGCTGCTTATTAAGGACTATTGGCAAAGGTCATCGCCTAATAGATAACTTAAGTAGTTTTTTCATATCTGTACAATAACATATTTCCCTTCTACAATGACCTATTGGAACGAAAGTTTAGCCATACGGCCCATACGGTCACATTCATAGACATCAACTTAGAATTTCCACTTTTTGACAGAAATAAAACACACCCGTTTTTACATAAACAGTGTCATGTTACCGAATCTTAAGTGGTGACATCTATGTTTTTTTCATAGCTGAATTAACGTCTCAACATAGAACTACTCCCTTTTCTCAAGTGGTGCCATCCATGCTTTCATAGCTGAATACGGACAAACATAAAACTAATTACACAATCTATTTTGAATGAACAGCGACAGCTCTTGAAATTAAATAAATTTTTGTTCACAACACTTTTCATTAGGCAGTACTACCCACTTGTCGGTGATATCTATTTATAATTGATCGTGTCTTGTCCCCGAACCTCAAGTATCGATACCCATTCTATTTTCATTGCTGAATTTACGCCTCAACATAGTACTAGTCCTTTTTCTCTAGTGGTGCTATCCATGCTTTCATAGCTGAATGCGGACTATCATCAAACTAATTACTCGATCAATATAATACTTGGTCTTTCAAAAGTAACTCCACAGCCTACTATGACTCTCTCTTTTACACGTACCCTCGATGAACGAGACTACCGGGAAAAACTTAAGATTTCTGGTCAGGTGTGGGAGGAGGGTGGTAGGTAGTGGTAATGATTGGAGACCACCCCACCACCAATAATCAGTAGTCATTTGGCGGCGGTCATCTCTCTGGAGAGAATGGGAAGGGAAAACAAAAAATTTTTTTTTTTCTTTTTTTTAACTTTTTTGGTAGTAGGAATTGTCGGGAAGTGCTGGGTAGGGCTTAGTTAGGCTGAATAGGGCTGGATGAGTGGTGAAATGGTGTTGGAAGAGTGGAGAAAGAATGGAAATTACAATGAAAATATATTCGGCGCTTAAAAGAGTCTACATAAGGCAAATTGGGCGCTCTAAAGAGTCTACATTAGGCAAATTGGGCGCTTAAAAAAGAAATTTTATCGATAATGTAAGCATTCGCTGAGTGGACATCAATTTTGTGTGCACTCACCCAGGATACGCCGCGTGAAGGCTGCTTACTTGTAACCCATTCTTCGTACTGAGATGGGGACCCCTCGGTTCGTCTCTACCGAAGCATTTACCGACTCCAAATCCCTCCCCCAATTTGCCTAATGTAGACTCTTTAGAGCGCCCAATTTGCCTTATGTAGACTCTTTTAAGCGCCGAATATATTTTCATGGTAATTTCCATTCTTTCTCCACTCTTCCAACACTCACCCAGCCCTATTCAGCCTTACTAAGCCCTTCCCAGCACTTCCCGACAATTCCTAGTACTAAAAAGTTAAAAAAAAAAATTTTTTTTTGTTTTCCCTTCCCATTCTCTCCAGAGAGGTGACCGCCGCCAAATGACTACTGGTTATTGGTGGTAGGGTGGTCCCCAATCATTACCACTAACTTTCACCCCCCTCCCACACCTGACCAGAAATCTTAAGTTTTTCCGCGTGATTTGTATCACTTTTCATCAGGCAATACTGGTCGCCTGTCGTCGGTGGCGTCATCTGCTTATTTTCATAGCGGAATACTGATCAATATAAAACTAAAGTATCTCTAGTGGCGACATCATCCGCTTACTTTCATAGCTGAATACGGATCAATATAAAACTAAAGTAACCTCTGTCGGCGGCGTCATCCATTTTTTTCGTAGCTGAATAGGATTCAGGATACACAACTAAATCCTCACTTTACTAATCAATACATTTTTTGTTTGATAATCCATATTCGACTATGAAAATGAATTGGTTATTATTTCCGCCATGTTTGCTTACATTTTTGTCATAGACCAGCGCTTCCAAGAAAAATTGCGGATTTCTCGCAAAGTTCGTCATATACCTACTGCCAGTGCCTCCATTGAACCATTGCTGACAGGTGGCAAAACATAAAAGTTTTGTACTGACCTATGGTGACGCCACCGACCGTAGTACATACTTTAGTTTTATATTCATCGGAGAAATAGACGATGGCGACACCGATAGATGAAAACCGATGCGATAATCTGTTCAAAATTTGTTCTCTTTTTTGGAAGAAAACTCTGTCAGTGTGTAGTTTCATGTTAGGTGTTAACAGGTTTTAGGACTTTTGTTATGCCCTTAGCCTTCGAACGCGATTCATAGATGGACTTTTCTAGTAAAATAACATTAACGTTTGTGTAATTTTATTGTTTCTTTTGTGTAGTTATGAATAGGTCATTAACGTAGCTAATAGTAAATCGACGCGCCGTGACTTTTATCTCCAATGAAAGAAAAATAAAACTACGCAGTCTGTCTTAAATATACAGAACGTTTTTCACACGAAAAAATCCATAATGTTGTGTAATCATTTAAAAAAAAAAACGAAAATACCACGTTTCATAATAAGGTATGACGTTTCTCTACCCTATGTTGACCTTGGAAGAATATAGAATTAAAATATGGAAAAGAAAAAAATGATAATCAGTGAAAAAAAAAATGCTTGTGTATTACTCGTTTAACATCACCTAACCACACTCTACGGTTTTTTTTAATACTTAATGAGTCGAATACACGTCCAGTTTTCGTATTGTCTGTTTACCATACACTCAAAAAAACATTAAATATTTAAGTATTCAATTTCCTCATATTACATTTAGTAGAGTAGTTTTCATGGCTCACAGTCTCATGAACGAAGTAATACGAATTCGATATCTTTAATGAAAAAAAATCCATCAGCTAAAAATCTAACTCACGCTGAATTTGCTGAAAACTGGAAAAAAATTCAAAAAAATTATGACCATTATGACTAAACACAACAGGTTATATATACTTGAATGGTGATAAGACAACGCAAAATTTATCATCTCGAGACATTACATGTAATAATAAACAAAATTGTTCGCTTTTATATATGAAAGACTTTTATAGCATTCCTTTCACGGTTGCCAGTTTTAATGTGATACGAAAATCAAAATTTTCTATGTGAAATCAAGGGGTGAGAGAGTTTCTCGTTCGGCTTTGATGATTGAAGAATGTGAATAAATAACAGCACCGAACAATAGCAAATATTATTACCTTAAATGACTTAGATTTTTTTTTTACTTTTGATTTATTGAAACATTCAATGGGTATGGAGTAGGTAAGATCATACGGTTATTTAGAGGGGTTGCAGAAGTCGACGTGGAAGCGTTGATACATTGTCTGTCGTTTGTTGAGTCACCCCAATTTTCAGCAATTATGATTGAGAATAATATTTTGTCTAGTCAATGGAAAAATGGTTTTACACACGATGTGAGAAGGTAAATATCGAATGCATGATGGAACGCTATATTATAGACTTGCATCTTAAATTCTCACGACTTTTTTTTGTCGTGGCATATGTCTCTCGTGTTTAGAGATGTGCGCCGCTGTTGGAAAGTTTCCTTCCTACCGATTATCATCGAACTCTAAAACCGCATGTCCTATACTATTGAAAGACACATGTATGTAAATAAAATCATCATTTGAAATTTGGGATCCTAGACAGGCTAATTTACTTCCGATTCATTAATACCCATTAATACTCATTAATGCTAATTACATCATTAACACTTATTAATACTCATTAATACCCAAATTAAAAAATTTCTAAATTGAAGTAATTCCATCCCTGAGTTGTAGAATTCATTAATTTCAATTATTATTTATTTTAAATATTGCTGCAGCCTAAAATATGACTCATTGGTAGGTCATTAGTGATTTTAATGACATAGGGCCTACGCCAGACTTGTGCCGGAATTAAATGACTCAAAATCTGATCAATAAAAGAATTATGTCAAGAAAACTTTTCTTGTTTTTCTTTTATCTTTATTTTCACGTATTCGCTTGCATTTTGTTCATGCAAAGCGGTGATGGGCAGATAATCATGTGCAAAAGGATTTTCTTAAAAAAATCATCAAAGGATTTTTTTGTGAAATTTGTTGTATTGCTTGGTCTTAAATACTTCAATTTGATAGGATTTTGTATTGCTTGGATAGACCAAATTTGTTGACAAGGCAACAGAAGAAAAGAAAATTACGCAAGTAATTCACTACATCTATAAGTTTAGCTGATTTCGTCTTATCCTTGATATATATGGCGTGGCTATGTGTATATCAGCAAAAAACAGAGAATGGGGTAAGCAAACATCTGTCGTTGGCAAGGACAGAGAATGGAGTGAACAAACATCTGAAATGCCGATGCTTTTATACACGTCACTGGTCAGATTAATTTTGGTGACATACTAGATTCTTCATATCTAACATTTTGGTTTGTATATTCATCAGATCTTTCACCTTGACTTGGTGAAGTACTATTCAGTCAGATTCAGATTTTTTTTTGATTTCCAATGATTTTCTTGCAATTTAAAGGATTTTTTTCAGGAGTTTTTTATCGATTGATTTTCTTTTGAGTGCAAAAGGATTTTCTACGTTTATCTGCCCCTCGATTTTTAATTTCATAAGTTATAACAAAACGTTGCACAATTTTACGAATCTCTTTTTGTAATTCGAAAATTTTATTACAACTTAGTCGGGCCTTACAACCTGTTATTTATTTTGGTCTCCTCCAACCGGACATATTCTGCGCCAACGTTCTCCAATCACTAACTCCTAGTGCTTTTAAATTCGACTCAATCGCATCTTTCCATCTCGTTTTTGGTCTTCCTTGTTTGCGTTTATCATCGCGGTTATTGTATAGCAGCTTCAGGAATACACGTTACTCTTCCATTGTTTGTACATGACCGAGCCACCGTAGCCGATTGATCTTGATTTACTTGTCTATGTCGGGCTCGTTGTAAAGCAGGTACAGAGCTCTTCTCCGCCAATTGCCTTCCTTTCTTCCTTCCACCTTCCTCCAAATAGTGACCGAAACATTTTTGTTTCAAACTTTCAAACACCGGGGGTGTTTGTTCGTCTCGTTGTGTCATGCACCAAGCTGCCGACCAGCTGATCGTACCAGCGCAGCGATCTGCACCGTTCACACTTAAGGTTGCGGTTGAGTGTCGAGAGTTTTTGAAGACTGTAGTAACTCCTCTTGCCAAGTGCTACTCTTTTACGTAGTTCCTCTATTTCCTATTAGCATTATTGACCAGCAATCTAAGGTAAATAAAGCTGTCGACAGTCTCGAAGTGTTTTCCGTTTACTTCTATCGTTGGTCCGTCACCATACAAAGAAGTCGTCATGTAGTTGGTCTTTATACGTTTTTCAAAATGGAATATCCAAGGTACAAACAAACGTAGTGATAGAGTAGACACGAATTTGCATTGTACAATTCTAAAAAAACGAATCAATAAGTTAGTATCATAGCACGTTGATCAAACAACGTGTGCAATAGTGAAACAATTTTTTTTGTCTTTCACTAAAACAAGATTTCAAAAATTCTCTAATATGAGCTTCCGGAACAAGTTCCTTTTAAGTTGACTGACATCTGACTAAGACTCACATCGCATTTCTGTCAGATAAAAAAGAGTTTTCATTTTATTTGGGATGAGTCGGATAACAGAAGATGACGGTTAGTCGAGACTGTATGACAAAATGGAGGTGGTGGAATTGTAGGAATTTTGTGACTGAAAACTGGCTGAAAGAAATTTCAAAATGCGATTTTTCCGCCATTTTTCAAATTTGAAACGCTCGCAGCGCCATCGCATCGCATGTTATATATATATATATATATATGGCGGTTAATGTGGATTCATTTCCATCTTAAGAGCGTGTCAGATATTTTGACAGTTCTATATTTTGCGATGTTTTTTCATTGCATATTTCTAAGACAATGATCATTAATTTTAAATTCCAAAACATCTACTGTTTGTATAACACACCTCTTTATAGATTCTATGAGTCAGAACATATAATTATTGAGTCTAAGTGTCAAAATTTGATCCTAAAAAAACATCGCGTAGCCGAGTAATTTGCGATGTTTTTTCAGATGTGTTATGCAAACAGTAGATGTTTCGGAATTTAAAATTGATGATCACTGCCTTAGAAATATGGAATGAAAAAACATCGCAAAATATAGAACGGTCAAAATATCTGACACGCTCTTAAGAATAAATGTTTTATAGCCCTTCGGAGGGTAATCTTTGTTAGCGATATTAGCGTCAACTGATTAAAGAATTCAAAAATATATTTTTGCTCAAATTTACATTTTTGCTCAAATTTTGGCTCCGTATTATGACATGAATTTTTATGCAATTTATGATCATAATTCACTTCAGGGTAAGTTCTTCACTGAACTTATAGAAGTAAAATTAGGACTTAGGTTGGTCATGTCCGCAATTGACTATTGGCCTATTTTTCTACCTATCAAACGGCACCTCTCCCGTTAAATTTGATCAACAAACGAATTTGATAGAACGATTTTTGTAGAAGCATGTTCTAATGAGTTCTTTTGAAGTTAATAATATTCCATAATTTCAAAAAAAAAACTTTGGAAAGTTATTAGGACATGCGTTCACAAAAGTCGTTCCAAAAAATTCAATTGTTGATAAAATATAGCGGGAGAGGTTGCCATTTGATAGGTAGAAAAATGTTTTTTTTTATATAACATGCGATACGATGGCGCTGCGAGCGTTTCAAATTCGAAAAATGGCGGAGAAATCACATTTGTCAATTTTCTTTCATTTCAGTCAAAAAATTCACAGTTTTTTGGGCGTTTTTGACTCATAAAATTTTTTTTCTAGGGTAACGAGATCAACGTGGCTTTCTTTTTTTCGTGGAACACCCTAATGTTCGTTGATGAATAGTTTAGCTTTTTAACACATTTGTGAGAATTTGCGTTGGTCCTGAGTTTGAGCATCGACAATGACTTCGACTTATAGAAGAAATTAACAATTCTTATTGCATACGCGCACCGTTTCCCCTTAAAAATTATTACTCTAGTGATTATAAATAGAAATTATTAATCTGTGACAATGACATTCTTCATTCCCCTATGTTTGTTTTCTCGTTTTCGCTTATGCAATAAAGCATCGTATTGACTTTTGAGGGGAAATCTCGGCAAGCCTAAATAAACTACTATTTTTAGCGCACAAATCACTGTAAATTTGTTCTCAGGCCACATGGAAAGGAAAGGGTCAAAACAGGGTAGAGTAGAAAATTATGGGAAGCAAAATATTTGAACGGCGCACAGTTCTCGTTGTGTAGATTGATGTATTTCGTTGAATGCGCTCAAGCTGCATTATTCACATGAGTTTATTTTTAAGGGAGTGAGTAGTTATGGTTACCTAATTCTCTATTCGAAGGCTTTATTCATTCTAATTTAATGTTCATTATATTCATTTTCAATCACTTCCGAGCGTATAATTGCATTAACTCGTTTGTCATTTGCTCGGAGTAATCAACTGTTATCTATTAATTTATGTGTTCCGCAGGTAATGTGTCTAATGCTCCGTTAGTTAATTATTCATTAAATCTACCCTTCTAAATTAATTCTTTTATTCAAAATTCAGTTTGGATGACCCCTTCCACTGCAAGACTTTACATTTTGAATAAAGTTCTTTTTAAGTTTTTTAAAGGGTACATTACACAGTACATTAGAAATTCAAACTACTAACAAAACTTTTGTTGCAGGTTATAGTAGATGCTAAAACCTTCGTAGTGAATAACAGAGAAATGAATAAAAGGTGTTTTTTCTTAGTGAGTCTTGACTTGATGTGTGAGGAAAGGTCTAAGTGAAAAAAAAGCTTTTCTCAGACTGATATTGGCGTGACAGCCGCTCATGTTTCATGTTCCTGCAAGACAAACGACTAAATGAATAAAATTTTGCAATAATGACGTAACCTCGACATGGACAGTTCACAATAGTAACATAACTCCTATTTAAATGCACTTTTTGCGGTGGGTTGACACTTTGAGTTTTTTAACTCCATTTACGATGCACTTTTGAAAACGCATCAAATTTTTCAAATTTCTTTAATTTCGCGCCTTTTTTCGCATACAGAAGTATATACACACGTACGTGGTTAAGTTATTGTTGCAAAATTTTATTCATAATTAATGAAGTTTTTCTGTTCGATTCAAAATTGAGATACGAAAACGATTTCACATCGACGATGGAACTATACATTAGTATCGTGTCTGGAAAGTACATTAGAATTAATAAAACTTTTTCCGTTTCTTCAAGTAGTAAAATTTTCGAGTGTTAAAGTCAAGTCTGGGCGATAAGAACAGGAAAATGCTTGGCATTGAAACTAACACAAAATCCGCATAAATGTTTAAATGGTATTTGGACAACAGATGTTGTTAGATTTTAGTTATTCAGCTTTTCTGAATTATTTTTTTTTCTATTTCGTGAGCTCGAGGACGTGAAAATAGATTTAAGAAAAACGTTTCATCAAATAAGAGATTGTAATGACATTCGGAATTTATGATTTGGTTATGTCTGCAACATCCTTCCCATTTCTGATTCAATTTCAGATGTCGCAGATACTAATTTATTTCATGTCATTTTTATGTCAGAATTTGGATGTTGGATTTAACGAGATGGAGTTTTTTTTTGTTGCTGTGGAACGTATAAATTACGTTTGATGTAAAATCTGTCTTTTATTGAGCAAATTGTCGTAGGAAATTAATAACGATTCAAATAACAAGATGAAAGTGTTCTAGCAAATTGTGCGAGGATCCTCACTTCCGGGTAAAGTTAAGATAAACGTCGATGCAAAACTAAAATTGTGACATTTAGCTGGTCTCATGGTTCTTCTTTATTCCTAAATTCAATTTCCCTATGGCTACCAAAATTATGAATAAAAAGTAATTGATAGTTTTGCATCGGAAAGACTTCAGGCGATCAAAAGCTCGAAATCGGCGAAAGTGCCGGTAATAATCTCGGTACATGTCAAGGTGGTCTGACCAAGTGAAGTAAAATATTTCACAGTAGGTGTTTCATGAACACATAATTGCTCTTAGGGGCCATCCAAAATGACGTCCTATACTTCTTCTGACTTATTGAGCCCCCCCCCCCCCCCATTCTACGTCCTATATTTTCCTATACTTATAACATTGCGTGTCACGTTTTACAACCCCTTTAAGTATAGGACGTAATTTATGGATGGCCGCTTAACAGATTCGAGCATTTGAAAATACACCCTTAGAATGTAGGCGATGCACACAGATTTCTTTGTATACATTGTGTTGAAAACTTGCTCAATGCTCAGTTGGTCCGTAGTTACCACGACGAAGAGATTTCTCGGTTGATATTCTTAAACAAAGGCAGCGGCGCGGCGGAGCCTACTTTCATAAAAGCCTCAACAAACCTATGATGACAGGCGCACCGAATTTTTTTTTAGTGTTTGGTGCTAAAGGCTTCTACGTCAAGTGTAATATCGGGCTGTACAAAAATTACGTATGAGCGTCAGGGAGGAGCAAGGAGGCGTCATAAAGTTAGTAACAAAATTTGGTTACTCTCAAATGCGAATTACTGTCGTTAGACTTACGATGCGTGGAGGTAATGAAATCTGTGAAAATGGAGTTTCATTAGCTCTAACAGAGGACTCCTAAAATTAGGATTTTGCTAGGCTTTCATCTTCTGATTTCAGAAGAACTTCAGGAACTTTCTCAATCGGTGCTATGAAGCCGTTCACAAGTGATATCACGCTCGAGGAGAAGAGGATGCTCAAAATAAGACGTAAACCGATGGGGTGGGGTTCTGAGGTTTATAGGGCTTAGTACATACTTCAGTTTTTCGATAACTCCGGCCAAAGGATATTTTCAGACTCAAACTCAGACTTTACATCGCAAGCTTGGGACTAGGAGTGAGATGAGTCAAATTTGATGTCTGTGAGCGTTGTGTCTATCCTAGTTCACAATAAATCATTACATACACCTAGGTGTTCTGTAATTCTACTTTGAACAGCGCTGGACCGCTACTTGTGATGCGTTGCGCTTAGATACCACTGTATCCCTGTAAGAAACTTAAATAAGTTTCCTTGTAAAATAAAACTCAAAACTTTTTCGTTGAAACATAAAACAATAACTTCATTTAATTTCAATGTCAATCGTTTCGTGTTATACCAAAGACTGACTCTTACAATGATGCGAGAACGATGTGCAACATCGTTCGATACTTCAATTCAATTTGCACCAATCATAATAGAGAGCTTGACTTGTCCAGTTACGTTGATTGTGCCGATGAAACCGTACCCGATCCCACATCCCTACAGTAATAACTAACAACAACTGCCGTCGTTCGAGCATGCAGTCGGGCTAACTACTAAATATTGTTTGAAGCATTAAATTCAATAAAATTTTTGCAATTACCTGCAGCTTCCTTATACCTACAGTCTTCCTGTGAATTATAAACCTGTCATTACTCGATGCTATCTCTATCCTTACATTTAATTGAATTCGCCGTAATCCTGTCTGTTTCATTCTTTCGCACAACTCCACTACCAATTGCCATTCGAAGATAGTTACAGGTGTCGTGCTATTTCGCGATTATTTGTTGCTTAAAGAAGTTACCTGCGTCCGCGAGCCTTCTCTTGCTACTGTGAAGTCTGAGCTCTTTTTGTTGGCGGAAATCGACCGTGCTCCTACTCAACACATGTAAGCAATGCATTTAAATATGTTGGAATGCATTTCAATCCATCTCGTGTGCGTGGTAGAGCCATAAATACAGTTGGACGTACAACTGTTGACAGTGGGAAGAGCAACCAGCTGCAGACGAAAGAGAATAACAAACTCCATGAAAAAAAATCGAACAAAAAATGGCAGCTGTCCGCTGCAGAAAATTTTTTTCGAATCAAACAAATTCCACCCAATTATTTCACTCAATCAGAAACATTAAACAAAGAATAAACAACGAAAAACCGGCAAATTAAATAAATGATTTGAAGAGCAAAAATTTTCGCTCCACAGTGCACCGCCTACTCCTCCAAAGGATATTTTCAAATATTAAAATTACTTGCATAGCTTGTGATGTTTGCAGGGCGCCATTCTCGTAAAAAGTGAATAAGAAACAAATTTGAAAACCTCAATTTAAATCTTAGTTCTTGTTCGGATCTTTTATGAAATTCTAGCAGAAACAAGGTTAAATGCGGTATCGTAGGAGTCTAAAAGTCTCAGTATATGTACGTTGAGCCGTCATTTTTTTGGCATGGAATTACTGATCGCTGTCTCCGTTTTCTCATTTTACAACGGTAAACTCTTTATTTGAGGCGACCAATTCTTCATTTTTTACGGTCATGTCTCATTATAGAATTATCGGTTTAAATTCTTCCACATTTTTTCTAGCAAAACTTCCGCTCAGTAATTGCTTACAACAAGAAAATGCTATTTACTCGAAAATCGTCAATTTAAAAATATTTGTAAGTGTATTTCTACTAGAGGTCCCGAATTCAGCTGAAAATACAATGTTGAAATTGTGAGGTGGGAGGTGCGTCAATCCTAATATCTAGAGCGCCATCTATTATTTCATATTGAAATTTCTAATAATCAAATTTGAAGTAAAATTTTGAAAACCCAACGCTACCTAGAAGTCGGCGCCCCTGGTTAACGATCGGTTGCTATTGTGCCGTAGAAAGCACGAAAACATTAAAGTTACGTATACCAGTTTTATTTAGCAATATATTATGCCATCCCTACAGCCAAGGTCATGTTGACCTCCTATCATATTTCGTGTTTATAATCACGAGCGTACAGTGCGTGGGCTACCTTCACATTTCATATCGACATCAGTCTACAAACTTGCACGAATTGTGTCATGTGTAACATTCAATAACACGAAAACTATAAACTATTGTCGTATTGTATCCTGAAAATGCAATTAATCATTTGAGCCATTCACTGCTCTTACAATAATTCAAACGCGATGCTGAAACACTGACTCATGATCTTTGTGAACCGGATACGCCAAATAGTCTGTCTGTGTCGTAACATTTGCTAAAAATTGTTTCAATAAATAGTGGAAATGAGTCTTTCGTTTGTACAGCTGACTCAAGTGCTTCCTCTGGCACGGAAACTCAATTGTTACTGTAAGGAAAAAGTAATGAAACGAAATGAGCTGAGAAAGCAGACAGCAATGGCAACGTGTTATATGGTGAAATTTTGAATCAAAACAAATTTGTCTAACTAAAAATTTGATTGGAAAATATTGCGTAGGTTTACCATTGCACATACCAATTTCATTTATATGTACGAATACCAAACACACTTGTCTGTCTAACACTTAATAGATTTTCTATGCGATATTGAACAGAATTACATAAACACCAAACACATTCGGCTAAGTTTCATTTTCGGCACACAAGGGCATTTCGAACATTAAAATTAAATGTGTAAGCGACTCAGCAGACAATTATTTGTATGTGCAATGCATAACCCAAAATCTACATGCAATACGTAAATACTCACGATAACAACATGTTACATCTATCCAACATATTCCCATCGGGGGAACCAGAAAATATGTTGTATTTAATGAAATGATGTTTTCACATCGAATTAATTATATTTTCTTGTAGTTACTCACACTGAAATTTTATCTTGACTAATGAATGAATAATGAAAAATATTCTGCAATTAATCGCGATGCCAATCGGTTGAATAGAAGGACACAGTTGTGCTTTGATTTGTGTTACCCAACCAATGCGTTATTCAAAGTGTCAGAAGAATTCGTATGATGACTGGGTGGGTGTTTTAAACTTACTCAAACTCACCGCTCATTTGCCCGGTGCATTTTAGTGGCTAATCAGAATTGGTTGGTTTATAGTTATTTGCCTTACCTTGAAATACTCGCCTCGTCATGCGAACACCTTAAATGTACAGAAATCCATAAAGTACGTCCGCATTTCATTGTTGTTATTTATATAGCTCATAACTCGATACGTGTCCATTAGATCACTAAAATGTGATCGGTCCTATATATTTGACATTAGAAGTGCATGTTTAGATATAGATTGACGATAATTTCCACATTGTAGCAACACTTGCAGACGGCCTTTATGAGTGCAACCTGTAGCAAAGTATAATACAGGTAATGCAAATCCACAAAAAGTCACGGAACCCGACTTTACGGTGGATGTAAATTTTTAATGTAATGTAATGTAATGGACACAGGTCGAATTCATTTTGTTAGGTTGCAGTACGTGACAAAACTCAATGCTAAACAACTTAGTTCGGACAACATTATTACGCCAAATGTCACTTAAATTCGCGGATACAACATAATGAATTTTATATTCACCGAAAATTCCGTAGTTTCTGTGATCCCCTGAGTGTTTCCGTTACCTGTGTAGTTTATATACTTTGACCTGTAGCACCACACTGTTCACTACACCGTCTTAATCCACGCTAAGGGACTTCCTCGGCAAGATTTTATCAGAAATTCTGATATTTTCTGTTGTAGCTTTCAGTAGAAGTCTCTTCACCCCACTATTTATAAAACAGTACCAAGTTTTCATGAACGTCACCATTGGGTTTTCTATATCATGCTATACTTTATCAGATTACCGCTAGTAAGTGAACATACTTTAAATAGCTTGAGCTAAATGATTAAAGAGAATGGAAAATCACGTCCGCGAATATATGGGCTAGAGATGAGCGGGTTGACCGAAACTTCGAAAAACCGGACCCGAACCCGAATTGTTTTTTTTCGGGTTCATGGGTTTCGGGTTTCGAAAATTTTAATCGGGTCGGGTTCGGTCCGGGCCGGGTTTGGAAACAGTTCGGGTTTCGGGTTTCGAAAAATTTTATCGGGTCGGGTTCGGTCCGGGTCGGGTTTCGAAAAATGGTCGACCCGCTCATCTCTAATATGATCATGAGTCGTTTTTCTTGAGGTGAACGTCGAACAATGCGTCAATTAAGAAGGCGAATGTTAAGGGGTGGTAATAAACGAATTTTTTTTTAAATTATACCGATGGAAAACTATTCATAACATCGTTATCGTTACGGATAAAAAATAATAAACTACCGGTATTCAATGAACAATTCCATCGGTAACCCATACATTGTCGTTACCATGTCACCTTGGGAACGAATGTGTTTTGTCTCATGTTAATATAAAATTTATTGAAAGAGTGAAAGAGATAAAATTCGTTACCCAGTAACCAATAGTTAATAGTACCGATAACGTTTTACCGGTAAAAGGTGTGATTTTAACGGTGATTTATTACTTTCTATCGGTAATTTATTATATTCTATCGGTATCGCCCTTGGCGCAAACAAAAAATGAAGGATTTTTTTTTGTAGACTGCGGAACCATATAAATACAGCTACTACTTTCGACTCCCCCCCTTGCAATGTGCCCCCGGAAAAATTTGCCTACCCGTACTCTTTGGGGTGTGAAATCTGAAAGCGTTGGGAGGGCCGCATTTGACGCATTTTTTAATCGAAAATATTTAAAAAGAATTGTTTGCGTTCCGAAGCTGTGAACGTCACCCAAATTGATATCAGTTGTTTTGGAAGAATGGACACAAGTCACATTTGTTATTGGTAGATAATTGCTTTCTATCGGTCGAATATTATTTTCTATTTGCTAAATGTATATTTCTGTTGGTCGTTTATTATTTTCTATCGGTAAATAAATATAAATAGAAAATATATAAATATAAAAATATTCGGCGAGTTCCATTTAGGGTGTGAAGTTAGCAAATATTTTGCCCAATTCAATTCATACAGAAATGTTCAAACATTCGCCTAATTTCACACCATGAATGGAACTATCCAAAAGTTTTAAATTCATATTCACCGCTGTGAGTATATTCACCATGTCAAGTTTTTATATTCACCAAGTTAGTATATTCACGACATCATCATCACCAAATTTTTTGGCCACATTCACGTATATCCCCTTTCAGTTCCGAGCACCGACCGATAAACACGTCTTTTAGTTTACTAAACAACTGCGAATCGATACCATCTCTAAATTCTTGAATCAAAGAGAGTTGTAGTTACCTAGTTCACTTCAAGTTGAAACACTTTCGGTTGACTCCTCGAAACAGTAGAGAATTTCAAATTTGCCAACAAAGGCGGCAAAAAAACGCTTACGATAAATTTGTATGGGACAAGTTTCTGAAAGCATCAGAGTGCTGTGCAAATTTAGTGTTAGAGTTTATGTTGTTACCTTTGTTGGCAAATCTTAAGTTCTCTATTGATTGATTGATATTTATTTTTATTGTCTACTATCCGCTAGCTGACATGGCAAAAAAGAGTAGCTATTACACAAGTAACAACCCTCGTTGAAAAACCAAAACGTTATAATAAAGTACAATCACAATAACGGAAAATCACTATTAGAATCAAATCGAGATATTACAAAAACATACAAAAGTAAGAAATCAAAAAAATTAACATAAAGTAAATGCAAAAGTAATGAAAGTAATGAATGCAAAAAATTGTAAAAATTGGCGGAATAGATGTCATCAAATGTGCGAACCAAAGGGT
Source organism: Pseudolycoriella hygida (assembly GCA_029228625.1). NCBI lineage: Eukaryota > Metazoa > Arthropoda > Insecta > Diptera > Sciaridae > Pseudolycoriella > Pseudolycoriella hygida. Next base: position 183,568,192 of record CM055403.1, on the reverse strand, counting down.
GTCGTCAAGATCTTCGAACCAAAGCAAAGGTGTAAAAAAGTGTAAAGTAAATATCACCATATGTTGCCAAATTATGAGTGCTTAGTGGGATGGGTCATTTAGCCAAGATAATCAATTGAAGAATGAATGAAATCGTTAAGAAAAAATACTAATTTTACTTTTTTTAAAACGTACGAAAATATGGAAATAATTCTTGGTGAAGTTCCACATATTGATGGCGCACTTTGTTACAGTTTTACTGAGAATCTCCAATACATTCAGCAATTATAGTTCTTTCATGCACTAGAATGATCCTTCCTCTAGTGCATGAAACTACTGGATCTTGAATCCTTCCTTGCAGCCTTCAAAAATTTGCAACAAGTGGAAGACTGCATTTTCGGCTAGGAAGCCTGGGATCAAAAAATGATGTAAAGCAATGTTAAAGCAAGTACTCCTTGGAAAAAATTTTTCGATTTGACACCAGGCTGCGTACTTTATCATGGTATCACTATGACGACATTGACGAATCTTGGCACCAGGCTGCATTCTTGAGTTATGCTCGTTTAAATATAGAAGGCAGCGGTAGCCCGGTGCCAAGATAAAAATTGGTGCGTTGTGAAGCATTCGTCAATGCCGTCATAGTTTTATCGCTTTCGCACAAAGCGAATTCGGGGTGAGAATGTGAGGTTTGGGTCCGTATGTGATTGCCGTTGAGTTTTTTCAGCTTATCAGCCTTCTCATTACCATCCACTGCGGAGTGCCCAGGCACCAAATTAGTTTGACTCGACTTCTCACCCCTATTTGGTTGAAGTAGCCTTTACATTCTTCTACCAATTTACAAGTCACAATGGGTGATATCAGCGCTTTTATTGCTGATTCACTATCAGTGCACACGATCACGTTCTCATTATTCAGCCCTTCTGGCAGAATTTCTCGAGCTCCCAAAAGAGCTGCTGAAGTTAGGTTACGCCCTACAGGCGGCCTTACGTTCAACTGCATCCAGAGGTTATTTTGTGCAGGGATTATTTCACCCGGAGTTATTTTGTCTGAATCCCGTTAAAATGAACAGTACTAACAAATGTACACGTTATATTATGACTAACATGACTTATGACTAAGGGTGTGAAGTGTGAAATCATTCCATTAAATTGGCAAGAGAACTATTGACATTTTAAGTGATTACCCATGTGCAAGCATTATGTTTGTACACGTACAGCTCACATTAGGACTTCTTAAGAAATTGGTTCTTGCTACTCATATCAAAAATACACTTTACTTAAACCCAAACAACTCAATTGCTTGTGTAATTCAGAATGTGTAAATAACATTAAATTTACGATAAAATTAATTTCCGTAATGTTTTCCACCGAAAATATCTCCATATCATATTCAGCGCATAACAGAAAGATGGAAAATAAATAAAGTTTACTGAACCCACACCCAACACGACCATGCTATGTATACTAGCGAGTGGAAAACTGGAAAACTCATTATAGCAACACATATATTATGCTAATATCTATGGGGGTTTGGTCGGTTATACACTTTTATGAAATTGTACACATTTCAGCTAAGAACAGAGAGAAGACACGTCATGTTCTGCAAGACATGTATGTACTCAGTGTAAACATACAAAAGCGAAGCGAAAACTTTTCCCAAGGAAAGTTTTCAACCGTATCATACACGAGAACGTATACTAGTACACACGATGATGGTTTTCCAAACAAAGTGAATGCAATTTGTTCTGACGTGCTATATCCCCTTTAAAATCGATAATTTAAATAAAACCGGCATAATATCCATTGTTAGGGTGTTGTATAAATTTTGTGTTATGTTTTATTGTGGAAATTTATGTTTTGTTTTTGTTTGGGTTTCGTAGTTAGCGTTTGGCAACTTTTACTATTGGAAACGAAAACCCTTCTCTATAAAAAAAACGGGAATTGAATTCATTTTCAAATATGGGGCGAATTATGTGAAAGTTAACATAAATCTAATTTTATCCATCGTCCCTCTTGTTATTGTATCCACTTCATAGATCTGAAGGAAAAAAGCCTCTCTGACAAATTCTTTTTACTACGGTCATAACATTATTCCTCAACTTAATTATAATTGGTCCCAGAGCAATATTTTATTTATGAAGATTTTCATCTTAAGACAAATCCCTTTTGCTTGATAAGCGAATAAAATTTTTATGTAATATGAGAACGTGAAGTATGGGTAAGAAAATAAAGTCTTGATGATGTTCAACGTCAAAGGATAAAATGGTAAAAGGATAATGTTTTGATAAAAGGGAAGTTGGAAACAGAAGATTTCTACTTCGTAACTAAGAAACACAACTCTCTCTCTCTCCCTGTCTTTCTCCTTACTACATAAGAATTGTGCCAGGCGTTATGTTAAGCTTAAGGAACACTCAACTAAATTCTTGGCATTGAATGTTCTATACTTCATACCATCATGCTTCTATTCAACATTTTCATTTCCCAACATAATTCTTTGCGTTCGATCGAAGACCTGTTCGCTCGACACTGTTCAATTAGATCTCTGCGATTCAGTATTTGGAACATTTGGTGTATGTTAGTGTCTTTGTTTTGTTGCTTTTTTAAGGTGATGTTGCAGTAGCCAAGTCGGGGAACGCAGGCTGCTGCCAAAAAATTATATTAGGGAAGTTTGAATCTAGTATCCAGTACATTACGGCGCAAAACTTTTTGATTTGGCACCAGGCTGTCCTCTATGTGACCTTGAACAATGAAAAAGAAGGCAGCCTGGTGCCAAAAAATGAAGAATATAGTACTGGGTGAAGGCGGAGCATAGAAAAAGCTGGATAGCGTACGAAGGAGGAATGCATACCAGGCATTTTTTCCCTTTTCCGAACGAGAAATGGACTAGAGAGCTACTGACGATGGGCCAGGATCGCGTAAGTAGGGTGGTTGGTGCGACGACCAGACATTGCGGACTCAACAAGCACCTGACGACAAGATAACTGTGCAATGTTTTATTTTGCAGGAACTTGATATGGCGGCTGGGTTTCCCATATAGACTTCAAATGTCATCATCACTTGACATTTCGTCACCATATAAAATTTCCCTATGTGACAATTTGTTTCATCAGATTTTTATAGTCTATGTGGGACCCAACCGCCAAATACGCCAAATCATGTCTCTGTTATTTTGTTCATAAAAGTTGACAGACACTCAGTGTTCACATTCAGGAAAATAGATGCACACTTCGCGCAAATCGTAGATGTTTGCCGCCAGGACAGGCTTTAGAGCTTGCAACTATTCGGGTATAGGGACGTGACATTCTGTTGTTTTGATCTTTGCAAGTGATGTTCAACGTGAAGTTAACTGCAGTTGCGACCGAGGCTAACTTCATTGCAAGAAAATCAACTGATTTTTTAACTTTTCAATGAAACCAGCTGATTTTGGTAAATATATGAATGAAATCAGCTGATTTTCTCGCAATGAAGTTAATTTCGGTCGCAACTGCAGCTAGCCTCACGTTGAATATTACTTGTAAAGATCGAAAGCGGCTGCGACGTATCTTGAAAATGAGATCTATGGGTTTTTTGCAGCAGCACCCCGGTAAGGGTAATATTGGGGTTGGGGTTGGGTCGCAGGCGGTCTGACATTTCCATCTAGTACATACGAAAAAGAAGGACAACAATATTGTATACTGCGACTTAGCTGTCTCCTTTTCTCATATGTACGAGATAGAAATGTAAAGCCAGAAAAGCCTGGATTTCGCCTAAAAAAATGCTTGAATTCCCGTTCAATTCTGTCACTGTTAACTTAAGAAATAGTTCAACTTTAGCATTTGAAAAAAATATATTCTCTTCATAAATAGCACTCCAAAATGTCAAATTTTAAAGGTTGTAGCACGTTTTTGTTCCATTTTCTGTTGAACAGGTTCTCCCAATAAATGAAGTCGTGCTATTATAAATATTTATTTGCAAAGCTCGTGCAAAATAAATAAAGTTAATAAATTCTTCATTTATCGGAATCGAAGAATGCAAAGCAACCTAAATAAATATCACAATTAAATGAAATACGACGAATCAATTTACTTTGTGTGTGCAAATCATTTAAAGAAAATAAGGAAAATGTTATTCATAGACTCGAATGAAATTTGATAATTTCGCAAATTAAATTGCAAACATTTTACAGTGGCAACTGCTGATATCAGACCTTAACGCTCTGTGTATTCGACATAAAACACATTGAATGTCATACGGAACCCAACAAATTGCAGAAATTGTAGTTTCCCATAACATTCTTTTAGAGAACGTTCATAAATGACTTCCTCTTCCAATGACACCCCATCCCACCATGACGTTGAACTAAATATTAGAAGACTAATTTGTTGCTAAAAATTTTTAAAGACAATTAAGGATCGGAGTGGGTCGACCCACACCTGACCCAAAGTATTAGAACACACAGAAAAACTGTGGGTCAGGTGTGGCTCGACCCGCTTAAATTGCGTGGGCCAGGTGAGGGTCGACCCACTCCGATCCTTAATAGACAATCTCAGTTCATCTTTTCATCTCAATTGTCGCCTTAATTCTTATTCACTCCTTTACGTGGGACGTTATTTATGAACGATTCCTTGTATGATACGACTGCACAATTCTGAAATGCGTCAATGCAATATACGATTTTTTCGACGACTAAACAATGAATCCATTTATGAAAAAGATTGGTTTTCTTGAACGTTGCTTTTTTGTATAAATAAACATATTGCACTGTGCAACATGAAGACTTTATTTACATTTCAATGTTCATTTACAGATCATTGTTTTGCTTACATACAAATTGAACAAACTCTGATCATCTTTCTCTTGCACTGCATGAATGTACAATTTATTTAACATTTTCGAATTGAATGCACGACTTGTAATGCAAAACATGTTGACATTTTACAATGGCATTTCGCACCAATCAAACAGAGTAGGTGCACTTAACGCTATTAAAAATAAGTGGCAAATTCTCATAGAACCGTTCTATTAAATTGGTTATTGACGAATGGTTGTTGTCAAGTACAGCGTTTTGTTTGAACTGAGCCAAAATTTAATTGAGAATTTGTTTGTTGGTGAAAAATTAATTTTCACGAGTGTGTTAAGTTATTTGTTATCGCGACAATGTGAATTCACTTCATGGTTAGATTTAGTAGCATTGGACGGTGACCCTGTACGGTGCGAATTGTGTTTTACATTTTCATTAAATTCCTCATAGGATGCCATTTAGGGTAGTAATAGTAGATTACAGTGGGTGATGCGGAAATAAGTCATTACATGAGGGATTAATTTTGTGAAATGAGCCAAACTCAAGAGGGTGTTTTTAAGCAAAAAGCTTTAAAAACTGTTTTTTGACGAGCCGAAGGCGAGGTATACAACTACAAGAGTCAAAAAACAGTTTTTAAAGCGAGTTGCTTAAAAATACACGAATGAGTTTGTGAGTGTCACGAAATTATCCAGAATGGATAACTTATTAAGCATCCCCCACTGTATGCTGTTTTACTCGGTGTCCCAACCGAAAACGCGTCATTACATGCAGATATACATGTAATGAAAAGTTTCCGGTGGGGGCTACATGTAATGAATAGCATATAATGAATGACATGTAATGGATAATTTCCGTGGGGTCCACATATACATGTAATGACAAGTTTTCGGTGGGACAACGAGTAAAGTGGTTTTTCTCAATCTAAAAGTTCTAGCTGTTCCACTCAGAGTTTTGTAAAAAGAAATGTCCAGATCTGGCTTCAGTTGAGATTCTTCAGAAAGAACATTAGTTACGTAAAAACACACGAAGCTTAGGGATTCGCTTTGATTCCTTTCAAAAGTCCGACCAAGCCTTTTGATTGGACCTGAGCGAAGAACAAAGGTCCTATATGTACGTTTACTACAAGAAATTTTATTGTAACATGGGATAGATCGAGGCGGGAGTGAGGGGGATGCATTTAATATCGTCGATAGATAGACCCGCGCGCCGGCCAGAGATTTTCAGTCAGAGCGGCGCAAACATTATCAAACGGCTCAAATCAGATCAAATTTTCATACAAATTTTTCTAAGACCGGTGGCGCATGAAAAATTTCGTCGGCGGCGGACCGGTTCGAATATGAGCAAAATCGGTCAAGTTGTTCCGGACTCCGGAGTTTTGGTCAAAAATATTGTCTTTTGAGGGTCGGTGAAACTTTTTCGCAAATATCTCAGCAAATGTAGCTAGGAAATTGTTAGTTTTGATGTCAAATCAGAGCATTTGATCTCAGAAAAATCGGGTCAGTGGTCTGGGTACCGTGACCAATGAATGGAAGAAATTGTTTTTCGTCTATATTTGCTCAACTATGCAATGTGGAGATTTACTGTGAAAGGCAAAGTTGTAGAGAATAATATTTTAGAGAAAACGTGTTTCAGGGTTTTAGGGAAAAATAAAGTAATCCCAGAATTAAGTCACTTCTAGAATTGGGAGTGATAACGCATATCTCCAAAACCATGGCAGTTAGAAAGTTGCTTCCATAGTCAAAATTGTAGAGAACACGTGTTTCAAGGTTTTAGTGAAAAACTACCAAATCCCAGTAACTTCTAGAACTGTAAAGAATGACGCAAATCTCTAGAACTATGGAAATTAGAAATTCGCTTCTAAAAGCAAAGTTGGTGAGAATTACATTTTAGAGAAAATAGTTTCAGGATTTCTTGGAGAAACTGCGTTGGTCCTCTTTGTGATATGGTTGACCCGAAACTTCGAAAAACCCGACCCGAACCCGAACCCGAATCGTTTTTTTCGGGTTCATGGGTTTCGGGTTTCGAAAATTTTAATCGGGTCGGGTTCGGTCCGGGCCGAGTTTGGAAACAGTTCGGGTTTCGGGTTTCGAAAAATTTTATCGGGTCGGGTTCGGTCCGGGTCGGGTTTCGAAAAATGGTCGACCCGCTCATCTCTACTTGGATCTTTGAAATTCTTATTAGTTATAAAAGAACGTAAAACATTGGATTGTTTGCTCATTTCTATATTTAGACACGTTCGAGTTTGTCACATCTATTCTGATGCTTTGCTTATGTTATGCCAAATAAAAATTATTCACTTTTTAAACCAAATAATTAATTTGTGTCTCCTTTCATTGCAGGTACGAACATGTGAATTTTTAATGGATTACATTTCATACATTGGATTATTTATCAGGCTGAGTATAAACTAGTGTTTAGTGATACTTTGAATTGTCTCACCAATCAGGTTCGAGTTTTTTTGATCAAGAGAACTTCAATAATACAACAGCCATTACATAAAGTGAAATATTTTCTCACAAAACATGAATCTAACAAAAAATCATCGATTGAAAGCCAACGTAACGTAATTATTGAAAGCTATAGCAATTAACTTATTATTTTTATCGAATTCCCTTATTATCGAATGATGTTGATGTTATTATTTCTGTATAATTCATGATATGAACTGAACACGGTAGAAAACTTGAATACTCTAATTAAATGATATAAAGACCAACAGTTTATATAAAAAATCCCATAGAAGTAATTGCATTAAGGACTGAGTTGTGTAGTGGATATGTATCTCCAAGACTGAAGTCTAATAAAATTCGATACATATAGCGGATTTACATAAATTCGATCGGCTTCCAAGCTTTGACCTTTTTTTCAATTAAGAAATGAAGAAAATGAGGACGAATTTTGTACCAAAGTTTTCGCTATCTTCCTTGTCTGCCCCTTACACCCCGCAGGGGGAATAATTCCCCCTTGATCCCTTTATTGCGAGGGCTGCCGCCCCTAGACCCCGATTTTTTATTTTCCAGTTAAATTCACGGCCTGCGTCGCTGCTACTTTGTAATAAGTACTTTCTGAGGTGATTTTTTGTCTGAGGGGATATTTTGGCTGGGGATATTTCGTCCGGTTTTTTTTTCTGGTAAAAATTGTGCTTATTATATCCGGTTATTTTGTCTGGGGATATTTTGTCCAAGTGGATATTTTGTCCAAGGGGATATTTTGTCCAAGGGGATATTTTGTCCAAAGGGATATTTTGTCCAAGGGGATATTTTGTCCAAGGGGATATTTTGTCCAAGGGGATATTTTGTCCAAGGGGATATTTTGTCCGGGGATATTTTGTCTGAGGGGATATTTTGTCCAAGGGGATATTTTGGTTGGGGACATTTTTTTTTGGGACATTTCGTCCTAACCCCTCCCTGCCTTTCTCTTGATCTCGGCTTTTTAAAAATGTCTTGCTTTGACAAAAAATATAGACATTGTGTGACGGCATTTACCTTCTGCAAGTATTTACTTTATTTTCACAGTGTTTTGGCATTTGCCGCATGAACTAAATATTCCTCGTATTTACCGAATCGTTCGGGATTTACTTGGCATTTCTCAGAGCGTGTGACATCATTTACCCAGGTCGATTATTCCTCGGTAAAAATTTTACCTGTAGCGGGTAACTTTGCCTCCAGTTAACTCCTAGTTAGCTGATACAGCTGTAATTTTCATACAAAAAGTTACCTGCCACAAGAGTTTGAATATTCGGTTAGAGTTGTGTAAATCTACGGTAAGCGCGAATTGAAATGACTTTTTTTGAACCAAAACAACATTCGATTTACACAACCTTGCTTTGTGCATATTAAAAGAAAGTGTTTTGTCTTATGAGTTTTCGTAATTACACAACAATAGAGTCAATGACACCCACAGCTGATGTAGTTGAGTGTTTAACTTATTTTCAACTCAGACATAAAACAGATTAATTCAATTCGAATGAAATGAAAGAATAATTGATCGATACTAGCACGATTGCTGTAACGTGAATAATTTACTTTTCATTGAATCGGTCTCCTATTTCGTATGTCTTACAACAATATTTACATTTTGTTATTACTTCATTCAGATATTGAATTTTTTATTCATTTTCATTGTGTATACGAATTGGGATAACACTTTTAATATTCGCTGATATGTCCATAAAAAGGAACATTTTGGTGATGCGTGGGGATCTTGTCTTTTTTTGGTTAGGTGTCTAGTTCTTCACAAGTTCTAACAAAAAGTTTGCAAGTGCCCAAACCAAGTAGAGAACATTTTTCGATCCACTGAAATCTGAAAGAAAGACCAACCTATGATACTTCCGAAACGCCGTTTCTGTTTATTTCAGTGTGAGTCTCTATATGTGCATAGTATGTTATTAACCAAGGGATATAATGGCGCGATTATAATACCGAGACGACGACGAAGCTATTTACCCCTTGGTTAATACGATAGTTTACATCATTAGGGCCATTCGACTCGTGGCTTTTTTAAATTTTCATTGAGGTTTGACGAAATGATTTTATAGTCTGACTATAATGAAATTTATTGACGAATCAAAAATTATAGTGTGACTATAATGAAAATTATAGTCGAGTCGATCATAATATGCCTATTATACATGCATTTACCACAACTTATATAAGAACTTTGTTTTAACATCGCGAATACCTGCGTAGAACAAAAAGGTCTTATTTGAATTGCGGTATGAAAAATTGCGTTTGTATGAAGCTTGACTATAATATGGTCATTATACCCCTCCTTTCAGGTATATAAAAATTATATGCCCAAATGATATAAATATTTTTTCCCTGAAAGGTAATTGAAAAATCTTTTGTGGGATTGAATCTGGGCGCTATCGGCCCAAGGGCCAATGAGCTAGGGCCGTTTAAGTGGTTTTTGGTCTTTTGTACGTAGCTCGAGCAAATCTTTTCCGATTTTCGTAATTTTTTTTTTTGTTCGAAAGTCAACAACTTATGAAAGAAAATTTTTTCGATTTTGAGCATTCGGGCTCACCTCAGTCAGGGCACTAAAAACTGAGTCTCTACTAGGGGCCAACGTTTTTTTTCTGTATAAATCGGGTAAATCTTATCCAATTTTCAAAATTTTTGTTTTTCCCTGAAAGATATAGAAAAAATGATTATGAAATGATTTTTGAAGCTACGGCCGAAAAAGGGGTTTTTTGAAGGCATGAAACTTTTTGACTAATATCTCTACGAAAATAGAACGGAAATCGCTCTTCAATGTTTTGAATGAAAGATATGGAATTCCAGAAATCAAGAAAAAAACTAAGTTAGGGATTCGGGCTGTAGGGTCCTTAGTGTGGGCCCAACTCACGCTACGCGACGCTACACGATATTTGGTGGTTTTTCATGCATATTCCACTAATGATGAGATTTTCTGTGCAATACTTTTTTGTTCATGACGGTATAGGATCGAGGCCTCTCTTTAGGGCCTTTGGTTAGTCCTAAGATCGGCCCGAGCTCTTCTTCTTGAATATCTTTTGTTATGTTGTGGAGCAAATTGAGCGAAATTTTTTTGTTCATTGAAGCGTGTTTCCGAGGTTTCTCTCCAGGGCTCTGCCTGCTCCAATTTTTTTTAAATTGTGTTACAATTTTTTTTTAATTTTTAAAAAAATAATTTTTTGAGGTTTTTTTAAAAAAATTTTTTGAATTTTTTTTTTTTTGAAATTTTTTCTATGAAATGAAAGTTTTTGTAATCTGGCACTAACAGTAGTGCCATCATGTTGTCAATGACGTTTTCGTAAAAATTAACATTTTCTGAGATGAACGCCATCGGTAGATCGAAAAAACGTTAACTCCTTCTGTTATACCATCGTTTTGAAAAAAGTCTATTTGTACGGAAAATTTTTGTCATTTCTAGAACACACAGCATGACAGAATCCCGTTCTTTCATCCTTTTTTAGTCATTAACGCTAAGCAACGCAACGGTATACTACTTTGGCCTCCAAAGCAACGCAGTAAGTCTATCTCGTAAAACGTCATTTTGTATGAAAATAGGGTAGGACCCGTTTTCAAAACGATTGTATAACAGAACGAGTTAACGTTTTTTCGATGTGTCAATCTCAGAAAATTGTTAATTTAACAAAAACGTCATTGACAGCATGGTGGCACTACTGTTAGTACCAGATTGCAAAAACTTTCAGTGCAACCCTCGTAATTAGATTTCGTTCTAGTCTTTTTGTAACATCTTTTCTCTTAGACTGTCTATTCTGATGCGTACGGGTCCCTTGAATATGTTTTTTTACTTTAAGAGCACGTTCAAAAACACAAATTTTTTTTAAACTCCTCAGTAGCTGTCTAGGGAGATAAATCATACATTACTGTCTTGTATGAAAATTTGTTTTGTTGATTTCTTGCTTCTGCATAAAAAACTCTTACGTTTCTGTAAGATAATTTATTTTATCTGAAAGCGGCCGGTATGGTGTATTTAACGGCCGCAAAATAGGCCGATAAATGCATCGTTATTCGAAGAAATAAATTACTTGAATTTAATACGAAATTATAGTTACTGAACCCAGTAACAACAAATTAAATGAATTTCATGTGACATTATACTCACTATATACCGACAACAACGTGCTTTTTACGAATGACGCATTCTTGAATCAAAATAAAGGATTATCAAAATGCTCCGACCGACGCGACGAGCTGATTTAAGAAATGAAGAGACGAACTCTCAAGAACTTAAATTAGGCTTTAGAAATGAAAAGAGCGATTAACAATGAGTTCAAACCAGATATCAGATGACTCTGGTTAGATTCTTCAATAGACCTTTATTTTGATTAAGGAACACCGCAAAAAAATATAGCAAAACGACTCTATGACTGAATGCCGTGAAAAAGGAACGAATTTTGCAAAGGTTTATTTTTACACAAGTCACTGCCTATATTCTTTCATTAATCTTCACAAATTCACGAGTAGACACTGAAATAAATCGTAAATACCGTTGCACACAATCATGCATATCATACCAATTTGCGCAACATGAAAAGTACTGTGAATCCGAAATTGTAGTTGTTTCACCTATACCGACCGCTTTTTCAGATAAACCAGTATATTGAACAGGCCATTGTAAGAGCCTAGTTAAATAATTTTTTTGAATATACAGGAATAACATACAAACAAACAATTACGCAATCTCGGAATGTTTTTAAGGAAAAAGTTTTGAGAACTGTTTTTTGACTCATGTAGTTATATTCCTCGCCTTCGGCTCGGAATCTAAACTCTACCCTCGTCCAAAAACAGTTCTCAAAGCTTTTTGCTTAAAAAGATTCCTCGATGCGCAATTATTTGTTTGTATGTTATTCCTGTATATTCAAAAATACAATTATTTAACGCGTCACTTACTGGCCTGTTCAATAATCTACTATATCCTTTCGGAGGATTACATTCCTTTACATTCATTCATTACATGCTATTCATTCTCTTGTAGTTGTATACTTCGCCTTCGGCTAGGGATACAAACTCTACACTCGTCCCGACCTTAAAAGTAGAATTAAAGAACAAAGTCAAAATCTCCTAAAATTCTTAACGAAAAGCTCTTCAAAGGAAAATTGTGTACACTTTTCCTTCGAACAGTTTTACGTATTCCATTTGATTTATGGATTTTTAACTGTGCATTAACTTCATTCATGTCGGATTCCCATCAAATCAAAATAATCTCTTTCCACTGAATAAATAATGTAAACAACTAATTACTAATGTCTTTCTTTGTCCGACACGAACAACACGGTTTCATTTCACTGTCCGCGTTCTAACGTCGAGGACTGTAATCCAAGACTAATGATATAATTAATGGTCTTTCCTTCACAAACGCCGCAAACAGTACACAGTCATTACCTTGGTCATTACTCATTATTTAAAATCCAAATGTAACTCAAAAACTCATATTTTTGTTTATTTCATTTCGTGAATGTAACCGTGTGTATACAATCGTGGGCGACTGTTCGATCATAATTTCGTGGTAGAAATTACTGATGTGTGACATTTTGTTGACGGAAGTAATTTTATATGATGCTTTATTATGTACAGGGTGCTTTCTGTGTTGTGTATTCTACAATTTAATGGAAAGCAATCAGCACCACATATGGAGTACCATTCGATTGTTATTAATTTTACGTAAACAAACATAACCAAAGACCCGTACGTATCAGAATAGATGTGGCAAACAGAATACATGTGGCAAAGAGACTCGAACGTATCTAAATATATTTACGTAAAATTAATTAAGCAAACAATCCAACGTTTTCTGTTCTTCTATAACTGTAAGAATTTCAAAGATCCATAGAAATTACCCAAGGTAATGTCAAAGGCCCTACCAAAGTACGTCTCAGACCATTCAAATCTAGAAAAGCTTATATCCAAGGACTAAGTCGTTTTTCCCTAAAACCCAGAAACACGTGTTATCTAAAATTTTATTGTCTACAACTTTGTCCTTGGAAGCAACTTTCTAACTCCCATAGTTTCTGGAGATCTGGGTCATCCTGCCCAATTATGGAAGTGGCCATATACCAGGATTGTGTCACATTTCCCCAAAACCCTGAAACACGTGTTCGCTTAAATTTAATTCTCTATAACTTCGCCTTTGGAACCAACTTTCTAACTCTGATAGTTCTGGAGATCTGGGTCATCCTGCCCAATTAAGGAAGTGGCCATATACCAGGATTGGGCCATATTTCCCCAAAACCCTGAAACACGCGTTCGCTTAAATTTAATTCTCTATAACTTCGCCTTTGGAACCAACTTTCTAATTCCCATAGTTCTGGAGATCTGGGTCATCCTGCCCAATTATGGAAGTGGCCATATACCAGGATTGTGTCACATTTCCCCAAAACCCTGAAACACGTGTTCGCTTAAATTTAATTCTCTATAACTTCGCCTTTGGAACCAACTTTCTAACTCCCATAGTTCTGGAGATCTGGGTCATCCTGCCCAATTATGGAAGTAGCCATATACCAGGATTGGGCCATATTTCCCCAAAACCCTGAAACACGTGTTCTCTAAAATTTTATTCTCTACAACTTCGCCTTTGGAAGCAACTTTCTACCTCTCATAGTTCTGGAGATCTGGGTCATCCTGCCCAATTATGGAAGTGGCCATATACCAGGACTGGACTATATTTCCCCAAAACCCTGAGACACGTGTTCGCTAAAATTTGATTCTCTACAACTTTGCCTTTGAAAGTAAATCTCTGTATTGCGTGTTTAAGCAAATACTGAAAAAAAACTATCTCTTATCATTTTGGGCAGAGAAATTTATTTTCGCCCATTCCATGGCTCCCAGTGCTCAGACCCTTGACCCGATTCCAACAAAAAAAAATTCCCCAGTTTTTTGGCATCAAATGTTTTCATTTGACACCAAATTGAGCAATTTCCGTGCTTTACTTGCTGAGATATTTGCGAAAAAGTTTCACCGACCCTCGAAAAACCATGTTTTTGGTCACTTCCTCGACCATATCTCCGGAATTTGCTAATCTTCGAACTTGTAACTTGAGGCATGTACCTTTCAGGGAAAAAAAAGATTATGCTGATCGGTTGAGCCGTTTGGAAAAAAAGTGGAGACGGACGGACAGACGGACGGACATTTTTTTTTATTGCTGATTCGTCATCTCTAGACGATAATAGATGCATCCCCCCCACTCCCACCTTGATCTACCCCATGTTACAATAAAATTGTTTGTAGTAAACGTATAGGACCTCTTGTACTTCGTACGGGTCCAATCAAAATTTTACACGCAGCCATTTGACTTGACTTGACATTATACGAGTTGGTCCTGTGCACTGAAACCAGTAGAGCTTGAAGTTGAGTATTTCGTTGTTGCAATGCTGAGCATATCACAACGAGATACTCCCTTTTTGCTCATCAAGCCAGCAATGATAGCGTTATAGCCTACAAATGTATTCAGTACACTATAGTGTTATTGTTCACAAATGTATTCAGCGCACTATTATTGCCGACAGTGCTGCATCGCCACTCAATATGTGTAATTCTTAAAAACTAACAACAACCCCTGTCGCTCGACTAGGGGTCGAACTAGCTACATTTATTTTATTATTTTTTTTTTTCATTATTACCTGTTCACAATTACCTGTTCCATAAATGAACTGTTTCCATTTGTGAAAAGTAAATTACCTGACCAACACTTTCATTTAAGTTGAGTGAAATTCTTTCGCGAAAATGGTACCTGTCCTCTGACTTCTTTATAGTTGTATCGTTTGCCTGGTTTACCGGTTTTCCTGGATACGATCGAGTAGAGTGCGGGATACACTCATGTTGCAAATTGTTTTGATGTACTTAAACCGCGACCAATGCCTGTTTCTCTTCAGCTTCAGCCAGCTTGGAATTCTTATCCACCGAACGACCCAGCCAATATTTTTTTCGATTCGCCAGAACATTTGTACATCCACTGCAGTTTGTTTTGTTATCATCCGGGGCGACAATAATAATGCGTGTAATCTGCCAAATTCGCTTCGATTTCTCCCGTTCGCGTTTCTCCGAAATTTCACGTTGAAATTCAGCAAGTTTATGTTTTTCCCCTGCGTCCTCGACCTGTACGGCTTTCCAAACTTTTTTGGTTTTTTGTGTTTGGATGCCACCTCCACTCATCTTTAGCGATTGACTTTTGTGTAGTAAAATGTATAACATTTTTGTGCTAACGTTTTCAAACGGAGTGATGGGATGAACACAACAAAAAACACAAAAAATAACGATTCTAAACCGAAAACACTTTAATTTTTAAATATTAAAAATTTTTACACGCAGCCATTTTGAAACTAAAACTCCAACAATCGATTTGCACAACTAACCTTAACGTCAAGGCATTCAATGTCTGAAGCACACCAAAGAAATTTGGCAATGTCGTCACTCAAAAAAAAACTGCTGCCTTTATTGGCTCGTATCCACTAGATTTTCTATTTAAACATAGAACGTATTTATGTAAATATTGCGTTCACATTAGACTGTATTGGAAATTGCCCGTTGGGCAATATTGAAAAACCCGTCGCAAGTAACGGTGTAAAAAAATTCTCCGAACGCACAAAATTGACCTCCAAATAGAGAAAAATGTTCTCCTCAATTTTGTCTACAACATAGAAAAAAAACTATTTTTTGGGCTAGAGCCGACCTTAGTAACTGACCTAGGGCCTTAAATAGAGGCCTCGGATACATACTTCCATAGACAAAAATGTTTCCCTCAATTTGCTCTGCAACATAGCAAAAAATATTTTTTTATGTT
>CM055403.1:183517668-183545098 GCA_029228625.1 Pseudolycoriella hygida | reverse complement strand
CGCCTCATTTGGCTCAACACAACAACCAACAACTATTTCCATCCCCGAAAAACAATTTTATCAACCAATGATCATGGTTTCGCCAAGAGCTTCCGAACCACGATCTCAGTCACCACGTCTAACGCAGCCGCAACCTCAGTCACCGCGTCTAACGCAGCCACAACAATTTACGCAAGTAGTCAAAGCATCGACCACTAGTCCGGCAATAATCAGACAACAATCGCCCCGACCGTCGACTCATGTTGTAGTTCAACAACGGCAAATTATGTCACCGACGAGCAGTCATTCGAAACAAACTCAGCCAACGGTTGTTATGTCGTCACCTCCCAATATCACAACAAATATAGTGCTGAATAGGTTTCCTGTAACGCCAGTGTTAACTCCAATCACCTCGAAACCGCAACAGACCACGAGCATTATACTGCCACAATCTAATGTCGCTCAGCCATCGCACAATCTGTCAGCAGCTAAGCCTGTGTCCATATCGATCCCAAGTCCTAACCTAAACAAATCGGCGGTTACACCGGCAAGTGCATCGAGTGGAGAAGGTCAACATCAAAACCATGCGTACTCGTCGGTTCGTGTAAGTCAAATTGTATCACTGACGACACAATCGACAATTCAATTGGGTGGAAAAATCGTACAACCTCAGCAAAATGTTCAACAAACGCAGAACATTTCAATACCGACCACTCCATCTAAACAAGTCCTTATTGACAACAAAGGGCAGAAATCAGTCATTGAACAACGCGTTCAATTAAAAGGTCAAAACATCATTGCAATTAGCTCACCACAACAGCAGCAACAAATCCAAACCATACGCAACATACCGCCACAGTTGCAGCAGCAGCAACAACAACAACAACAACAGCAGCCACCACAACAACAACAACAACAATACAAAACTCAAAATATTCATTCACAACAATTGCAAGCCAAAACCCAGCACCAAATCATTCAACAGCAAACCTTGCACTTGCCCACTGTGAATAAGCAGACGCAACCAACACATTCTTCTCAACTTGTACAATATCAGCAGCCACAAAGTGGACAGCAAAACCAACAACAAAAAGTCCAACCACACTGGCAATCACAGCAAACGACAACACTTCAAAAGCGAACAGTACCATTGCCTCAGCAACAGGTGTTCGTACAGCAGCAGTCGGCCATTTCAAACAAAGCAATTCAGGTCTCCACAGCATACGTTCATCAACAGACCACACAATCTCAACAGTCGCATAATCAATCGGTTACTGTCATTCCCCGAGCGCAGGTACGACCACAACTACAAATTTTGAACAAGCCAAAATCCGTTGGTTTAGTTGTTCAAAGTCAGCAAATGGGTCAAATTCAAAGACAGCCACAAATTACCCCACAACAACCTCAACAGCAAATTGTATACCAGCAACAACAGCAGAATTTGCAAGTAACTCCATCGAAGCGTAACGTTCCATCGGATGGACCTAATACCCCGCCAGTATCAACGGCTCTTGTGAGAAGAGAGACAATTAACTCTCAAGCGACTGTAGCTGAAACATCTCATACAATGCCAACGGTTGACTACAAACCCGACCAAGAAACCAGCGAACCTGTGGTAACAGAACCCGTTGCTGAACCTAAAATTGAATTACCCGAACAGCCGCTGAAAACACCCGCAAGTACAAAATCGGACGAACAGTCAGAGTCAACGGACACACAAGGTTCTGAAAATATAGAAACTTCGTCTGTTATCAAGATTGTCACAACTTCTGAACCATCCACCTCCACAACGGTGAAGTCAGTATCACCGGCGGAACCACCGGCAGAATCACTATTGACCGAAGAAAATGTAACGAAGTTGTCCAATCCTAATGTGGAATATCAAATTGAACAAGATTCCAAGGAAGACAGCGATTACTGGTCAGCGAAAGAGGTGAATATTGATTCCGTTATCAAGAAGGTTGACGCTTTGTGTTCAGCTGATCGGGAAACGGTTTCTACCGCTGAATCGATGGATTCTGATAAACCGGTCGACGAAGTCGTTGTAACATCGAAGTCGGATGACAATATTTCGGAACAAGTTGACAAAGTGGAAAAAGAGGAAGACGATTTTGATGAAGGTCTAGGCGTTGGTAATGTTGACTCCAAAGCTAACGACGACAAGAGAACGAATAAAAAGTCAAGAGCCGTACGAGGTGGACGTAAATCGATTAGCGAGCAGCAAACTAGAGCCAATACGGGCAGCAGCGAAGAAAATATTGCATCAACAGAAGCCTTATCATCTGGTGTTCAAACTCGACGCGGTGGATCGAAGGCCAATGTGAAACGCTCGCGTGGTGGTAGAGTAAGTACTGCGAAACCTGTTGGGCCTAACAATCGTCAAGCACAACAGGAACGGACGAACAAGACTCGCAATCAAAACTCTGAGTCCGACATTTATGAATTCCATGAAGATTCGGGCGAAGAAGCTGCAATTGTTCCAGAACCACCCGAAATTACAACAAAGACAGCCGATGGAAACCGGCCTCGATTGATTTTAACGATTAATAAAAGCCAGGGAGGAGTTCAGGCGTTGTCGCAAACAACGGCCACTAGTACTGTGGCTCAAGCAACAGTCACTCAAGCGCAATCATCGAAAACATCAGTCGCTTCTGTTACTACGAGTACATCGACAATCACAACAACTACAACTATTTCCTCACCAAGTCAGTCTAATTCATCAATCAATGTAACACAACCCATTCAGCAGCAAGACCTCAACGCAAGCAAAGATGACTTCACAGCTCCACAAACAGCAGCCAGTCTTCGCAAAAGTCGACGTCTTTTGGAAAGAGATGGCTCTCGCAGTACTGTCGATGACATCATCGAGGACGTGGTGAAAAATGTGCCACTCGAACAGAAGGCGTTACTGCCGAGCCAATCCTCCGGCATGACACCACCCAGACGATCGACGAGAAATACCACACAGACCGGCGGTAAACAGCAAATAACACCAGATAAGACTGTTGCTGTTGTCGACGTTCGCAAGTCTCCTAGAGCTAATCGTCGAACGAAAGACCGGAAAGATTCATACACTTCAGCTGATAGCAGCGATGAGAAGACGAGAGTAGAGGACAAAAAGGCAAGTCTGGAAGTAAGTGAATCCGCAAGCGATAACAAAGTTGAAACGATTAAAGAGTCCAAAGCGTCTGAAGTATTGGAACGGGAAGCCGTGGTGGTGAAAGAGAAGGAAACGAAACCAGCCGAAGTCATTAAAACTATTGACGAACCAGAAACAAAGGTGGAACCTACAGTGTTGAAAGGGTCATCCTTGACTGAAACGGTTGATGTGTCCACGCCATCAGTTGGCAAATTGGATGAGAAGACTTCGATTTCATCGCAAGAACAGCCGAAATCGGATAAAAAGAACAGCGAGAAAACAAAATCGTCCTCAAAATCTGAATCGGAAGTTGTACTTGACCCAGTAACCGGTATATTGACTGTCGTTCAAGAAGGACAGACAGTACCGCCTGCAGCAGTGGACAAGGAACCTTCTACCTCAGTATCGAAACCACCTCTACAAGCAACTAAGGAAGTTATTCAAGCGAAAACTGTTCTGGATCCAGTCACCTCAGTTGCTGCGAAAGTGTCTAGTCCAGTTCCGCCACCATCAGTTTCTGCGGCGCCAGTCACCATCAGTGCAATAAAGCCGACTCAAGTAGTCACACCACCTAAAATTATCTCTTCGAAATCGCTCCCAACAATTATCACGGCGGCGACCACGGTGCCAATAGTTCCGTTGGGAACGACCATCGTTCAAAAACAACAACAGCAGAGTAGGGCTCATCCTCTAAAGGCTCATGTCTTGAATGCAACAATGAATAAGACAATACTTCAACCGAATCCAAACGTTATAAAAGCGGGAAGTGGAGCTACGATCAGCCCATTACCGAATCCATCAAACTCCCAACAAGTCATCATGTCAAACGCCATTGTTGCTTCACCGAATCAAATCCAAACATTGCAACAGCAAATTAGTGTTCACTCTGCCAATCTGCCCAGAACCGGTTCGCCAATTGTCAATCAACACACTCATAACTTGCACGTGAATGTTCAATCGAGAGGAACGCCCAGTCCATCGGCTCATTCTCCGCGCATTCAAAATATGACACAACAGAAGATCGTCCATCAGCAACCAACTATGCAAACGATACACGTTCAGCAAAAGCAACACCATCCATCGACCATCATTTCACAAACCTCTTCC
Source organism: Pseudolycoriella hygida (assembly GCA_029228625.1). NCBI lineage: Eukaryota > Metazoa > Arthropoda > Insecta > Diptera > Sciaridae > Pseudolycoriella > Pseudolycoriella hygida. The sequence continues at coordinate 183,540,873 of CM055403.1, read as the reverse complement.
ATTCAACAACATCAGCAACAACTTATCCATGCCGGTAAAATACATTCAAGTCTACAGGCTCTACCACCAAGTGGATATCCGAATGTTGTTGCCGGTACAGCAAAACATGTCTCACAACAACATGTGGTAAAGCATCATCCCGGACCGATTCAACTTCAACACTCGAATTTACATCAGCAACAAAACCACCAATCGATTGTAGCGCAACAACACGTGTCCGGCACGAAGGCAACGGTTCAATCATCGAATCAATTGCCGATACTTCATCAACAACAGCCGAACAAAATCCATCAACAAACGATTCAACAAGCTGGTGCATCTCAACACATTATGTTGTGTGGTTCGACGAACGTTGGTCAACAAATCCAACAACAAAGCACTTCGATTACGAAAACCGGTTCTCATCACCAAATGCCGCCGTCTAGTGGTAAGAGTGTGATTGGACTGCATCAAGCACCGCAAATAATGACAGGAGCTGTCGCCAGTCCTCCGTTGAAACAGCCCCACTTGAATAGTCAACAACCAATCGTAACGGGTAGGTTGACGAAACGACTAGTGGAAGACATTCGTTTGATTGTTAATTCACTAACTTCAGGTGCAAGCAGTTCACGTGTCACCGTACCGCCAATCAGTCCACAAGGACAAAGGACACACGTTTTGCAGCCTGGACTACCAGTACCGGCATATGAAGCTAATTTGGTAAGTTTTGTTATCTGCAAGACAAATTATTTCCTGTCGACGTTACTGTCCCTTTTTCGTTGACTCGCAAAGGAGTCACTTTACTATCTCCACAAAATTTAATTTAAAATCCCTTTACACGCTGCTATTGAAGCACGGGGAAGTTAGTGGTTTCGGTAGTGGACGAATACAAAGTCCGCCGCCGGCACATCAACAAGCTTCACCAATAACTCCGGTAATTGAAATGTTAACGTTTTACTTGTTTGTCCATTTAATGAAAGATTTCATGTTTTGTTTTTGCCCAAATGTACTAAATTCTAAAAAAATCTACCAGGGCGACGGTACGTTTTCATCCAGAGGAGTTCCACGCGAATACTTTATGTATCAGGAACGATACAACATACGAACGCAAGATGTTCTGGGTCATGGAGCTCGTATACCATACATACGAAGGTAAGCGACAAACTGAGCCGATAAATGTTTCCGATGATTGACAACAAATTTTCATTGTATTCACAGATCGCCTTTGTTACCCGGATCAGCCGAACATAAAGATGATATGGAAGAACCTTTGGGTACAAGTCCACCATTGGAACTACGTCGTCCTACAAGTGCACCCCGTGCAACAATCGCCATACCACACAGTTTACAAAGTCCTCAAGATCGAGGTAAGTGTCACGGCAGAGTTTGTTTTTATCAATTTAAAAATGTTAGGCAGGAAAGGGGAACATCACTACTATTTTACTCAAGATCCTACAATTCCAAAGAGGAGCATCTGGGAAAAATATTTTCGACCGTTAAAGAAGTACCGATAAAAAACGCGATTGTACCGTTATTTAAACTACCAATATGTGGGTTCACCGATATTTTCGGCGGGTGAGAAAATCTTCATAGACACCTGGTCCTCCTGGACCAAGGTAGTGTTGGATTCCAATGACCTACAAACCAAAACCCCCTTCCTTACTCTCCATGCTCCCTTCTCCGCGGAACCGCCTCACAGCATTACTTCGGGGAGGGGCTGTGCTGTGTGCTTTCGCACTTGGTCTCTCAGATCAACTGGCAGTCATCCTTGATCGTCTCTCCATGCGCTCCTCGTCAAGGCACATCTCCTCGTCAAGGCACATCTCCTCGTCAAGGCACATCTCCTCGTCAAGGCACATCTCCTCGTCAAGGCACATCTCCTCGTCAAGGCACATCTCCTCGTCAAGGCACATCTCCTCGTCAAGGCACGTCTCCTCGTCAAGGTACATCTCCTCGTCAAGGCACATCTCCTCGTCAAGGCACGTCTCCTCGTCAAGGCACGTCTCCTCGTCAAGGTACATCTCCTCGTCAAGGCACATCTCCTCGTCAAGGCACGTCTCCTCGTCAAGGCACATCTCCTCGTCAAGGCACATCTCCAATATTATGTTTTCGTCATCTACATCTGACCTACTCACCGTCATCAGCTCACCTAGCTCTTGTTCGAAGTGGGGACAGACAAATAGTACGTGCTCCGCAGTCTCTTCTTCTCTCTTGCATATCGTGCAGAAATGTGATTCTGTGAATCTCAACCTGTGCAGATATTTCCTGAAGCACCCGTGGCCCGACCGTGGAACTGTCTCAGTTGGAAATTAACGTCTCCATGTTTCTTCTGTACCCATGTCGTTATGTTTGGATTGAGTCTATGGGTCTATGGGTCTATGGCTGCCACTTTCTCAGTGATTCGGCTCTTAATTGCGTCCTAACTGTTTGGGTAGTTTGACCCTCCCTTCTCTTCTTTCTACGACATTCGCTTCTTCCGTAGCTGGACGTTGCTGACGTTGCTGGAAGCCTCCTTTTGCTGCTGCGCGGTCCAAAGTCGTTTGGCATTGTTCTAGCCAGTGCTGCGGTGGCTTTCATTGCCTTTTCGCACGTGTAGTCCACATGACTGTTAAAATTTCTGCGGTCGTCCAACATGACTCCAAGGTATTTTAATTGGCGAGGGGATGTAATTTCTTCCCCGTCAATGTTCGATACGATCCGTTCAGTTTTTTTTACAGTTACTCACTAGCATGACCTCGGTTTTCTGGTGGGCCAGCTTCAGTTTTGCCGTTGTCATCCAGTTTTCGAAAGTTTCTGGCGCCTCCATAGTAACAGCTTCACTTCCATCTTCGACGTTCCGGACACCGTGAGGATCAAGTCGTCGGCAAAAACAAACGTCGTAGCGCATCTTGGTAGTTTCATCCACAGCGTTGGTCCTAATATGGATCCCTGTGGTACTCCAACTGTGATGTCTACTGTCTTTTTCCCTTCAGTACTATCGTACGTTAGTATTCATTCAGCTTCCTGCAGAGGTAATCGGGGACTCTCATGGCTTGCGCTATTAAAGGCATTTCTAACGTTTATCGTCGTTACGGCACAGAAGCGGTTTCCTCATAGTTTGTGGTTCCACGCCTTCTATAACTTTTTTAATGGCCTCAATCGCCGATCTCACTTTACGAAATCCGAATCGATCGTCTGACAGTCCGTGCTCGCCCTTTGTGTGTTTTTTTAGTCTATTCAGGATCGCGGCTTCCAGCATTTTTCCCAATCCATCCAACAAGCGTATAGGTCTATATGATGATGGCTTGCCTGGCGGTTTTCGTATTAGGACCCGCTTCTGTTTCTTCCATCTTTAAGGAAAATATCCGTCGTCTAGGTACTTCTGCACTGTCAATCTGAGCATATGCGATGTTTTTCTAGAGTAAATTTAAAAGTAAAGAAATTACCAATTTCAACTCTGAAACGTTAATCATTTACAGAAATGTGTTCTAAAGAAAGTGTATGCAATAGAATTTGATACATCGAAAAATACGATAGAAAAACATAGAAAAACATCGCAAAATCAAAACTGACATTTCGCTCTTAAGAGTATGTTGCAAAAAGTGTACTATCAAACTTGCGATGTTTTTTTAGAACAGAATCCTTTGTAAGGAACGAATTTTTCAAAATTGTAGCTCATGTACTTTGAGAGGATGACTATTACGCAAGTAGCGGATGAATCTGAATTCAAAAAGTTTGAGTATGAAGGTCGAAAGTTGCTCTGAAAAATCATCGCATTCCAAGTTCGTTTTCGATGTTATTTCAGACCAAATTTGTACCTTCATACTTCAACTTTTTGAATTCTTGTTCATCTATTTTTTTGCGTAAAAGTCATCCTCTCACAGTACATGAGCTATAATTTTGAATATTTTGTTATTAACACAGAATTGTGCTCTAGAAAAACATCGCAAATTTGACAGTTCGCATTTTTGCGATGTGCTCTTAATATCGGTACGATGCATTGAATTAAAATGTCTGTACTTTTGGTTAATGTTATTGGTAGACTCATTTTTAAATAGCAGTCGTTCATCGCCTCTGAAGAACTGCGGACTAGGGGTCTAAGCGGACTAAGTGACTTTAGTTTGTTTCCAAAGATTAAACGTCAAAATTAATATTGGTTGAGTGCCTTGAGAGACTCGAAAGAGGAACATTTTTTATGGAATTGCTCCCCGCTAACGAATTTCGTAAATCAATTCGCTAATCGACAGAATATTCCTTAGATTCACCGCAAGCCGCCCAAGTATACGGTACTCGGATACCACATCCAGCACACTTTGATGTTGGAACTCGATTCTACGATAGTAGTCGTGCGATAAGTGGAACAGAACCACCGCCTGCTCACCGATCCCACGGTGTAACACCATCACCAGCTTCATCATATTCAAGTCAATCATCAGTGCCACCGATCGGTATAGTACTACCTCACGCTCACGATAAATCGATAGATAGAGACCAGCGCGAAAGGGATAAAGAGCGGTCGTCTATACCTGGTAAGATACGAAGTGAGACAATTACATTCTTTTCGTTAGAATAGCATCTAATAAAAATGAAAATTCCCAATAGGACCGGGAAGTATGCCTAGCCATGGCAGTCTTGTGCCAGCGATGGCAGCTCCAACAGGTCGAATACTTCAAGTAGCTACGCCACCGCATGCTAGTCAAGTTCCACCACAAGCCGATTCTTTGCTGATGTTGTTGCAACGATATCCGGTGATGTGGCAGGGATTGCTAGCATTGAAAACGGATCAGGCAGCTGTTCAAATGCATTTTGTATTTGGTAATCCTAACGTTGCCAGTGGCTCGTTGCCATGCAATAGCGATGGATCAACGCCGCCATTGCGAATCGCTCAACGTATGCGATTGGAACAGACGCAACTAGAAGGAGTAGCCAGAAAGATGCAGGTAAGTAGTCAACGAATACAAAAATTCGATGAAGAAACGAGGAATAACGAAATATTTACAGACTGTCAACGAACATTGTATGCTGTTAGCTTTACCCTGTGGCCGGGATCATATGGATGTACTACAACAATCTACGAATCTACAGACCGGATTCATCACCTACTTACAACAGAAACAAGCTGCTGGTATTGTCAACATTCCAGCACCAGGTAGCGAGCAAGCCGCTTATGTCGTTCACATATTCCCATCATGTGATTTTGCTAACGAAAATTTGGCTCGAATTGCACCAGATTTATTGCACAGAGTAGCGGACATTGCTCATCTATTGATTGTGATTGCAACGGTTTAAGAATTGCAACACAGAAACTAAATCATGCTACAGTTTCACAGACTCACGGATTTGACGATAATACAATCGCAGTTTGGAAAATTCTATTTTAAAAAAGAGAAAACTTAGAAATCTAATTTGTTAACCTTTTAGAGACGACGACCAATTTTCGTTTTTTTACGAAAAGTCTTTTTTAAAGAATAAAAAAAAAAAAAAAAATAACGAAAAACTTGTCGTTGACAAAAGGTTGAATCAGACAACTACACGACGCGACGTGTGTAAAATGTAAATAAAAATAGAAGTTGTAAGTCATTATTTATTGTTTTGATCTCAAAAACATTTAAAACAAATATTTTCTTCGTCTTTTTTTTATCGAAATTTTTATTTTTTTTTTCGAAAAGAAAAACTTCGTTTAAAGAGCGAAAATTTTCGATTTTTAACTTAAATTGACAGTTAGAAGAATCCGCCAATTTATTTTTAATTTACAATTTAAGTTAAACGATCAATTTTTGTCGCAAACGATAAAGTTTTCACATTCGAAATTGTTCATTTAGTATAAAGAAATGTTTGAAGTGAGTGACATTTCATCATTAGTCTCCCAACGGTCCTTAATTATGGTTTTCTTTTTGTTTAAACACACACTTTTACAGTGATTTTTAAAAAGAGAAAATGAAATACAAAAGAAATATTAGAAAAATATTAAAATTGAATCCAAAATTCATTGTAAAGATAAAACTTGTAAATATTATAAAAAGAAAAATCAACAAGATTTTAATATACAAATTGAAAAAAAAAGTAAATTAATGATTTAAGAAAAAAAATATAAAAATAAAAATGTAAAAATTTAATTTAATTTTGTTTTGTTTGAATTAGATCGATTGTTCTGCGTTATTTACTTCGATCCTTCCCCATCCAAATCCCTATACCCAATAAGAACAATTGTCTTTTTTTAATGTTAATAAAGAAAACTTCAAAGGCAATACATTTCTGTAAATAAGAAATTACATCACATTTTCGTCGAATATTCTATTTGGTTTTCATTTCAACATTCAGTACCATACCCCTCATAAAACAGAAATACTTGGATAATGTCGATAAAAGTAAAATAATTGTTTTTGTTATTGTACAGTAAAATGAAGTAAAAATAACACGGAAATGGAATACAAAATTAATTAACTAAAAAAAAGCAACAAAATTTCAAAAAAAAAGAAAAATCATTGCCTATATAAATAGAAACAACACAAAAATAATATTAATGAAAAAAATAATATAAATTTAGATAGCAAATTAAACGTAAAGAAAAGAAAAATTATATGAAAAAGTAATGTGAAAATAAAAATAAAAAAAAAAAAAAATAAAACTAAAAAAAAACCAGTTTACATAAATATATCGAGCATGCGGTTTAGCGATATTGAAATAGTAATATTTATAAAAAAATTATTTACTAAAGATTAATCCAGGACTTTGTGGACTTTATTTGTTTTTGATTCTTCTATAAATTGTTTTATTCATTTTTTTCAATTTTATCAAAAAGTGACAGCGGTAAATGTATTGAATTAAAACGTATGCACGTGTCAGAATAGATGTGGTTAACAGAAAAGATTTTACAAAAATATTCGAACGTTTCTAAGTAAATATTGCATTAACTCTTAAGTTGCGTCCACATTAAATTGGAAAGGAAATTGCCGAATGGGGCAATATTGAAAAGCCCGTACGAAGCAAGGGCGCGGCGTTAAAAACCTCTCCAAATATTTTTTACAACACTGCACAAGAACCTTATCACATAGGGCCGCGGTGCGTGAGTTTGGCTCACACTAGAGATGAGCGGGTCGCCCGGAAATATGAAAAACCCGACCCGAAACCGAATTCGGCCCGAACCCCAATTCGGCCCGAACCCCAATTCGGTCCGAACTCCAATTCAGCCCGTACCCCAATTCGGCCCGAGCCCCAATTAGGCCCGAGCCCTAATTCGGCCCGAATCCCAATTCGGCCCGAACCACAATTCGGCCCGAACCCCAATTCGGCCTGAACCCCAATTCGGCCCGAAGCCCAATTCGGCCCGAACACCGATTCGGCTTGAGCCCCAATTCGGCCCGAACCTCAATTCGGCCCGAACCCCAATTCGGCCCGAACCCCAATTCGGCCCGAGCCCCAATGCGGTCCGAACCCCAATTCGGCCTGAACCCCAATTTGGCCCGAGCCACAATTAGGCCCCAACCCCAATTCGGCCCGAACCAGGGCCTATTTTTGAGAATTTTATTTTAATGAAAAATACGTTCAAACAAGTTAAATTGAGTGTAGAATTAATAAGAATCGACGTAAAGTATATTTTGAACCATATTAGAGGTCGTGCAGATGAAAAAAACCACAAGAAACCAAGCATGAACGGATGGCTGAAAATTCAGCCCCTAGTACTTATGTTAATAATTCTAGGATGCCCGAAAACACCTAAAATAGGTCGTTTGAACAATTTTTCGAGTAAAAAACATCAATAATGCTTCAAATGTTTTATCAATTTTCAGAAAAATCGTAAGAAATTTTAAGCTGAGAAAATTTGAGAAAACTTGAGAAAATTTTCTCAAATTTTTACAAATTTATTCAAATTTTCACAAATTTTCTAAAAAATTTCCTAAAAATTTCCTCAAAAATAGGCCCTGGCCCGAACCCCAATTCGGACCGAATCCCAATTCGGCCCGAACCCCAATTCGGGTCGTTTTTCCGTATCATTGTTTTCGGGTCACGGTCTTCATTTAAATTTCCTATTTTGCAACGCTGATGTAAATTTCATATCTAATAAGCTCGTCTCTAACCACTCTAGACTTTCGTTTAGTACTAGATTGAGAATACTCATTTCATTGTTTATGATGATTTATGAATAATCAGAATACTCTAGAAGCTAGTCGGGCTTTGTATGCCTCTGCATTTGTATCCAAGTCAATGTTGATACAGCCAAATTACTTTTAGTAGCTTGTTTGTATGTGTGACACATGCCGAGACTGATGATTGATCATCTGTTGACGAAGTGTTTGCCCTATGTTTTAAGTTCGATGAGCTACAAAGTACTTTATATAGAAATCAATTGATAATGAGTTAAAACGAGAAGAAAAAGGATGAATTTTCTGACGATTTTCAAGTGTCTGAAATGATGCCAATTCCGTTGGCTCGACGCGGAATTTATCTTGGCTCGAGCTTTTCAAATTTAACGGCGACATATAAAATATACTTGTTATCGTGACGGAAGTTCGGTAAAGAATGAATCTATCAAAAGTACGTGAATAATTAAAGAGCTTGGAGCAAAAAACGTCGTTAAATAAATACAACTTTGGTTTTGTAGGGTCGATACAATTTTAAAATATTATTTTCGAATGACGATCAAGTGAATAATAGATGTCGTCACTTGTCTCTTCCTTTAATGAATTCAAACTGAGAGTATTTTCTTCGTTTGTTAAAGAATTTAAATCTTTATCGATGTGACGTCGGATATTATCCGTCACGTTACATGTCAATTGTAACCATTGTAACTGACAATTAACTTTAAATCGAGAGTGACAATTAATTTTCTCGTATATAGGGAAACTCAAAGCTAACATTTTGTCTCACAGCTTTATAGCAATGACATTTCGAGCTCACTGAAATAGGATTTTTTCGCGATGTTTCTAAAAATTATTATCTAATTTTGACATTCATCTCACATTAGTTAGGTCCGGGTCGGGTTTCGTAACAGTTCGGGTAGCGTGTTTTGGGTTTCGAAAGATTTCATCGGGTCGGGTTCGGTCTGGGTCGGATTTTGAAAAATGGTCGACCCGCTCACTCAACATATTTTCATCAATTTAATTTTCGTGATTTTCTGATGTCCACTTCTTTCAAAAGGGCGTCCGTTCTAATTTCGCAGATATATAAGTGAAAAAGTTCCAGCAACCTTCAAAAAAAAAAAAACGTGTGTCACGACTTTTTCGACCGTAACTTCGACAGTTTTCACCCGATTTTGCTTAAATTCTATCCCGTAATCAATTTTCTGATTATCTTTCAGGAAAAAAATATATCTTGGAATTCGCATAAGATTTACCCGATTTATGTAGAAAAAGCACGTTGGGCCCTAGTAGAGACTCAGCTTTAGGGCCCTGGCTGATTTCAAAAGCTCAAACTTAAGAAAAGTTTCTTCCATAAGTTGTGAGACATGCCCACCCTTTCAAACAAAATGTAATTTTTGAAAATCGGAGAAGATTTACTCGAGTTATGTACAAAAGACCGAAAACCACTTAAGAGTTTAGACTACTGAAGAGCCATCTGGCGGAAATTTTACAACTAATGAAAATTTGTATGGGAAAAGTGACACTTTTGTGTAACATTTTTCTCTTATAGTCTTGAATGCAAACCTATGCTTATGTAATTATCACATACTTACCTATTTCTAAAGGAAACACTTTTGAAAAAAACATTCTCATTTGCTAGAAATGTGAATTCCAATATTTCACTTCAAAAGTCAGTTTTTTCAGCTTTTCTAGTTACAGCGAACCGAATATAAGAAGGGACAAGTCAAATTTTGAACAATGAAATTCCATTGTTAAAAATTAGACATGTCCGTTCTTATATACGGTTCGCTGTATGTTAAAAAACACTTCGGAATGCATAACTTTTTCGACCAATGTGTTTGCTCACTTAAACTTTAACTGAGTAATCCATTTAAATCACAAAAAACATTTTCTACGATTTATAGATAAATAAAAACTTTTTGAGTTGATACATTTGCAAATATTTGTAAACGTCAAATCACAATAAAGATGGCGGCGATTTTTATTTGGAATCATCAACTCAAAATTTTTTTTAACAATTTCTCACTCGAAGAAAATGTTTCCACCAAATGGCTCTTTAGTACGTTGTGTAAACCCTTAAACGGCCCTAGCTCAGTGGGCCTTGGGCCGACAATGCCCACATTCAATTCCAAAAAAAAGATTTTTCAATTAGTTTTCAGAGAAAAAAAGTTTTTGAAAATCGGTTGAGTTTTATTCAAGTTTTAATCGACCCTGTAGAAGAGGGGAGCATCGATCATGATCCCTAGATGACAAATCAGCAATAAAAAAATATTCGTCCGTCCGTTCGTCGACACGATAACTCGAGTAAATCTGTTCCGATTTTCAAAAAACTTTTTATAATCGAAAGGTCCTAGACACACATTTTAACAAATTTGAGCCCGGTTTCTGTGCATATGGCTCAAGTGGGCCTCAGGTCGGTCCTAAAGTCGGCCCCAACCAAAAAAAATTTTTTTTTTTGTGATGTTGCAAATCAAATTGAAAGAAACATTTTCGTCTATGAAAGTAAGTGTCCAATGCCTCTACTTAGGGCACAAGGTCGGTCCTAAAGTCGGCCCTTGATAAAAAATTTTTTTTGCTGTATTGTAGAGAAAATTGAGGTAAACATTTTTGTCTATTCGGGGGTCAATTTTGTGATTTGGGATGAGTTTTCGCACCGTTGCTTCGTACAGGTTTTTCAATATTGCCCTCTCGGCAATTTCCAATACAATTTAATGTGGACGTAATTTCATACACTTAAGAGTTGAGGCAATATTTCCTTAAATACGTTCGAGTCTTTTTGTAGCATCTTTTCTGTTTACCACATCTATTGTGATACGTACGGGTCTCTTTCATATGTTTTTTATTACTGATTCTTCATCTAAGGACCATGATCGAAAAGAAAATTAAATTTCTATCTTTTCTCGTATTTACAGAAATTCAAAGTGTTAGGAGAAGTGGGAGAAAAAGTTTTCAATTGGTTCCACCAAATTCCACATCCTTATTTTTCGAATTGATTTATAATTTTGTCCACGACAAAAAGAGCCGACCAACGAATACAACATAACATGCAAAATATTCAAATCACGTAAAAGAAAAACTTATAAAAAAGAATCGGAAAAATTAAAAAATTAAATTAAAAAAAAAAAAAAAACAAAAAATCCTCAAAACGTTTGATAAAATATTTAAACAATAGCAATATTAATAATTAAAACAGAGAAGATGAACGAATCAAAGACATTTTTACAAAGTACATTTTCAATTTTTTACTGATTTGCATTTGCTATTTGGAAAGAACTCAAATTGAACACCACGAAAAATTTGCAAAAAAGAAAAATATTTTTTTTTATTCATTTTCATTCAAATACTTTTTCATTTAATTAGCTTTTTATTTTGACTTTTATTTGATGGTCAAAATCCAAACATTTTTCATTTTTTTTAATAAGAAAAATTAGTTTTAACAATTTACATTAAGTTCGAATTATTTTAATTAATTTTTACAATTTAAATTATTAATTAACTGATTGTGATCAATAAAAACAAGTAAGATAAAAGCCCGTTAAAATTAAACACATTTAATAATATAAAGTTAAATTTAAACAAAAAAGAAAATATGAAAATATAAAAAAAACACACACACATTATTGTATATTTTGTAAATAAAGATGATTTAAATATGATAATAATTAAAAAATAAAATATTAATTAAATTTAGTACGTAGATGAACAGCAGAGAAATTCATTTGCAGAAAAAAAATATATTTAACATTAATGTGGTAAAAATAATTTAGTTAAGGAAGAAACAAAAAAAAGTAACAGAAAATAAAAGAAAAAAAAAATTAATGAAAAAAAAATGAGAAATGTTTTGTTGTTGTATATATAAATATATTAAATTTAGACTATATACATGTGTATAAAAAATAATATTATATATATATGAATATATATCTTATTTCTGACTGTACCTAGGAAAAAAACTACCAATAAAAACTATTACATTATTACTTAAAAGAAAAATTAATAATTAAAACAAAAGTATTTTTATTTATTTTTTCAATTTCCGATCATACCAAGTGCGTTTGAATCAAATTCTTGGAAAACCATAAATTCGAAAGAAAACTTCTTGTGAAGCTCGAAAATTGCATTGACAAAAACGTGGTGAACGTTGTCTTCTTCTTATCAGCAGTTATTAACCCAAGCGGGTTTTGGCTGACTCCACAACTTCTTTTCGCCATTTACCACTTTCCAATTACTGACTCCCAGCTCCTTCAGGTTGTTTTCCACGCAATCAATCCATCTCGTTCTCGGCCTGCCCCTTGGTCTCGTTCAATCGACTCTGTTCACTAGAACTTTTTTTAGCTACCCTAGTCTCGTTCATTCTGGTCACATCTTAGACGTGCTGCTCTGATGACGCTTATGACATTTTCTGTGCCAAAAATTTGCTCTAGCTCCATGTTTGTTCTGATTCTCCACATTTTTCCTACTTTGACCGGCCCGCAGATAGACCTTCGGATCTTTCTTTCGAAGCATCTCAATCTGTTCTCTTGTTGTACTGTCAAAGTCCTTACAGTCTTGTACAGTCGGTATTTTATGTGGATGTTCAGTAGTTTGCTTCGGAAAAGATGTTTCAGCACCTGTTTGCTTGCAACGTTCGGATCTTCAGTTCCTCATCCAGATCGTTTGCAACGTTGACTATATGGAACCCAGATACTTGAAGGAACGCGCTGTCACTTTTATAAAAAACCTCCAACTGGCGGTGAGGAAAGAAATGACATTTTATCCATTTAAACTGGTGCTTGATTTAGTGGAGTGGAAACGGGTCGGCTCAGTGGTAACGTATGGCTTTACACTTAGAATATCCGGGTTCAATTCTGGTGGAGACAAAATCTGTATAAGATTTTTCTCAACGTATAGCATATAGGAACGTTCCTAGGCACACGCAGGCTTCATAGTTTGGGAGTTGTGAATTTGGTGCTGCATAAGAATGACATGTCATGCGAAATCGTAGTTCTCGTAATGAAAAAGTGTGTGACTAGTGCGATTGCAGCCCTTGCGTTTGATTGAATTGTTTTCTTTCTGTTCCTTGCAATCCGAATGAGGCCTGTTGCACAGTCACTCCGTTTACGACTGAACAATGACAACCAATTTTCATTGTTTGATAGTAAACGGAGAGCTAAACGGAGTGACTGTGCAACAGGCATAACTATTTTTCAAATATCATTTTCATGCTTCATAGCAGGGCAGAAAGTAGAAAATTTCAATTACTTTCGCCCTTCAAATTGACATTTTTAACTGCTATTAAGCATGAAAAACTTGATACGTCACTCGGCAAAGCACTTTCGGTCTATTGTCCTTGTGACGTAAATAACTATTTCCAATATTTCGGCCGATTTCGAAAATGCGATGGGACAACTTTGCTGTGCTCGAAAGTGAGCTTATATCATGAAAACGATGGAATGACCCCCCTCCCCCCTTCAAACGCAGACGTCATTTATGAACACTCCCTAAACAATCTACGCAATAAGAAACAAAAATTGAATTTTTGCAGAGCAAAAAATAAAAGTACAGAAAAATTATTCCGCCGGTGGATCCGGCATTTGTGACGCAATTTTTTCAACACAACGTAAGTTTGTTTGAAAAAAAGAGCTGTAATTTTATCAGTTTCCATTCAAATAAACCTCTGCGTATTATCAGCGATAGCGTCACGTCAAGCGATACCTTTAAAGAGGTTTTTGTTATGATATCAGTCGTTTTGGAAGTTTTCAGTTTTTGAAAAAATTTCTATTTTTTGAAAAACTTTTTCTCCGAAAAAAAATTTTCTCAGAAAAGAAAATTGTCTTCGAAAAAAATTTGCTCCGAAAAAAAATTTCTCCGAAAAAATTTTTCTCCAAAAAATTTTTCTACAAAATAATTTTTCTCCGAAAAAAAATTTTCTCCAAAAAAAATTTTCTCCAAAAAAAATTTTCTCCAAAACATTTTTCTCCCAAAAAATTTTCTTTCCCAAAAAAATTATTTTCCAACACTTCGTATCACCTTCGGCTACCTTCAGCTACCTTCGGAACACTTTGTGTCACCTTCGGCTGCCTTCGGAACACTTCGTGTCACCAATAAAAAAAATTCTACTGACCAAACTCTATAACTTTCTAGAAGAAACGATCCCTCTAAGTAGTGTCATTCCAGAGCTAAAATTCGAAAACCCACGAAAATCCAAGATGGCGCTGCTATGACAGCTGGCAGCCATTTTCTTATGATCCCAAAAAATTCTCCTGATGAAACTCTATAACTTTCCCGAAGAAACCAACTCTCTAGCTATTGTCACTTCGGAGCTAAAATTCGAAAACTCTGAGCATTACCACTTTGACCACATGCCACGGCTTTTCTAGAATTTTCCCGGAAAAGCGGCATATGAAATTTTTCATTTGGGGCCGAGACTGACGTACCCTGAAAAATTTAAGGAAATCGCTCGGGCGGTTCTCGAGAAAAAAAAGTAGATAGTTACAAAGAGACATAGATACATAGAGACATAGATCGTTGACACACAACACAGGAATAAAATTGTCATTACTTGCAAACCAGATTTTACCATTAACATACAGAAATTGGTCATCTTTGATTGGCGATATCTCGACTCGTTTTCAACCGATTTTGATGAGTGAGGGCTTGTTGGAAAGCTGCTGCTGCGTAGTTTTTTTACAAATAATTTAAAGGGGGGGCGAGGGGAAAAAACCCAAAATTTCGCCTTTACATCGTGTCTTGTCCCAAAGGTTTTTGTATGGAGGTTTTTGGGTTTGTGGACGTTTTTTTTTTGGTGTGGGGACTGCGTCACACTCTCCGCTACCGCTCTGACCATATAATATACTATTATACACCTCAGTGGCTGTCTAGGGAGATAAGTCATACATTACTGTTTGTATCAAAATTTGTTTTGTTGATTTCTTGCTTCGGTGCATAAAAACTCTTATGTTTCTGCAGGATAATTTATTTATCCTCTCGGAGGATTATATCCCTTGCCTTCGCCTCGGGATACAAGCTTCCTCCTCGAAGATAAATAAATTTTCCCGCAGATGCGTAATAATTATTGTTTCTAGAGAAAAACAATTTGTAAGCTATGTCCAATCTATTTGCAAGAAATATACTTCGTTACACAAAAAAATAAAAAAATTATTCAATTCATGCACTATTTCACAAAAACGACAACAATATTTCGCTCGTGGACAAGTCACATGCCCGGATACCCATGTTAAAAAGCTTACGACCTGCATATCCGGTTGCTGGTTTTCTCGTAAAAAAACTTTGAAAGTGATATTCACTAAAACTGTAATAACTCTGCACAGAGGAAGAGCTCAGATAGGATGTCCATTAGTTGCATTTTGGTCCTCTTTCGACAACTGCAATCAAATGGCGGCGCGGCGGCCGACCATCTTGCCGGGATGACAGTGATCCAAAGGAAAAAATTATTTTTACTTTTCTGCTCCTCATTCCCTTGATTGTGGTACGATAAGGGCGTTATGAGTATCAACACCCATAAAGGAGCGGTATCTGGTCATCCACATAAGCCAGGATTTTCATTTTTTTTCGGGACACCTCATCCAGGGTAATTTCTTACTCCTCCCCCTAACTAGGACCTGCCTCGCTATCATTTTCCCCTACTTGATTGACAGAGATGTAAATAAATCTTAAAAATAATCCTGTCAAGCCTTAAAAGATTCAACTTTATCTGTAATCGCAACGGCGATATTTGATAATAGCCATACCATGCCTATTCTAGATAAGATTTTACACTCAAGTCAGGTGCCAGGTCATAATCGGATAAAGAGATGAGCGGGCGGAGGGAATTTCAAATTATGCCTGTGCCCAATAGTGCCCAACACATTTAACGAGCACGTTTCGGGCGGGAAATTTAAATTTTGGGTTAGGGTAGGCCGAGCACGGGCACAAATTTAACGGACGTTATGCCCGACTTAAAATTTGAATAACCAATTTTGCATAATGAATGAAAAATATCTTCCAATCTTCCAATAAAAAAAGATTTTTGTCCAACAAAAATAGTAAATGTCCAATAAAAAAATCACTTACATCAAATAAAAAATTTGTGTAAGGAAAATATCATTGTTTATTTTACGTTCTTATTTTGTAAAAGGAAAATGTATTTTACTATTGCACATTTGTTATTTTTATTGAACAAAAATCTTTTTTTTATTGGTAGGTAAATAATAATCCGAATATTTATGAGAGAGATTCTTCTTCTTCTTCTTCTTCAGCAGCCCATTTTTATCCACTGCTGGATGTAGGCCTCCCCTAACTCCTTCCACTTTTCACGATCTGCTGCTGCTTGCTGCCAGTTAATTCCTGCCGTTCTCTTGATGCTGTTATGCCATCTTTCTGGTGGTCTTCCCATTGGTCTTTTTGTCGGCGGTCTCCATTCCATGATAGTCTTGGTCCAACGCTCATCAGTCCGTCTAGCAATATGACCCGCCCAGTTCCATTTCAACGCTGCTATTCGCTCTATCACATCAACAACTTTTGTTTGTTGCCTAACCCATTGATTCGTCATCTTGTCTCTGAGCGAGATACCCAGCATACTCCTCTCCATGGCTCTTTGGGCCACCCTCAGGTTATGTTCGGACGCTTTTGTTAGTGTGAGGGTCTCAGCTCCATACGTGAGTACTGGGAGGACACATGTGTCGAACACTTTACGCTTTAAACTATTGTTCATTTTACTCTTGAATATTAGTCTGAGTTTTCCGAATGCTGCCCATCCTAACCCGATTCTTCTTCTCACTTCAGCTGTTTGATTGTCGAGACCCAGCTTCAATTTGTGACCGAGGTATATGTAACTGTCAACTCTTTCGATGACATCATTCCCAATCTTAATCTCTGTGTCATCATCGATATTAGTCATTATTTTCGTTTTCGATAGATTCATCTTGAGACCAACTTTTATAGATTCTGCATGCAATTGGTTGATCATCGTTTGAAGTTGGTTGAGATCGGCTGCAATGAGTACTATATCGTCTGCAAAACGAAGATGACTTAAGAATTTCCCATTTATGTTTATCCCCATTATACTCCAATCCAATTTCTTGAATATTTTTTCTAGAGTTAATGTGCTTAGGTGATATAGTATCACCCTGTCTTACTCCTCTACCAATTCTGAACTTTTCTGTGTTTTCATGAAGTTTCACATTTGACGTTGCGTTTTCATATACATAGCGAATGGTTCTGCTGTATCTTGAATCAACTCTACAGTCGTCTAGACCGTCTAAGATTGCCCAAGTCTCAACGGAGTCGAACGCCTTTTCGTAATCGATGAATGCTAAAGCAATTCCCATTTTGTATTCGTTACACTTTTCAATCAGAATTCTCATCACCTTCATTACCTTCACATTACTACGTTTGGGTAGAACCGAGGGATTTTTTTTTTGCATTAGTTTCACTCCATCGCAAATATCTCAGCGAGAAGAACGTTTTTTTGTTCATATTTATAGCACTTAGTTGTAACATATCAGACCTCAAAAGTTTAAAGTTTCAGCTAATTTCGAGCAAAAGTAAGTATTTAAATCGTCCGGATTTAGTGTGTGACATCCCTTATGGTTTAAAATATTTTCAACTCTATTTTTAAAGCTGTGCTGGAGAAGAATTTGAGGAATGCACAATCGACGACCACGGTGAGGGAACATCTCTTATCAGAAACATCGAATAAAACAAGAATGAAACTCAAAAACGTACTCGATTTAAAGAATTATCTGTTTAAGGGCGACATGAATTAACGCCCAGAGCAGAATTTAGAATTAGCGCAAGGCGAAGAAACTCTAAATGCGCACTGTACAAATCTGTGATAAGACCAACAGTTACGTATGGGTCGGAGTCGTGGTGCATCACTCAGAAAGACGAACAATCGCTGCTCACGTTCGAAAGAAAGGTACTGCGGACAATTTTCGGACCAGTATATGACGAAAATATAAACAGATGGCGCAGACGATTTAATCATGAGCTTATGCAGCTTTATGGAGAGCCGGACATAGTTAGAACAACAAAAATTAACAGACTACGATGGCTTGGTCATGTGCAGCGTATGGACGACAATCGTATCCCGAAGAAACTTTTTATCACCAAACCGGAAGGCAAAAGAAGTGCGGGCAGACCAAAATCCAGATGGTGCGATGCAGCTTTTGCCAACCTGAGAACTGCGGGAGTAACCAGCTGGAAGACGTTAGCTGAGGATAGGTCCGGTTGGAGAAGCATGTTGGAGAAGGCCAAGACCCTTAATGGGTTGTAGGGCCGGTTAAGTAAGTAAGTAAGTAAGCAAGGGGAATTATCGCCCAAAGGAAAAATCGAATTTGTACAAGGAAAATGATCGATTCGTATAAGGAAAATGTCCTTTGGGGAGATAATTCCGGGTGTGAATTCCCAAAAATTCCGCTCCGGGCGTTAATGCCCGTCACCCAATGTTTCACATTATATTCATATTTTGCGCATTGGAACTACTGAACAACGTTCCCAGTTACTTCGTGGCGTCGCAGAAGAAACTGTTGTTCACGTTATCTAAGAATACGCTAAGTTTTCTATTCTGAGGTTCAGGGTTGTAAGTCATAAAATCAGATAGGTTCTTAGTTGACATTGGGAGGCTCGCGAGATTTATATCAGAAGGGATCACAAAATCTTTTTTTCATGTTCTGGAGACAGACCACATCCACCTGACAAATCTAAAAATGTCGTTCGATTTAGCAGTTGACGGCCAAAGAAAAACTGAATTTCGTTACGCCTAGTGGTTTTTTGATTGACAACAATTTCCATTCTAACTTTGCGTGATGCAAGTCCTTTCTTCTTACTACTTCTTCAAAGAACGTTTCCGTTGCTTTCGAAGTTTTTATGACAAAGATTATTGTTCATACATTCAGTTACATACGTTCAAATCTATAACTTAAAAAAACATTCGACGCTTTGTTTAGAACGAAATCATTTTATTCGCAAAACACGTTACACAACTCCTATAAGCTGAAATTTTGAAAATAAGAGTTTCCATCTGAAATTACATTAAATCTTTGCTAGACGTACGTTTGTAGGATGGTTATCTAAACGTCGTAACCAACCAAATGACGTTTGCCGATACATTCACCAATATAGAACCAAAAGAATACTTCGAGTGTCACCAAGGTGTTTAATGTTGCCTCCTTGACGGTGACATTTTTCCAGGCTCCAGTTTTGGCTCCGTTGATTATTTTCCCGATGCCCGCTCGGATAGCTGGAATATCACCTGGTGAAGGTGGAGTTAGTTCAACGGCAGCGTATTTCATGAAAGTTTGAAACTTCGGTCGTCCTTGAACAACGATAGCTGTCGGGAAAAACAGATTACTAGCTTCAGTTCGTATGTAACAATATTTTCTGGAAACGTCAGGTGGAATTGTCTTCAAAATTATGTAATCTTTTATTATTGAAATGTGGTTAGAAAATGGGAATGGAATGAAAAACTGAGTTCCAATTGACACTTTGAACGTTTTACTGAATGACAAACTTACTGTTCACTAGTCCGGACACTTTGGATGCCATTTCAATGATTTCTTTTCACTTCTTGGGGCGAATAAAATAGATTTTATGTTTTTAAGATGTAGAATCACGGCCGAAGTGACAGATCGAAAATTAACTCGGATGCAATGAAGTTGGCGACAGACAAAATCAATTTGTTTTTATTTCGTAACGATCGTTCGTAGTCGTAAAAGACTCGCCGCGAAATTCAAACTCTAACAAAATGATGTGGACAGTAGAAACAACTTTTGAAAACTTTCACATGACGGTGACGTAGAAATGTGTAAAAGTCTGTGCTGTAAGAATACAATTTCCCAAGACGGTAATCATCAAATTTGACTGGCCAGAGTTAATGTTCAAGCCAAATGTGTTATCAGCAACGAAAGGAAACTTTGTATGAACCATCCCGAAGTACATTCTTTCGTATCATGGCCCCACGGTAGTAAGGGGCCGTGACACAAGTCTTACACGCCAAAAAATTCACAATAATTTTTTCGTAGACTAAGGAACTTTTTGACTCCCATCCCCGCATCCCCTTGCGACATACACTCCGGAAAACATTTTTCCCGGATTATAGGCAAAATTTTAGGCCGAAATTTTCATTTTCTAATACAAATGAAGGAAAATCGGATATTTTTAACTGACCGATTTTGCAAACCTTCTTATACTTTTACTTTGTTACTTTTTAGGATGTCGAAAATGGCTCCGTCAATTTTGCTTAAATTTTGAGGGTAGCTTCAGATCATAAAATTAGTCAACACATTTTTTTTCCTTAAGAAAACTTTCCCTTCCTGGGATTTAGTCGCTTCCAGACTCAGTTAGGATGACTCAATAGCTCTAAAACTATAATAGTAGCCATACCAGGCATCTGATCGTTCGATTTGGATGATATGTAGAGCGAATTTGTCATAGCTTGCGTAGCATTCTATGACCAGTTGTGCTGATATACACATGGTCTTAAGACAAGGTATACTGACGAAATCAGCAACATTTTTGTTCTATTCAGTTTTGTTGAACAATTTGGAAGTATTAGGGAAGAATTGTTAATGGTTTTTTTGAATGTTGATACGAGAAGTAGACGCTAATCTACAGATGGTATAGCAGCCGTAGAAAATTAGTATTCTACGGGTGCAATTGTACTAAAAAGAGAATTATCTCATATTTTGACTATGCACCTTTTCAGAACTTTTGCCTTAGACTTCAGAACTTTTGTAAGCAGCCACAAAGACTTACGTCACATATACTCTTTAAGAGGTTGAAATGAACCCACTGAACTCACTGATATTTAAAGAATTAAATAGTAGTTTTGGTAGTTTGAACCGGCATTCTAAGCCCTACTAGATTCCGCCCCTAGTACATCAAAGATAGCACTAGGATTGTGTGCAATTTACCACTGACACAGCAAAAACGTCGGTAACGAAAGGATCTCTAAGAAGAATCCATGTGAGCAAAAGTTCACAAAAAAAAAAAAATTGCGGAACTAGTAAATAAAAATGATCTAGCCTCTGACCCGGACGGGTTGTAACGGCGGATTATTAATATATTTTGATAGTTTTTGATACAAGTTATGTATGAAAGTAGTTTAACGCACCAGATGTGAGATTACCGACACGAGCCGATGGCAAGTTCGGCGACACATCGTGTGCGTTAAACTACCAGCATACGCAACGTGTGCAATTCACCAAAAAAAAAGCCAGTGTTTCACTGCATGTTTCCAATTGCGAAAACTTGTCAAAATTTAAAAAAAGAGCCGTTGTGAAAGTGAACTTTTTCATGCATCGTTTCGATCACATGCATCGGTCGTCACTAGTGTTAAAATGTAACTTTCTATCACTCATTTGGGTGATAAAAAGTGCATTCAAAAGTTCACGTTACACAAGCTGATGCATAAAGTCTTGTATGAAACACGTTTCGAAATTGGTTGTTTTTGTCACACGATGTGGTTATCCAACTCGCTTCGCTCGTTTGATAAATTCACATCTAATGGCATTATTATTATTACCTGCGTTAAAAAAGTTTTGTCGCACTATTGCGAATAATGATCTAATGCAACACTGAAATGACGCACGAAAAAACGAGTTTTTTGTCGGTGAATTGCAAAAATGTATGTTATGCAACGCATACTTGAGAGTGACAAAAAGTATATATGAAATTGTTGTGAAAAGGAATTTCATATATACTTTTTGTCACTCCTAAGCGATTTTTGCATAAAACGTTGTATATGAAACACGTTGCGAAACGAAAAATTTTTGTCACCACGAAGTGTTTATCATACTCGCTATTCTCATTCATTTCATTCAATTCACATCTCTTGACAAAAATTTTTCTTTTCGCAACTTGTTGCACAAATTACTATTTTGACCAATGAACGAACCAATGAAGGAACACATTTTAGTGATTTCCCGCAGTCCACTGTAACTAGGTCTACCTGATAGTAAGCGACTCGCTTATAATCAAAGATTACAATAACAATCAGAGACTTTTTCCAAAGTTTCATTTCATGCCCTACATCAGGCAGCAAAAAAAGAAGAGATTTGCGCACATTTGTTCCCCTCGTATTCATATTCGTCATATATACCAAAAGGCATCTGTCCTGATTAGAACATCTGTTTTCTTGTTACACACCTTCGCAGGGTGATAAAACATATTAACATGTACCCACTCGGTAAGTTGATATAAACGGTGTGCGATGCGATAGGTAAATGACTCATAACGTTACGTGTAGCCAGAGTAGTCGGTAAATCTTATGCGATGTGTTTGTTCATGCTCGGAGCGGTAGCGGAGAGCGTGACGCAGTCCCCACACCCCAAAAAAAACGTCCACAAACCCAAAAACCTCCATACAAAAACCTTTGGGACAAGACACGATGTATAGGCGAAGTTTTGAGTTTTTTCCCCTCGCCCCCTTCCCCTCCAAATTATTTTTAACTACGTCGCAGCAGCTTTCAAACAAGCCCTCACTCATCAAAATCGGTTGAAAATTGGCTGAGATATCGCCAATCAAAGATGACCAATTCCTAAGGAAAAGTGGTCAAATTACCTTTGTAATTAATAACAATTTTATTCCTGTGTGGTGTGTCAACGATCTATCTATCTATCTACTTTTTTTTCTCGAGAACCGCCCGAGCGATTTCCTTAAAATTTTCAGGGAACTTCCAGGAAAATTCTGGAAAAGCCGTGGCATGGGAAAAAGTGGTCAATTTTGAGGGTTTTTCGGTAATGCTCGGAGTTTTCGAATTTGAGCTCCGGAGTGACAATAGCTAGAGAGTTGGCTTCTTTGGGAAAGTTATAGAGTTTGATCAGGAGAATTTTTTGGGATCTTAAGAAAATGGCTGCTAGCGGTCAAACTGGCGCCATCTTGAATTTTCCTAAGCAATAAATTAGGTTTTTTTTGGTTTTCGAATTTTAGCTTCGGAATGACAATACTTAGAGAGTTGGTTTCTTCGGGAAAGTTATAGAGTTTGATAAGGAGAATTTTTTGGGATCTTAAGAAAATGGCTGCCATCTGTTATAGGGGCGCCATCTTGGATTTTCGTTTATGCT
Source organism: Pseudolycoriella hygida (assembly GCA_029228625.1). Taxonomy (NCBI): domain Eukaryota; kingdom Metazoa; phylum Arthropoda; class Insecta; order Diptera; family Sciaridae; genus Pseudolycoriella; species Pseudolycoriella hygida. The sequence goes on along the minus strand of CM055403.1, from coordinate 183,517,790 downwards.
TTTTCGGTTTTCGAATTTTAGCTCCGGAATGACGCTACTTAGAGAGACGGTTTCTTCTACAAAGTTATAGAGTTTCATCAGGAGAATTTTTTGGTATCATTAGAAAATGCTGCCAGCTGTCA